>CM017569.1:49321343-49921343 GCA_007844125.1 Sinonovacula constricta | reverse complement strand
AAAATCTCTAAACACCTTCATGTTTAAATTTTAAAACACATTATTATTAAAAATGCTCAATATTCAACATTTATTATGTATAAACATTTGGTCTATATAAAAGTACGGACAATGTGTTAATCTATTACGTACAAACACCTTGCTACATGTAATACATATGTACATGTAGAGTGTTTATAAATTATCACTTGTCTTTTTTCTTTTACCACTGTTTATAGTTATCGACACTACCATTGGTTGAAACCTTTTCTCACGGAATCTGTCCTTTCAATGGACATTTCCCATTCTCGCATCTGTTTGGCACAAATCCTTACCTTACAAACGAAGTGTTTTGTTTACTGTTGTAAAAGCATTGAAAATATTACCATATAAGACCCAAGTTGCTTTGATCCCCTTGGCCTCCTTTTGTCGGCATACAAATCACTGTAAAGATGACTTGATGCAATTAACATCAGGGTCATATCAATTGCGATAGCGATTAGTAAGAAAACTATTTATAGATAAATCTTTATGAGAAAACCGTTTAATTCTGCAGAACAAATACAGTAAATAAAATTAAACATAATTGAAAAGGTAATAGTAAAATTGAAATGATAGAGAAATAACATACTTATAAAAATTGATGACATAGTTTAAATGTATGACATAAACGAATTAAGCTTGAAACCAACAAAGTAAGTGTCGCTCCGCTAATTTTAACATGAATAACACAATATATTTAGATAAACAATATTTAGCACGAAAATAAGTATTTTGTTCTCGTGAGCAGTACCAACACTGAAATGAAAGTTATGCCCCTTTTCATCCATTCCCAGTTACACATTGTATACTTTAATGGATATTTGTGAAACTTTCTGCGTGCTTCCTGTTAATATCTTGTTCATCAAATGCGGTGTTGGCTTATTTAGCCAAGTCGTGGTGTGGGGAAGAATTGTTCACCATTGATTGCTAATTTGTTTTATACCGCTTTTAGCGCGTCATAAACACCCATCGTTTATTCTTTCTGCTGACCGCGTGTGTGGCGGGGGAAGGTGTGTACAGCATCTGTTGGATTTCCTCTGTTTGTCTTTTATGTTTATGTTTTTGTAATATTTTTGTACGTAAAGTATTAAGTATTGTCATCAGTGGTTTCTGGCTATGTGCCGAGTGATAACGATTTATAGGAACAAATGTGAGATCTTGCTAAATCATTAGACACGCTTTACTAATTTAATGCAGTTTGCAGCCTGTTGACATTTATTGTCCTACAAGACGTCGTCCAGATTCCGATCTAACAACCTTAGTGAATCACGAACGCCGTTCCCCCAAACGGCAGTCTCTGTGTACCTAATTTGCATGAAAATCTTCAAAATAAAATAACATGTGGCGAGATCATTTCTTTCGACAGTACTGCTTTACATTTATGTGTAGTTACACTGTATTAATAAAGCACCATTTCGATACTGTTATTGAAGTCACACAGTCGCAATCAAAATCTTAATAATGTTGTTCTTTATAGCCCAATCGTAATTACAAATGCATGAGTCGCAATCTAGCTTATATATCTATTTAACTGGGGCATTAGTGTAATATAATCTGATATTGGCAGAGTTAAATTGAATGAAAACTGTCTTTCTGGTAAGAGCCGCAAGGCTAATTGGCAATGGCGGTTCAAATGCACTAAGCAAAACGGACAGTGTTTTAACAATAGTCCGTAATAACATAAAATAGCCCCCTTTTTTACATTTAACTTCAACGTTACATCTTTTAAACAAATAATCGAGTCAAAAATACGGGACAGGTCTCGGGCACGTTTAACGTCATAGCTTTGTTGAGTCAGCAAAACTAACCGCTTCACTTCAAAGGCCCTGTTGGGGTCCCCTACCAATATTTCCGTATTATGCTATTTTCTCATATTAATCAGAGAGTATTCCACTGTAACCTTGATTCAATATGAACAGAAAAAGCAATCAAATACACGATAGTAAATTGTGGTTATAAACCATAGGTTGATTACATTTAAACACTGTTAATTGACTCAACTAATACCCCCGTATGCTTTTACTTATTTGAAAGGTTGCCAATAAATGTTCAACAAGATCTATAACAAATACAAAAAATAACTTTTTATCTTTTAACAAACTTTTATTTTTCGAAGTATTTAATATTTATTGGATACATTAGTATTGTGCTCTGTTACATTTTTAAAGTCAAGTATCTGTGTTAGAAGCATTACGGTACGCTTATTTTGGTTATTTACTCTCTGAAACATCAACTGATAATAGAAAGTGCATGGTGTCATTTCATCACGTTGCGATTTGTATTTTTTATTCTGACATCGACAAATAGGCGGAACAAATATCATTATAGTGATTTGATATTCCATTCAAGTAAGGCATGTCGGCGTTAACAAGCCTTTTATCCTAGACAATGAACATCAAGATTGCACAAAAATGTTTATTTTACAGGCAACACGAATAAATTAGTGCCATGAAACCCTTATTTCGTCAATCATTTTTTTTTATACTTCCACGTTTGTATGTGTTGTAGACAAGCAATCTGACTTCGATTGAGAACGCCTCTGACTTTCTTCTTTGAAAGGCGAGATCGCCATCATGCCTTTGATGCTTCTATTACTGTCAAGTTTGTCAACATAAATTAGCTTATTCAACCAGAACACTTAAAGCACCTGATGAATTGCTTATTTACTTCACTAAAAAGAAAAAAAAAACAGAAACAGAAAAGCAATTGGGGATTTGTTTGTGATACTGTTTTGAGGTCTTCATGTATGTTCAATTTGGCAATGTTTACAGTATCAGACTTCCATTTTCATTTTCTTTCCATTTCTCTAGAAAAGTGAGGCCTCGTTGCTCAGCGTAATATAATGATAGTTGATTGCGGTACAAAAATCACGAATAAACATAGCAGAGTGGTAGGGGCAATGCTTTGGATCTTTGGATAGCAAAAGACGTTCGAAACAATTTTGGTTTAAATTTTTTATCTCTTCTTAGTAGTGTAACATTCCACGCACGCAACATCAGAGAAGCCAGTCTTTGTGGACATTAATGTGTAAAATCTACCACCGTCGTTATTATGCAGACACAACTGACAGCGATAATTATTCGAATGAAAACACTTTTATAAATGTGCTCGTTTGGCAATATTTCCTTTGTTACCAAGTACTATTCTACTCTTTGACTGCCTAATGAAGAGTTTAATCTAATTGTTCAAACGCACCTCTGGAGACCAATAATGCATTGATACTTTATTTCATAATATCTTCATAGGAACGAAGTTTCACCTTGCATTTGCATTTACCTTGTTTGCCTTTGTGTACTGGTAGATAAATTTTAAATATTTGTTAGAGTTTTGATAGGACCTTTTCTTCTTCCTATTCTTTTTGGAACTCGCCTTGTTTCTTCTATGAAATGCTTAGTGCTAAATAGCGTTTGCTGAAACTAAGTCTGAGCAGATTGAAAAAGAAATCACAAAAAATGATATATAACAGTTTTCAAACTGTTTTACCAACATTGATGTTTACTGGCTAATCTTCATCTACAAAACACGACAAACTGCGTTAACATTGCTCGCCTTACTCTCCAGCGCCAACACTTTTTATCAAACATCTTATATCAAATTAAAATTGTCATACCCTATTTCGCATAGTTTTAATGCCTTTTCCTAATAAAACTTATATAACGTTACATTCCGTTGTTAAATCCAAACAATTGTCAATGGTAAACACGAACACGGTGCTTATAATCATAGATATAATGTTTCACCTTGTCATTTATCAAGATACGTTTTAACACAAGAAAGAAGATACCATATTATATAATACAGAGTATTTTCTTCCTTGAAACAAAAATTAAGAATCCAATTCAAGCCGCCTCCAAAGAACGTTAATAAGTATAACTTTATTTATGTCAATGGTTAAATATTACCAATAACAATATTAATAAAACTTTATTTTTCTTTCAAAATGTAAATGATAATTATTTATCAAACACATCTTCCCTGTCAAAACATTTTAGATGCTTTTTACGGTAGCATATTTTTCGATACAGTTCCCCTTCTGGGTTAAATGAAAGCTTGAATTCTACGCCATATCTCAGAATACAATAAATATATATATATATATATATATATATATATATATATATATATATATATATATATATATATATATATATATATATATATATATGTATATATATATATATATATATATATATATACCTCGTCCACAGCTATGGTGGATGTAAAACCCATCCGATTTACACGTTACATTCAGTATTCATTAAACAAAGGCAAAACAACAAAGGTTAAGCACATTAGGTTTGTATATAGCAAAGTCTTTGTACAAGGTATATTTAACCATTCCTCTTTTGCAATTGAACTAATTAGTATGAATCATTTTAAATTTTACTCCGTTATTTTCCCTCGCATACTTTTTTGTGAAAATGAGGATTTAGGAACGTTGAACAGCTCAAATGTGAGTTACTTTGAATGTTAAATATATTGAAAACCCTACACATGTAATTGTATACAATACATATAACTGACTTAGAACTAAAGCCGATTATGCTCAAGAAAAAACATAATTAATGTCTAATGATTAAAATAATTTATTAAAATATTTATTTGCAGTAGAACTATGATTAGTATAATATTCACGTAAAAATTAAATGTTTACGTCGCTTTCATCAATGGAACTATTGATCGTCGCTTAACATTTATTTTCTTATAAATCTAAATGGCACTCTTCCGGATTTCCCATATAAATGTAAGTTGTACCAGGAACGTCTCCCTGTCATGTTGTTAACTGCGATGTTGCAAACAATGCGCTCTTGATATTCAGCAAAATCACCTGCAAGGGTTGGATTCAGAGGAATAATCATGCTTATGACCTACGCAGCCTTTTAAAAAAATACTTTCTATAATAATAATATAATTTCTATAATAAACATTTAATACATTCCTTTTCTGTGGTTTTCGTTTTGTACCTCAAAGAAACTTCTCTAAACATGCTATTGTAACCCCAATTAAATTTGTCAAACTACGATTACACGAGGCAACCCCTGTACCGTGTCAATTGTTCCATCAAATATATCTACTATTTATATAATAGAGGACTGCTATTACTAAAATAAACATTCGTGTTTATTTATTTCTCAAGTGCAAGTCCAATGTCTTGTAATTACCACAGATATTGTCACAATATTGCTATATCAATCATTCGACACTAATGATGCATGTGGATTGCTTTCAGGCCATCGATGTGAATATTCGAAATCATTTTCTTGCAGCGTAACTTCCTTGTCGATCGTAAAATGACAAACTTCAGCAGAAGCATTTCGTTGTACATATCCTAATTTAAAAAATGAATAAAGAATCTGTTTACTTGAGCGTTTTTTTAATTGAGAATTATATCATTTTATTAAAATGGCATAACTTTTTCGTCGTCTACAATGACTAAGTGTTGTCACTTTTCCATTTCAAGTGCATGATTATAAATGTGTCCAATGCTATATGCAATTTTAAGTATGTTGCCATCAATATAAATCCTTGTCAGATTCTATTTTGTTGCGCAATTGTATTTTGTATTTAATTACACTTATGCCTGAGGAATCAAAACTTCTGCCGATTTTTATATTGTTCTTTAAATCGAACTTATTGTTCATCAGATCCTTCAATTTTATATACCACTGACCAAACAATGAAACATGTTAAATTTGCATGTATAATAATAAAACGATATCGTCTTCAAATATTTTGTCATGTTAACTAGACACAGACATGTTCAAGATTGGAGTTAGTTGTCTCGATGTTTGAATCGTCAGGGTCGCCCAATTAGAACTACTCAGTACATCACCGCGTGGATTCGAGTCTGAGTTGGGTCGAGAACTTACATGCGTGTGTGTGGGAGTGTGTGTGTGTGTATGTGTGTGTGGTGTGCAGATAATTTTCGGTGCGCCGGTGATTCTACCCAGACTTCAATCTGCACGTCCCATATAACCCCAATTGTGTCGGTGCGATGTAAAGAAAACAAAACTAACTGTTAAAATATGCAATGCATTCCATTTAAAGATAAACACAAACAGTAAGACAGTTTAAGGTCTCAAAAAGAATTATCGTTAAAGAGAACACTTAAAACAATATTTAATATCTATGTCTAGTCCTTGTAACAGCTGAATGTCAATACTCAATCCCGACAATAAAAACTTGTATAACATTTATTTCAATTATATGAAGTTGCAGACTGGTATTTGCAACGGCTGTATGTTACCTAAAACGGAGCTTTTTCTAATGTATCCTATCCCGAAAACATAGACCAACTCAAATATACACATACATGTACTTGTTTCTTTTAGCTATTGCCTTATTTATATATTAAACACAATGACTATGCTACTTAATGTCTATTTTTAAGGGATATGAACATGGTTAAAAAATGATATACATAAGTACTGGGCTGTTTCGCTGTGTAAACTGCTAACGAATCATCTCTTCTTTCATACGTAATCGTTTTACAAATGTGTAGAAAAACAACAGTTAAAAGAAGAAAAAAATGAAACCATTGTAATCGTCTAAATAGAAATATTCTAAAGGATTCAACCATATTTATGTGGTTATGAGTCAATAATAATAATAGTAATAATAATAATAATAATAATAATAATAATAATTATAATAATAATAATAATAATAATAATAATAATAATAATAATAATAATAATAATAATAATAATAATAATTATAATAAAAATAATTAAAACATTGCTCAGTTTCCATATTTCTTTTGTTAAATCTTTCTGTTCGTACCATTTATCCTTTGTAATTTTATAAAATTAAAAACTTTCTGTTAGTAATTATTCCGATCCTGTCATACACTTCATTTCAAATTGCTGTTCACGTCTTATCGGTTCAACACCAGATATGTTTCCTTCTGTGTACTTTATGTTAAGATATCGCCAATATATACCCGAGAAAGTCTAGTATTGGATTATCACATCAATTATTATATATTCCTTTTTACTCACACAGTGTATTTATCTGGATGATTAACATAAACTGTTACTACGCCTACGAACATATATACGACGCAAAATAAAACTAGATATTTGTCTGGTCATAGACGTTGGTGAACCCTTAGGATGTGAAAAAAACATTAATGCTCTTTTAAAATTGTGCTCCTTTTTCTTCCACAAACAATCTGTCCGATTGCTTATAATGATTAGTCGATTATTTATAAACTATAAAAATGCTTGAATTGCATTGCATATTTGACATTATATAAAGATGATGTAACGTTTTGATAAATGCACATTTACTTTTAACATAGTAACATGCTACTAAAATCAAACTTACATTTTAACTGTACAATTAATTTAACACGGATTTAGATAAAATTTATCTATATATCAAGCGTTATTTATCTGCAAATTACGTTTTGATATTAAATTGCGCATAGACTTTATCAGTTTTGATTTTCTGGTACTACAATATAGAGTTACATATTTAATTTCAAAACATTATCAAGCGAGACTGAAAATCGTAAATTAAAATTGCTTCGAACAGTTATTGTTTTCTGTGACACCACAAGTGCCTTCCTAACTCGTCATTAAAACGTGCAACAAGGTAATATAACCTGATTAAAGTCCCTGCTGGCAACATTATCCTGTATAAAACGTCATTGAAACGTCATTGAATTGCATGTGTACTGAGTGTTGTCCTCAATCATCGTAGTCGTTAGAATAAATATTCTAACAGGCAGACAATAGAACTTCGTGACCGTAAGTATTAATTAATCAATGTCAAGGTCTTTCGATTAGTGTAAGAATAAAATATAGCTAAGTAACATACTCTCTTGTATCAGAGAGTTTGCAATAAAACAAAACCAGTATATTATCTATACAATCCTAAATCACTTATCCACAGGCGAAAACACTTTATTTCTGACTGAGGAATAACCACAAATAAGAGTTTAAATAACAAGATAAATTGCAATATTTATAGTATATCAACTTACTCTCTTTAATTACGGTAAGTGTATTTGAAAACACATACTACTACTATCGTCCTTCATTCATGAAGCATACCTTTGACATTTTATGTACCGAGTTAATGTACAAACAATTAGAGAAATTCATACTGCGTCTTGTATATGCCAAGTGTTCTACTGACGTCGAACGCCTTTTTAGAAATATCACACAACCATCCATACATGCACACGAACATAAATGCAAGTACCTCCATAGTGTAATAGTGACCTTAGTTATCAAAATAAGGTATAGTACTTGAAAATAATGGTTGATTATAGGACTGACAGTGTTTAACTAGTTGATACAATTAGAAACTAACCTGCCACTTTTTAACATATCGCTGTATTTTACGGGTGTCATCCATGTAGGATTTGTATCATGTAACGTGTTGTTCAACTATGTTTCACATTTTCAATCCGATTTATGAAAAATGTTCGTTATTTAAGACCGCTTTTCTTAAATGATATATTATTTTTTGGAACCATGTTTCGATAGGTTTTTGTTGTAACTTCCCCAACCAGTTGCTAAAGTAGCAATAGGGGTGCATTAGTATGCTGCTTCTTCAAGGTTTATAAAAAAAAAGACTTGTTCTCTAATTAAGTTTGAACTCAATGTTGTCACTTCTATTCCAGTTATGATGGCTACGAGATTGCAGTTTGCTTAACGAATATTGAGCCGCACTAGAATTACATTAAAGCATGGAATATGGCCTTGGTTAAATTGAGCCATAAATAAGGACCTTCCTCAATTCAAATTACACTGTGACATGTTTAGGGCATTATGTGCACTCAATTCTTTGTTTTATTCCAGACGTCCAGGAAGTAATAACAGTATAATTCAAACAGCAGTTACCCATTCCTTGCTTAAATAATCAGGATTTTAAAAAGTGTAATATTGAACAATTATGTTCGATATGTAACAATTAAATATATTTGAATGTGCAACATGGATTTGTTTATTTGTATGTTTACACCATACTTAATCTTTAGCATTATATAAACATGTTATAATTTGTCTATATGGCAGGAGACATTCAGTGTAACAAAGGTAGTAGTCATAGATGGGCTAGTTTAAACATGTATAAGTTTGGAAGCAACAGAAACCGCAGTAGTAACCGCAGCAGTAGCAAACCGGCAGCTTAATGGTAGTATTAGTATTAGTATTATTATTAGTAGTAGTATTAGTAGCAGTAGAATCAGTAGTAAGAGTTGTAGTTGTGGTAGTAGTAGTTGTTATGGTAGTAGTAGTTATGGTAGTAGTAGTAGTAGTAGAAGTAGTAGTAGTAGTAGTAGTAGTAGTAGTAGTAGTAGTAGTAGTAGTAGTAGTAGTAGTAGTAGTAGCGGTAGAAGTGGTAGTGGTAGTATTTGTTGTAGTAGCTGTAAAAGCAGCAGAAGTAGTAGTAATAGCAGTATTAAAATTAGTACTACCAGTAGTAGTTGTTGATGTTATTGTTGTTGTTGTTGACTTTAAAGAACACACTTCCTTTCATTTACTTGCTTCTGCTTCATTTTTGTAAAACCATCATATGAATTAATATAAAACATTTCCTCAATGAATCTAAAGAGCACGCATTAATGGCAAGTAATAATTTCTTTTTCAATTCCCACAGCAAGACTGCGACCAATTCATGGCGAACTTGAATATTATCTTTTTTTTATTTAATTAATGTAATTTGCAACTACTGGTTATTCAGATTAATTAAATTTAGAGTATTAATTTTATTTGCTGTTGAGCAACATAGCTTCTGAGATTTTTATTTAACAGTTACAGCAAAATTATATTACATTTCCTGGCAATAAACTACACTCTTAAACGAAGAGTTTAACCAAAATCCTCTCCATGATAACTATATCTGCATCAATTGCATTCTCATTAAATAGAACGAAAATGAAAAGAATGAGAAAAAGGTGCATTCTTATCATTATCTTAATATTGCTAGGAGCTATAGAACATACTGCAGTACAAGCTCTGTAAAACCGGTTTAAGCACCAGTCCAGTCCACAGCAAATGGCTGTCCCAAGGCGGTTACTGGTTTGTATGATGTCTCATCACAGGTATGGTGACTCAATATGAATTCCTTTGTTCTGTGCCTTTTCCATTAAATATGTGCAATTTTGTATTGCTCATAGGACTTTCTTCAGTTTTGTTGCAATGTTTGTACCATATTGATATATTCTTTCTTACTATTATATTCACTTCTTATATGTAGTTGCATGTTTCTTAGTATTATATGTAAAAAACCCTATAAATGCCCTTTGTAAAGAACGGCTACACCCCATAAGAGGTTAGCCGTTTCCACTTGCGAAATCATTTATTACTTGAGATTAGTAAAAGCTCAAAATATATTATATTGTATTTATTACATTTTTAATATTTTGATATCTTATTAACCCATTATTCCCAAGATAATATAAAAAAGAAAACAAATGAAGCATTATGGCTGCATAAGAAGTTTTCTTGCAAACAAAAATGTAGATAATATAATAAACTGATTGTTGAAAGGAAGCCCCTTCTTCATAGAACGTGTCTGACACATGTTAATAAATGTTTATTAAAAGAGTGTTCACCTTACCTCACTATTAACTCGCTAGACTAATTCTGCCAAGCGTTATGCAAATCTGACACTAATTGTTCCTTGAGAAACAGTACATAGCCTAACCACGTCAGACAATTACGAAAGTCGCACCATTTACGGCTAGGTTTGCATTATTTAGTTCACTTGTGTATGCAATTATTTGTAAAACAAAACAGGTTTTCTGGAAACAAATCTCTTGTTCTATGTTTACATTACGTATTGCTTTAAAAATGATCAAAGCAATAATTTTTCTTGATGTTAACATGTGATCACCGCATTGTAGTTGATTTACATATATTATCTTTAGAAAATTCTCTTTCAAAAGAATATTTATTACCAAACTATATTTCATAGGTTCAAAATACGAAGCCACATATACCTATAGATAACAGTCATGTACACAAATAACATAATGCACAGAAAGGCTTCGAGATTTCAATATTTGTATAAAGTCTCCTATTAGTATTTTGTTTGGGATATAATAATACTTCCGTTTTTTGAACATTGACATCCAATCCTCATATTAACATTTTATGTTAGTTTATAGTATGTAACACAATGTTCTCTTAGAGTAAATATGTTGAAAGTTTTCTAAGAAGAACATATAGCTTGCAAATGGGGCAGAGGTGTCAAAGTACATGAATTACCTGATTTACAATCTTACAAACTACGGCGTATGCCAATTCAAGAGCGGCAACTATGTTAAAACAATGATTTACAATCGTACATACAATGTCAAGTGTAAATTTACGACCCGCAGGTATGTTAAAACAATTATTTACGTACTACCAAATCATTTTTAAAATTTAAACAATTATAACTAAAATATGAATCACTCGTTTATATTAAAAATAAATACATCCTTACTATCCCAAATCTCTTTAAACCTGATTTAACTATTATAACATCTCCTATAATTAAACGATACTTAACAAACATAACTTTTATAAATGGGTTAAGCTGCAATCACTCAAATATAAGTATAGCATCGCGTGTTAAATTTTCAGAAAAAAACTACAACAACAACATTTGCCGAACTTATTCACATGCCAGTCAAATGACCTTAAGGTGACAAAAGGCTTTAGTAAAGACATTTCAGTCAATATAGTAAACACCTTAGAATTACAGATTTGAAACTGACGAACCAAAGTCCAATGTCCTTTTAGGAAAATAAACGTAACTAACAGTCCTGGTAGGATGAGTTACAAGACAACATACATGTACGCGGAGAAATTTACGACCGTCAACCCTCATTGTAGCAGTGTTGTGATAATAAATAAGAAAAGTTGACAAGGTCCTATTGCAATATGTATTCAAGTTTGGAAAAGCATATAAGAAGTGTATTCCCATGCCTGTCAAATACGAAAGTGATACAAATTTGAGTCGAGATATCCAATAAAATAAAGCAAACCCAACAGTTACCATGGAACAGTCAATTAGCAATAGGGCAAAAAAAACAACAACAGCATAATAATCTGGTTTATCAATGAAGTTCTGTAATAACTTGTTACTGGCATATTGGAGTTGTATTAACATCAAAACTATATATAAACAAGTATATTAAATAACATACCAAACACCAAAATAATTACTTTGGTGTCAACAAAATGAGTTAAGATTTTGCACATTTACAAATGTAATTATGATTCTAAATATGGCAAAATCAAATTAAACATGCATAATAATTATAATAATATATGCTATCTGTTCACTGGAATTATCATTTATTCATATTTGAAATACAAACAAACCAAAACGTTTACCATATATACTAATCTTGCTGCAAAACGAAACAAGCGCCTAATTTTCTTGCAAGCTAAGTGTTCCTTTTATTGCATCTCATCTTTTGTAAGCATTATTAGATAGGACAACTGTATTTTTGTTTTTGTTTGGGTCGGCATTTATACAATTAATTGAATCGATTTGTCGAAGCACAACAGGATGAACATTACTGCCAGAGATTTGTTCATTGAGACATTATTATTGAGAAATACAAAAAATGGAAATATATTAAGGGTCAAAAGACGAAAAAAATGGGATGGAATGAGATGAAATGAAGCTAAACTAATGATTTAATTAGGGATGTGCTTCTTGTCTCATGTTGACGGCTTTATGACTGTTTAGAGTCACAAGTCACATTGATATCTGGACTGGAATATTGACCACTGCCTGTCCTAAATCATATCTGGTAAACTTTATCTATGCCGGTAGATCTTCTTCAAACAACCCACTCCTGTGACGTTGAACCTTTCCAGGTTTTCAATATCTGTGTTTCAACTTTTTAATTTTCTTTCCGGATTCTGATAAAATGTGACGTTTGTCTGAATGAGATTGCCTTTCCCACCTTTGATCACCCAGTTTCCTAATTTGTCTAAATACTTTTTATTGTAGAAAAGTGTAGTTTTTTTTCGAAGGTTATAAGCACTACTTTATCGTAATTCTAACAGTACAGTTAAGCAGGGAAATAATTTATGACATATAGAAAGACAGGGGCGGAAGACGAATCCTTACGGAACTCCAAATTCAACATCAACTTGTTCTGAGCGATCACCGTCATATAAGATTGTTTTACTTTCTCTGTTCGGCATTTGAACCAAATAAACTAATTTTGTGTACTACAATAAAATCTTTAGACTCTGAAATATTTCCATCCAATTTGCGATTCGTTTCTTCTTTTGTTTCAAGTCGTATATTTTGCATTTTAAAAATAAAAAACAACAACAAACTGTTAAAATAGAAAAAAAACTTACGCAAAAAATACCGGATTTAGCTCTATGATACAGTAGATTAGTATAATCATATTACAATACAGTTTCTATAGCTATAGGAATTTACAAAGACATAGTTCATTTAATTGTTTCGTTTACATCTTGTTATAGTCTTTTATTATGTTTCATAAAGAGTTTTCGTTTCATAATGCTTTCCACAAATGATATTAAACTCCCTTTTAAATGCTTTGGGATAACACACTGAATGAAGCACCGTTTCTCACCGTTTGTTAAGAAATTGTTTCTGATACATTACTCTGGGTTTGGGTCTGAAAGTGTTTCCCTAATGAATGTCTTTCAACCTGCGTTTGTCCGAACGAAAATGTTCCACTGGAAACCTTAAGAAACATTTATAGAACACATTATTTGAAATGAAAGCAAGCCCTATATTCCTGCACATCAAGCAACAACAGTTGTTTGCTTATTCATTTTACAGTGTGAATATCAAGGACAGCTGCGTGCGTTTTATGCGACATGCCCTCCGATACTTTATCAGTTATGTTTAACAAAATCTTATCTTTCAAAAATGATAAAATAAACACCTATATAGGACAAAACGTGCATGGAGTACTCACTGTATGGCGATCAAGATAACTTTTATTTGTTGTTGAATTGGATTTAGTGCACTGTAGTAAAGCGATACGAAATTTAGTCCCTATGAAGTTTCTATGAATTTATAAACAATATCAAAAGGACCTCAAATAATCTGTATTAATATATATCCAAAATACGTTGGAATTTCTTGTTATAAAATGACAAACAACTGTCTATCTATCCCCTAAAACCCTCTGTTTAGAATGCCGCTTTTTAAATTGCAAAATGTGTACAGTCTTAACGATGTCATATATGCCAAATGATCAGTTACAAAGTTTGCAATGTAAGACGCACAATTATCCCAGCTCTACTGCTAGTTTGTGCATATATTATTAATCTAAATCAGGGCCCCAAATAGGCAATTTTCAATCGACAAAATGTCTAAACGCCTTCACGTTAAAATTTTTAAACTTATGATTATTAAAATGCTCTTTATTCGACATTTATTATGTGCAAACACTATTAGTTTTTATCGATAACCTTGCTACATGTAATACATATGCACATCTAGAGTGTTTATAAATTATCATTGTTCTTTATTCTCTTACCACTGTGTATACTTATCAGCACTACCATTTATTAAAACCATTTCTCACGGAATCTGTCCTTTGAATGGATATTTCCCTTTGTTGGATCTGTTTGACATAAATCCTTACCTTACAAACGCAGTGCTTTGTTTACTGTTGTAAAAGCTTCGAACATGTTACCATAAAACACCCAAGGTGCTTTGATTCCATTGGCATCCATTTTTTTACATACCAGTCACCGTAAAAATGCCTTAATGAATGTAACACCAGGGACATATCAATTGAGATAACCATTAGTTAGAAAACAAATCATAGATAAAAATTATGAGAAAATCAGTTAATTCTGCAGAACAAATACAGTTAATGTAATTGACACAATAATATTGTATTTACAGAGAAATGACGTACGTAGAAAAAATTGATGACAGTGTCTAAATGTAACAAATCAGCAAATTAGGCTTTAAACTAACAATGTCTGTGACGCCACGCTAATTTTAACATTAATAAACAATATATTTACATAAACTATAATCTAACGGAAATAATTATTTTACTTTATTGATCAGTAAGTAAAACTGCGGACATATTGTGATAAGTGATCGATTTTTGTTTACTAGTTTATTACCCTACAGTAGAAGGATATAAACTCTTTAGTTACTGGGGATTTGAATAGTACTGGTAACAAAACATTTACTAAATAATGATCCTAATCGAGACCTGACTGTTGAGATTGAGTTTTACATGTGTTGCAAAGAAAAATCATACTCATTTAATTATTTGGGTACGGGTATAGGAAAATGATTAAACACCCTTAAATTAGCTTAAGGTACACAAATGATAATAATACTGGGTCACATTCATCTCTATAGTTTACTAAACATCTAACTTTTCTTTTTATCAATATTTTAACATATTAATTATAAATTTGTTGTTAATTTTGGTTTGACGCACGTTTGAATGTTCTAAGTTCTTTATCGATAGTTTAAAACGGCTCTTACGTTACTGAAAAGTAATTGACAGTCACATAAATGGATTTGTGTTATTGAAAAAGTATACGTTCTCGTGAGTAGTACAAACACTGTAATTGGAATGAAAATAATGCCCTTTGTCAGCGATTCCCAGTTACCCATTATAGACTCTAATGGATATTTTTGAAGCTTTCTGCGTGCTGCCTGATAAATATTTGTTCATAAAATGCGATAGTGGCTGATTTAGACAAGTGATTGGTATTGGGAACAATTGTTCACCATTGATTGCAAATTTGTTTCATACCGTTTTATACCGCTTTTAACGCGCCATTTATTGTTCCTAAACTTGCATTTGGGAAACTCAACTGACCGCTTCAAGGTCATTGCAATAATAATGTATAATTAGGTTCCCCTGTCAGTGATTTTGTACTTTTACATTAACATTACGTTGAATATTTGTGAATTGTTCACTATTTTATATAACATACAACAGATAATTCTTCTGAATAGTTAAATTTTCGCTTTGTGGGGTGGTGGGCGGGAGAAGCGTCTGTGGCGGGTTAGAGGGTGTGCAGTATCTGTTGGGATTTCGCTGTTTGTCTTTTATGTTTTGATCCCATGGTTATCCCCTTTACATTGCACTAGCGTGGGAAAGCAGTAACAAAGTGCATTTGCAAGGTACTCGATGCGATTGTTATATGACGTTTTCATATTTTTGTACGTAAAGTATTAAAGTATTGTCATTAGTGGTTTCTGACTATGTTCCAAGTGAAAACGATTAATTAACAGATTTGACATCTTTCTTAATCATTAGACACGCTTTACTAGTTTTATGCAGGTTACAGCCTGTTGACATTTGTTTTATCACAAGACGTCGTCCAGATTCCGATCTAACAACATCAGTGAATTACGAACACCGTATCCAAAAAACGGCGTTCACTGCTTACATCATTTCCATGAAAATCATCAAAATCAAATACAAAAGTGGCAAGAGAGATAATTTCTTTCGATATTACGACTAGTACCAAAATGCTAAATGGTGATGGCAATACAAAACGAGGCAAAACGAACAGTAATTTAATAATAGTCCTTCATAAAATAAGAATAGCCTTCTTATTTCACGTAACTTCAACTTTACATCTTTAAATCAACTTACGGCACAGGTCTCGGACTCTATAGACGTCATAGCTTTGTTGTGTCAGCAATGCAAACCGATTCACTTCAGATATTGCTCTGTTAACATATAGTTCCTGTTAGATTCCCAAACCTATTTTTCCGTATTGTGGTATTTTCTCATATTTATCAGAAAGTATGCCACTGTAGTCATGATTCAGTTTGAACAGAAAACGCAATCTAACATACAAGAAATTCGGATTATAGTCAAAGGTTGATTACATTTAAGCACTGTTAATTTATTCAACTCATACCTCCCGTATGCGTTAACTTATATAAAAGGTTACACACAATTTATGTGCGACAAGATCATATAACAATACAAAATATATCTTTTAATTATTTAAGAAACTATATTTTATTTCTCCAAGTATTTTATATTTATCGGATACATTTTATTATACTCGGTTACATTTTAAGGTCCTATCTGTGCTAGAAGCATTAAGTATTGATACTAATTTCAGGTTGATAACTCTCTGAAGCATCAACCGTATACGCAAAGTGCATGGTGTTCTTTCATCACGATGTTGTTGCATGTTTTGACGGAACAAACATCTCTGTAGTGATTTGATATTCCATGCTAGTAAGGTCATTACAAGCCTTCTATCATAGACAAAGTACATCAATTTTGCACAGAAATGTTCATTTTACAGGCAATAAGAATAAATTAGTGACATGAAACACCTCTGACTTTCTTTTCTGTAAATAGGTAATTTAGAAAAGGTCCTATCAAAATTTCCACATACATTTAAATTTTATCTATCTGTAGACAAAGGCAAACAATGTAAATGTACATGTGACAAAAACAAGGCGCGATCGCCATCATGCCATGGATGGTTATATTATGGTCAACTTTGTTTACATAAACTAGCTTATTCAACCGGAACATTTAAAGCGCCTGGTGAATTGTCGATCTACTTTACTAAAAGAAAAGAACACAGAAAAGGAATTTGTGATTTGTTTTTGATACTGTTTTGAGCTGTCTAGGTATGCTCAATTTAGAAATCTATACATAAGCAGTCATCCATTTCCATTTTCTGTCCGTTTAACTGGAAAATTGAGGCGTGGTTGCTTAGCGTAACATCATAATAGTTATTTACGGTATAAAAATCACGAAGAAAGATAGCAGAGTGGTAGGGTCAATGCTTTGGATCTTTGGATAGCTAAAGATGTTCGAAACAATTTTGGTTCGATTTTTTATCTCTTCTTTGTCATTCTGTATTTTCGTTAACTTTGATTTACGTCGAAAGTGTTACATTCTGCGAATGCAACAACGGAGCAGCCAATCTTTGTGGACATTAATGCGTAAAACCTATCACCGTCGTCATTATGCAGACACAACTGACAGCAATAATTATTTGAATGAAAACACTTTTATAAATGTGCTCATTTGGCATTATTTCCTTTGTATTCACATATTATCCTTTTCTTTGCCGGCTTAATGAAGAGTTAAGTCTAATGATGCAAACGCACCTCTGGAGACCAATTATGCATTGAATTCTATTTCATAATATCTTCTCGGGAACGAAGTTTTAGCTTCTTCCTGAAACTGGCATTGGAACTCACACAAAATGATTTATAACAGTATAAAAATTGTTGTACTAACAATGATGTTTCCTGGTATATCGTCATCTACAAAACAAACAAACTTTACATTGCTCGCCTAAATCCTTGGCTTTTTATGAAATGTTATTTTAAAATTTATTAACTCTTAACAATATTACATTTTATTTTGTTGGTTTAGGTTGTTTTAAAAAAATTCGATGATTTCTTTCGTATTTTTTACATTTCACTTTTGACACTTTTGGCATATATCAGCCAATTGACCGTTTCAATGTGGTAACTGATATTTTTTTTCTTTTTGTGTGTTATGTCTCCTCCCTGCGTTATTAATGCCTTTTGCTTTTGCTCTAAATAACGTTACATTCTTTTTATACATCCAAACGATTGTAAATGAATAACACGAACTTCAGGTGCGTATAATAATTAGATTTAATGTTTCACCTTGTCATTCATCAAGGTCCGTTTGTAACTTTAGACAGGGTATATTATATAATACAATGTATTGTCTTACTTGAAACATAAATTAAGGATATACTTCCTCCAGCCGCCACCAAATGACGTTAACGAATATAACTTTATTTATGTCAATGGGTAAATTAAACAATAACAATATTAATAAAACGTCATTTTTCTTTCAAAATAATAATTATTTATCAAACACACCTTTTTTGTCAATACAGTTTAGATGCCTCTTAACAGTAGCATGCATACATTTTCGATACTGTACACCTTCAGGGTGTAAGTAAAAGCTTGGATTCTGCGCCATATGTCAAAGTACAATATAAATACTAACCATTTATCCATATTGATATGCATCATTTCCAAGCAATATTTAACAACATTAAAGATAAAAATACAAAGATTATCAAAAGATATTAACACTCAGTATAAAGAAATTCGCTTTTAGAAAATGTATAATTTTATTATTCAGCTGAATTCCCCTAAATGTTATGGTATGCTAAAATAGCGTCTGAACGTCATACAATTATAAACTTGTTGCATCATGCAACATAAAATAAATAATATAAAATACAAAAAACAAAACAAACACTTTTTAACATTTCAACAATTATAGTTCACATTCAGTTTCTCTGTAACTTAATCCATTGATTGGTGCTTAACTTGTATCATCATCAAAACATATGTAAGACACCAACCAACTATGCTTCATCGTTTATCAGTTGACTTTGTTGAAGGCAATACGGGTAATCCAGAACTGTTTTGTCATAAAAGAAACATTTTTTGAAGTGTCATGTATTTCCCTATTGACAAAAACAAAGTAAATCAACAAACGTAGGTTTAGTCAGTCAAACATATAACAACTGTTATTGGACACGCTCCATAGTTCATCACTATGATGTCGCTTAGATATTGGTACAGAATGTAGTTTTAACTTTAAAAATATATCGATAGTGAGACAAACACTTATATCAGCAGAGCATTACAATGCACTTTCATTTTTTTAAATTACTCAACCAGATAATAGACGTTTAAATACTGTGTCAAACGCCATATCTTTCACTGTATATGAAGCAGTCCAAAACTGTATTTAAACCTTACTAAAGTTTGTGGATATATTGCTTAACCCATCTTCACATGGTTAAAATGGTTTGAAATTGAAAACAAAGTAACAACGTCTTTGGATATTATTTAACAAGGCATTAAATATAGTTTACGTGATTAAAGTCAAAGATGTTAGGGTTTGGATTTTTATTTACCTAGTTCCTAGCTGTGTGGATGTGAAGCCCATCCGATTCACACGTTACAATATTCAATATTCATGTAACAAAGGCAAAACAAAAAAGGTTTATAACAAACAAGTAACCGGAGGAAAGAAAATTAGAACAGTTTTAGATGTTTATTAGATATATTTCAATGGTTAGGCATGTTAAGCTTGTATATAGCAAAGTCTTTTAACAAAAATACTTCTTTATAAGAACTATAGTTATTTCACTCCATTTGTTAAAAGACGCTGTCACGTCACATATATTAATGTCTCAATATTATTTTTTTTACATTTTTTTCAATGTGTCAGAGCTGTGAGTAAGGCTTTAGGCCCCTCTAGCAAATATAAATTTGTCATGTTCATTTTATGTTATATTATATTCCTAATTACTTATTTCTTATTTATTGTAGCTTCTTCTTATTATTTTTATAATATTTCATTTGTAGTGAACGATTTTCAAAACGAAGGTTGAATATATACAGTGAAAAAGGTTTAACTTACCTGCGGCCTTCTACATAATAACGATTTGAGCCTTGTAAGTTTTATACTTCGTTTAATGATGTACGTTCCACATCCTTTATGCACCACATCATCATCATATTGTATTACTGTGTGCTTGATTTATTTTAATTCCCATAAAGGTTTGTAAATATATCTTGCAAGTATTTAATGTATTTTTTTCTCTATGTGTTAAAAATTTTCTTTTCCAAAATGGCAATTTATTTGTCATTTTAAGCGTTTTCTTAGTGTTTGTTTGTTTATTGGGTTATCGTCCAACCGACAGTATTTCAGTTATCTGGAGACGGTTTTCTTAGTGAAGTGCTTTATTTTTTTTACGTTAACATCAATTATATGCATAGAAATACTTTTCTTGTTTTTGTATTTTTCATTTGACTTTGTACGTCAATGGAGACCTCTGTAAACACTATATTGCAACCCGAATGAAATAAATTTGTCACCGTACGATTGCACTGTGCTACCCATGCACATTGTCAATTGTTCCTACAAATATATCTACTACTAGTATAATAGAGCATTGATATTACAACAAAAAACGGTCGTGTGCATTTATTTCTCAAGTGCTAGTCCAATTTTAAAATGTCTTGTAATTATCACAGAAACTTGTCACAATATTGCTATATCAATCATTCGACACTTATGATGCATGTGAATTGCTTTCAGGCCATTGATGTGAATATTCGAAATCAATTTATTGCAGCTTAACTGCCTTATCGATAGCAAAATGGCAAACATCAACATTCCGTTGTATATATCCTAATTTAGAAAATGAATAATCAATCGGCATACTTAACTGTTTATTAATTGAGAATTATATAAATTTACTAAAATTTCATGATTTTTCCATCGAATACAATGACTTAGTGTTGTCACTTTTTCCTAATTTAGAAAACGTATAAGCAATCGGTATATTTTACGTTTATTAAAAGAAAAAAAGAAAAATACCATTTTACTAAAATGGCATAACGTTTTTGACGACTACTAGTGTTGTCACTTGTGCATTCAAAATGCATTTATCCATGTGTCGAAGGCTATTTAAATTTAAGTATGTTGCCATCATCATAGGACCTTGTGATATTTTATTCTATTTCGTAGTTGTATTTTGTATTTAATTTTAATTTTGCCTGCGGAATCAGTTAACAAACTAACACTGCTATTCTTGACCTAGTTTTGTTGCAAAACGCTTGCCAATATTTACATTTTACTTTAAATCGAATTTGATGTACATCATAACCTTAAATTCTATGCACCAATTGACCAAAGAATGAAAGATATGCAGACTTTTTTTATTAAGTTATTTATCAATTTTTCATTTAAAATAATAGTAAGGATCAAACATTATATCATGTTAACGAGGCAGAGACACGTTTGAGACAGTGATATATTTTCACGTTATAAAAGTACTCTTACAGTCGTATTTTATAGATTTATCTGTTCTTTTGTAAATTTTCTCAAAGAGGCATTAACACCACTAATTCTCGATGCTTTAAACTGGGGATCTCAAATAATTTTCCAAGGAATTTATGCATTTAAATTAATTGTTTAGGACAGTATTGGTGATTCGTGGTTAGCAATTGTAAATGCGCAGTGGCTGGCGCATTTGATTCTGATTTGTATACTGAAAAACAAACCTGCATTAGTCAGTTTTATTTGTGTTATGAATGCTTACATAAATCTCTACCAACATTTGTCTTAAAATAGGAATTTTAATACCGATTAACTGTCTGTCGTTAGTAGCCTCAGTATATATTAGAACGGTTAGAGTCGCCCAATTGTAATTCCTCAGCACCTGATAGTGTGGGTCCGAGTCTCGTTTGAGGTGAGAACTATCGCGTGAGGAGGTTTTTTCAGCTAACTTTCGGTGCAACGGGGGTTCTACCCAGATTTCAATCTGGTCTTTCTCTGCAACAACTGGCTGGACGTCCAATGTGACTATAATTGTACCGGTGCGATGTAAAAACAAACAAAATCAAACTGTAAAAATTTGTAATGAACTCCATTTAAAAATAATCAACACAAACAGTAAGTCAGATTAAGGTCCCAATAAGAACTGTTGTTAGAGAGAACACTAATAACCAATATTTAATATCTATGTTTTATCCTTGTAAAAGCTGTTGTCAATTGTTAATACTGACAGTAAAATCTTGTGTAACATTTTTTTCAATCGTATAAAATTACAGAGTGTTATTTGCATCGACCGAACCTTGCCTAAAAAGCATTTTTGATTGAATTCTAACTAACGAAAGCATAAACAAAATCGATATACACATTTATGTACTTATATATTGTCTTGATGCTAAAAGTTATTGCCTAAATTTTATATTGAAGAAAATGTCTATGCTACTAAATATTTTTGTCTATGCATACATACATACATACATGCATGCATGCATGCACGCACGCACGCACGCGCGCGCGCACACACGCACATACATACATACATACAAACATACGTACCATGCCATGCCATGCCATCCCATGCCATACCATACCATACCATATGCCATGCCATACCAACCATACCATACCATACCATAACATACCATATCATACCTTAGACAACATACTATACCATACCATACCATACCATACCATAGACAACATACCATACCATGCCATGCCATACCATACTATACCATACCATAACATATCATATCATACCATACCATACCATACATACATACACACACAAATACACGCACACACGCACGCACGAACGCACGCACTCGAACATGCACACACAATTATATCTTTCTGTCTCTCTCCATCTCTGTATGAGCTAGACACAAGCCGCTTTTTTGTTTTTCTTCTCAATATCTGGGGTAAACTTTAGTTTACTCCCGTCTATTTTTAACTTATAATAACAGGGTTACAAAAACTAGGCTTGAATACCAGCCTGTCTTTCTCTATAAACTGGCAATGAATCTCCATTTCTTTCAAACCTATTTGTTTTACAAATGTATAAAGTAGAAAATATTAAACCATTTTAATCGTATACAAAGAAATATACTAAAGGATTCAACCAATCTTTTGTACTTATAAGTAAAATAATAATAATTATAGAAAAACAACATTGCTCAAATTCCATATTTATAATGTTAACTCTTTCTGTTGGTACTATTTATCCTTTGTCATTTTATCAAAGTACAAACTTTCTGCTAGATATTATTCCGCGTCTGCTATACACTCCATTTCAAATTGATGTACAGGTTTTATCGAAAATTATGTATAAATTATGTGAGTTATATTTTCCCGAAACAATCTGGTATAAGATTATCAAATCATTAATTCTTATATGTTCCTTTTCACTCCCCCCGTGGCTTCCCTCTCTATCGAATTTAATGGTTGAGTTGTTATACAATATAATTTTTGACCATCGGTCCGTCATGAACAAGAAAGTTTCAATTTATTTGATTAAAATACAATTATAAATCAAGCGTTATTTATCTGCATTCACATTAAACTGTGCACAAAGTTTATAGTGAGTTTCTGGTACTACAATATAGTTACATATTTAATTTCAAAACATTATCTAGCTAGACGGAAAATCGTAAATTAAAATTGCTTCGAACAGTTATTGTTTTCTGTGACACCACAAGTGCCTTCCTAACTCATCATTAAAACATGTAACAAGGCAATATAACCTGATTAAAGTCCCTGCTGGCAACATTATCCTGTATAAAAGGTCATTGAAACGTCATGGAATTGCATGTGTACTGAATGTTGTCCTCAGTCATCGTAGTTGTTAGGATAAATATTCTTACATGCAGACAATAGGACGTCATGACCGTAAGCATTATTTATTTGATTTGATTATTAAAGAACGTAACCAATCATGGTGATTTCTCGTCAAGCTTTCATGGCACATACTGCGTTGACTGACTTCTCTTTTTCACATTTAAATATTAACATATGAATTACCCTCAAAACAGCAAAATTAATATCATAGCATTTACTCCCTACCCATAGCAAATTGTTTCATGTTACGTTACTATGTTGTCTATATATATACTGGTTTGCAATATCTATGTCAATGTCTTGCGATAAGTTGAGTTGAATACTCTCTTGTATCAGAGAGCTGTCAAAAAAGAAAACCAATATATTATCTATAAAACTTCAATTACTTTTCAACAGGCGAAAACACCGTATTTTTGACTGAGAAGTTTCCATTATTAATAGTTTACCTAACATATTTTATACAGTATTTATAGTATATCAACTGACTCACTTTAAACATATTTAATATATTTGACAACACATACTACTATTATTAATTTTCATTCATGAAGCATACTTTTGACGTCGAACACCTTTTAAGAAATGTCACACAACCATCCATGCACACGCACAATACTGCAAATAGCTACATAGCTTTATACTGACCTAATCTATCAAATATGGCCTAGTGCTTAAAAATAATGGTCGATTACAGGATTGACTGTCTTTAACTATATTACACAATTACAAAAAAAGCTTTTTAACATATGGCATTATTTTACGTGTGTCTTAGCTGTAGGATTTATATCATATAAACAATAGCCAAAATTGTTTGTTAAACTATAAAAACTATAAATTACATTTTCAGTCCAACAAGCAAGAAAATTTCGTTATTTTAGCCTTTTTTCTTATAGATATATATATCTTATTTCTTTGAGCCTATATATGGACAGGTTTGTGTTGTTGCTACTGCTAAAGTAGAAACATGAATGAACTTGTATCCTGCTTCTCTCGATAAAGATTTATAAAAAAACAGAAAAGGTCTTGTTCTCTAATTATGTTTGAAATCAATTTTGTCTCTTCTAGTCCAATTATGATAGCTAAAAGATTGCAGTATGCTTAACGAATGTTGAGTCGCAAATTAAAGCATGGAACATGGCCTTAGTTTAACTGAGCCACCATTAAGGACCTTCCTAAATTCAAATTGCATTGAGACATGTTTATGGTACTCTGTGCTCTCAATGCTATGTTTTTGATTACCACATTCAAGGACAAACTAATAACATTGTTATTCAAATGGCAGATAACTTTTTGTTCCTTAAATAAAATAATAATCAGGATTTAAATAAAGTGTAATGTTAAGTAGAAGGAGCAGTAGTAGTAGCAATAGCATGAGTAAAAGTAGTACATGTAGTAGCAGTAGTAGTAGTAGTAGTAGTAGTAGTAGTAGTTGTTGTAATTGGTGTTGTAGTTGATTTTAAAGTACACGCTTCCCTTCATTTACTTGCTTCTGCTTTATTTTATCAGATCACTATATGAATTAGTTAGACTCTCAAAAATTGCTTAACGAATGTAATCAGGACGCAACTCAATATTCTTTTTCCAATTGTCACAGAAAGACTGCAACCTTTTCAGGTCGAGCTTGATTATTATATTTGTTTCATATTAATTTTAGTTCCAACTAATGACCATTCAAAGAAATTGGATTTTAGTGCCAATTATGTGTTTTAAATGCCGTTGGGCACCAAAGCTTCTGGGATTATGAATGAACAATTTCAGCAGAATTTAAGTACATTTTCCAGGTAATAAACTGCACTTTTAAAGAAATTAGGCACAATCCTTTACTTAAATCCAAACTAACGATAACATTATCAACAGCATTCTTTTGAAAATAACAAAGGAAAGAAAAAGAAAAGAAAAATTCATTATCATTATTCTAATATTGTAAGGAGCTATAGAATGCAAAAACAAGCAACACGAGCTCTGTAAAACCGGTTTAAGCAGCCCAGTCTGCTCATTGCAGATGACCGCCCAAAGCGGTAACTGGTTTGCATGATGTCTCGTCACAGTGATGCTCTTCCCTTTTTAACTGATTGTGAATTCCTTTGTCCTGAGCCGTTCGTATGTGTACATGTATATTTCTTAGTATTATATGTAAGAAATACCCCTTATAAATGCCTTTTGACAAGAACAGAGGCGCCCCATCACAGGTTATCTGTTTCTACTTGCAAAATCATTTATCAGTTGAGATTTATGAAAGCTCAAAATATAATATATTTATGTATTATATTTTTAATATTTTATTGTATTATCAATACATTCTTCTCAAGTTGATGGGATATTAATAAGAAAAAAAGTAGCATTATGTCTACATAAGAACTTTTCTTGTAAACAAAAATGTGGATAATATACTAAACTGATTGATCGAAGGAAAAACCTACTTCCTACAACTTGTATGGCCCATGTTCATACGTGATAATAAAGGAGTGTTCACCTTACTTCACGAGACTAATCATGCCAAGCGTTATGCAAATTAGTGGAAATATATTAAGGGTCTTAAATGATGAAGATAAGAAGAAATGGGATGTAAAGAGATGAAATAAAACAAAACTAATGATTTAGTCAAAGAATGGGGCTAGTCAGTAACAGAATAGTTTAGCTGGAAATAATAAATAAAATATAGGAAAAACAGGCGCGAAAATCGAATCCTCAAGGCACAAGAACTTGTTCTGCGTGAGCACATACTTTTGTGATTTCTTTGCTGGGTATGTAAATAAGTTAAACTCATTTTTGTGAGCTACAGTACCTATCATTAGGCCTGCTATATTTCCACCCATTTTGCTTATCCTTTAGTTTGAAGCCGTACGTTTAGCCTTTTAATAGAATTATTACAATTTAAAAACATCCCACAAACAATCAAAAGAGAGGACGAAACCCTATAAAAAGATAGTCACATCTTAGGTGATTCGTATTATTCGTACCCTCGGTCATAGCATTAAAGCCTAAATGAACTTAAATGAACAAGAGTGTCTTTTATTTGTCAAAGGTTCAACACTAGGCTTCAATTACAGTTGCGGTCATAGATTTTTGTCTATGATACCGTAGTTTAGTATCATCATAGTACAATGCAGTTTCTATAGATAAAGCAATTTACAAAGACATATATCATTTGATCGTGTCGTTTACATCTTGGTATAGTCTTACATTTAACGTTTTCGTTTCCAAATGCCTCCACAAATCTCCTCAAATGTTTAACATCAAACGTCCTTTTAAATGATTTAGAATAAAACGGAATCAATACATGGAATGAAGCATCGTTTGTCATGGTTGCTTAAGACATTGGTTTTTACACATTACTCTAGGTTTCGGTTTCAGCCGACAATTGTCGAACGAAATTGTTTCATTGAAAACCTTTAGCAAGCATTAATAGAACACATTATTTGGAATGAAGGCAATCACTCTATAACCTTGTATTAAACAACAACAGTTGTTTGTTGATTCTATTTACAGTGTGTATAACAAGGACAGCTGCATGTGTGTCATAAGGCATGCCATTCACTTGCTTATTAATAATATTTAACAAGATTTTATCTTTCAAAAATGATGATGTAAACAGCAATATAGGATAAAACCTGCATGCAGTTCTTATTGTTTATGTATATTTGGTAACATTTACATGTTGTTCAACTGGATTTAATATGCTGCTGCATAAACAGTAAAGCGATACTAAGTTTAGGTCCTTAGAAACACCTGCATCTATTTATTATTATTAAACTTGCTGTTATAAAAGTATGTATTTATCGTTTATCATAAGATAATGGATTTATCTTTATTATGTTGCAAATGATAAAAACCTGTTTTACCTCTGTTTATTGTAATCGAAACTTCAACTATTAAAAACCATTGCTTACTAAATCTATACTTCGAATGGACATTTCTTATTGATGGATCCGGATCTGTTCGATTTAAATCCTGACATAACTAACGCATTGCTTTGTTTACTGTTGTAAAATCATTGAAGATATTACGATAAAAACCTAAACCATCAGGAAGTGCGAAGCTAGAGCTCTGTAAAACCGGTTTAAGCATCCCAGTTGGCCCTTTTTGCCGACTGACCGTTCCAAGGCGGGATCTGTTGGGTTTGCTCTTTTTGTAAAATGTTTCATCACATATGTGTTCTTACTTTTACATTTAGCTTGCATGTGAATACCTTTGTCCTGTGTCTTTTCAGGGTCTGGTATATGTCGCAATGCTCATAGGATTATGTCATATATTCTTATTGATCCCCATGGCCTCGTTATGTGTGCATACAAGGCACTATAAAGATGCCTTAATTCAAGTAACACAAGGGACATATCAATTGTGATGACTACTAGTAAAACAAACTAATAACAGATAAAAAAAATATCAGGAAACCAGTTAATTCTGCAGAACAAATGCAGTAAATAAAAGTAAACATAATTGGTAATAATAAAATTGCATTTACAATGAAATAGCATTACAAGTTCTTATATTATTATTAGTTATATTATTAAAACCGATTACAGAGACTAATTGTAACATATAAACGAATTAGTGTTGAAACCAACAATGTCTTTGTCGCCATTCTAATTTTAACATTAAAAGCAAAATATTTACACAAAAAAATATTTTGCAAGGATATAGGTTTTTTGCTTTATTGAACAGTAAAGTAAAACTGCGGACATATTTATAAGTGATCGATGTTTGATTACTAGTTTGTTGCCATACAGCAGAAGCATATAAACTGCATAGTTACTGGGGATTTGTATTACTGGTAACAAAACATTTACTGAATCATGATCCTAATCAAGATCTGACTGACGAGACTGAGTTTTCCATGTGTTGCAAAAATCTGACACATTCAATCAGCTGCATAAAAATTAATAGGAATAATAAATCACTTCTATAGTAGCAAATGGTACACATATTTTTCATGGTAAATTATTATAAAAGTGTGTCGCATTCATATTTATAGTTTTTAAACATCTAACTTTCTATTCTTTCTGATAAAGCACTAACATCAATATTTTTAGAATATTAACTATATATTTGTTTTTGTATCTTTTAACTTGATTTTCGTTTGACGCACGCTTGAACGTTCTAAGTTCTTCATCAATCGTTCAAAGCTAAACGCAAACGTTTTCTAAATTACACCGCATAAACGTAACAAAACATAGACATTCCTTTAAAACACATTCCTGTTCTTGCGGCTAGTACCAACACTGTAATTGAAATGAAACTAATGTCCTATGTTGCTGATTTTCAGTTACACATACTGGACTTGTGAAGCTTTCTGCATGTTTCCCAAAACACATTTCTTCATAAAATGCTGTGGTGGCTGATTTAGACAAGTGACTGGTATGGGGAACGACTGTTCACCATTTATAACAAGTTTGTGTTATTCTGCTTTTAGAGCGTCATTAACACCCCAGTCGTTTCTTATTTCTGCTGACCGCTGATAAAGTATTATCATCAGTGGTTTCTGACATATGTTCCGAGTGATAACGATTTATCAACTGGAACTATTGTGACATCTTGCTAAATCATCAGACACGCTTTAGTAATAAAATGCAGTTTGCAGCCTGTTGACATTTATTGTCTTAAAAGACGTCGTCCAGATTCCGATCTAACAACTTCAGTCAATTACGAATGACGTTCACAAAAAAAACAGTCTCTGCTTATCCTATTTGCATTAAAATCTATAAAAATGTGGTAGGAGAGATAATTTCTTTCGACATTACTGCTTTACATTCGCGTCTAGTTACAGTGTATCAATAAAACACTAAACCGCTTCACTTCAGAGTTTGCTCATTTTACCTATAGGTTCGGTCCTGTTAGATTCCCCAAACTTTTTTTCCGTATTGTGATGTTTTCTCATAATTATCCCAAAGTATGCCGTTGTAACCTTGAAGCAATTGAACAGAAATCGCCTTCTAACACACAATAAAAGATTGTGATTATAATCATAGGTTACTAACATTTAAACACTGTTAATTGATTCAACTTCTACCCCCGTATGGTTTAACTTATTTAAAAGTTACTCACGAGTTAAGTGCAACAAGATCATATAAAAATACAAAATATATCTTTAAATTATTTAGGAAACTATATTTTGTTTTACCACGTATTTTATATTCATTGCATACATTTTTATTGTACTCTGTTACATTTTACAGTCATATATGTGCTAGAAGCATTAAGTCTTGATACTAATTTGGGTTGATAACTCTCTAAAACATCAACTGTGTATGCAAAATGCATGGTGTTTTTTCAGCACGTTGTAGTTTGCATGTTTTGTTCGGACATCGACAGACAGCCGGTACAATTATCACTGTAGTGATTTGATATTCCATGCAAGTAAAGCATTTCGGCATAAAGATGCCTTTTATCTTAGACAATGAACATTTAGTTGGCATAAACATGTGAATTTTATAGGCAATATAAATAGATAAGTGACATGGAGCACTTATTTCGTCAGTCCATTTCATTTTATACTACCTCGTTTGTATGTGTTGTAGACAAGCAATCACACTGAGTGTGAGAACGCCTCTGACTTTCTTTTCTGAAAGGTGAGATCGCCATCATGCCAGAAAGGTTCTATTACAGTCAAGTTTGTTAACACAAACTAGCTTATTCAACCAGAACACTTAAAGCAGCTGATGAATTGCTGATCTACTTTACTTAAAGAAAAAACACAACAGAAAAGCAAGTTGGAATTGTTTTTAATACCGTTTTAGCTCTCCATGTATGCTCAATTTAGTAATTTTTACATTAGCAGACATTATTTCCATTTTCTGTCTGTTTCACTAGAAAAGTGAGACGTGGTTGCTTGGCGTAATATAATAATAGTTGTTTACGGTACAAAAATCACGAAGAAACACAACAGAGTGGTAAGAGGCAAAGTTTTGGATCAAACTAGAACTCCGCGAGTCGGATGTGTCGCCTGACGAAAAGTTTGTTTGTCTACATAAAAATGTTAAGTTTTTTGTTGTACAGATATTAGCAATGTATTTGCACAAAATCCACACATAAAATAACCTTTTAATTGTCTCATTGCAAAAAACATGCCCAACAAGTTATGCCCTTCGCAAAAAATGCACTAAAATCAATCAAAGGGATATAATAGGGACAAGGAAATCCGGACGCCGCGGACGTCGCTGCCGCCGACGTCGCCGCTGCCGCCGCCGACAAAGTAATCCCTATATGTCACCCAGTAAGGCGACTCAAAAAGACATTGGAAACAATTTCGGTTAGATCTTTCTTTATCTCTTCTTTGTCATTCTATATTTTCGTTAACATTGTTTTAAGTCCAAAGATTAAAGAGCAGCCAACTTATCGCCTTCATTATCATGCAAACACTACTGACATGATGATACTTATTAGAATGAAAACATTTTTTATAAATTTGCTCGTTTGGTGAGTTCATAATGTATAGTTTGCTTTAGTTCATGATGCCTTCTCAGGAACAAAGTTCCACCTTCTTCTTGAAACTGGCTCTGAGTTTCTTTAATGAAATGCTTCGTGTTAAAAGGCTTTTGCCGGAATCAAATGTTTATCAGAATGAACATGGAAATCACGGAAAATGAAATATAACAGTATCAAAACTGTTTTAGCAACAATGTTATTTACTCGTCATCTACAAAACAGAATAAACTGCATTTACATTTATATTAAACATTTGTTATCCAGCGCCAACACTTTTTACCAAACATCTCATATCACATGAAACATGGCATGCCCTATTGCGCATAATTTAATGCCTTTTCTTTTGATCCAATTTACGTAACATTCTTTTATTAAGTTTAAACGATTGTAAATGATTAGCATGAACTTCAGGTGCTTATAATTATTGTATATAATGTTTAAACTTGTCATTCATCAAGAAAAGTTTGTTACTTTAGACAGAGTATAACATAGAATAGAATTATGTTAATACAACACAACTCGTTCTTTGTATATAAGTTTCAGTTTATATCAATAGTGCATGCAGTTTTAGGGTATAACAGATATTGCAAAAATATATTTTAACAGAGAACAAATCGGATTAAAATATCGTTAAAAGAGATTATTGAAACAAGTTATGCTTTGTCGTTGTATCGTTCCTAACGAATAATAATTTTTAAAAAATGTTCAGTTTTTTTCCTGTTTGAAATCATGATTCTTTATATTGTTAGTATCACGAATTCTTATTACCACTATGTCGTAACTCTACATCTATGGCGCTACAAAGTACGTTCATATTGCGGTCAATCGAATAATTAATTTTTCCTTTGCCACAAGGATAATTTTTGTCTTACTGAAACTTTGACACTATTTCTAAGAATTCATTTTGAATGCGTTCGTTTGATGATGTGTTTTTATCTAATGTTCACGTATTGTAAAATTAGTCTTCAAAACATTAAATTATGACTTTAAAATGAACGTTTTACTTTTATAGTTTATTATATATAAATTCTTGCATAGGCCTGTTTCTTGGTATTTTTTATCTTGCCTTTTACATGTTTTAAATGTAATACCTTACATTTGTTATTCCATCAAGATGCACTTAGAAAAAAAAGTAGATTGTCTTACTTGAAACACAAAATCAGAATCCACTACTTCCAGCCGCCTCCAAATGACGTTAAAATAAATATAATTATGACAATGTTTAAATATATATAGTTTCCATTTATTCATGTTGATATGTATTATTTCCTAGCAATATTTTTAAAAATAAGATAGAAATACCAAGAAAACCGAATTATACGACCACACAATATAAATAATTCGTTTAAAGGAAATTTATGATTTTACTATTCAGCTGTATTCCCCGTAAATAATATGGTATGCTACAAATAACCTCTGAACAGCATGTTATTATAAACTTGTTGCATCATGCAATAAAACATAAATAATATCCCTTGTTAACGCTCAAGCAAATATAAGGGTAGTTCCACGACTGGTTGACCCAGTGTCAGGATAATGTGACTGGGTGTGGTATCATGCAAGGTGTTCACGGCATGCTATACACAGTGAAGGCAGCATTATATCTGCTTCAAGTGGACACCGTCTCCAGATAACTGAAATACTGTTTGTTAGGACGATAAACCCAATAAACAAACAAACATAAATAATATAAAATACAAATGAAAATTAAAAACATTTCAATTATACATACTTCACAGTAAATATCTCTTTAACCTAATCCATTGACCGACGCCAGACCTTTTCCATCATGAATGAACCATTGTCACAAGTTTCATGCATTTCCTGGCTTCATTGACGGAAGCAAAGATAATCGACAAGCGTGGGTTAAGTCAATTAAACATAATTATACAACCGTTTTTCGGACACGCTCGATGATTCAGCACTATGATGCCGCTCAGAAGTTGGTACAGAATGTAGTTTTTATTTAAAGAGTAAAAATAAATAGATCGATCGCGAGACAAACACTAATATCAGCAGAGCATTACAATGCGCTTTGAAAATACTCAACCAGATAACAGACGTTTAAAAACGGTGTCAAAAGTCATACCCCAGTGTATATGTAGTAGGCTATAACTGAATTTAAAGCCATACTAAACTTTGTTGATACAATGCTTTACCCATTGTAACATGGTATGAAATTGAAAAAATAGCAACAATATTTTTGGCTATAACTCAGCGAGGAATTAAATATAGTTTCCAGTATGACAGACAAAGCTATAGCTGTAACTTGTTTTTAGGGATATGATTTTTATTTACCTCGTCCATAGCTGTTTGGCTGTTGAGGCCACCCGCTCACATGTTGCAATTTGTAATCAATAAACAAAGGCGAAATATAAACAACAAAGGTTATAACAAACATGTAACCGCATTTGAGAAACAAAGAACCATTTTGCATGTTTATTAGACAGAAATTACTGGTAAAGCACTTTAAGCTTGTATAGAACAAAGGAGTTATTTCACTCCATTTCTTCAAAGGAACGTTGTCAAGTCACATATATCTTTGTTTAGATAATTAATTTTTAACTATGATATTTTACATTTTTTTCCAGTGTGTTAGAGCTCTGAGTAAGGCTTTTTGACATGTAAATATAATCTATATCTATTCCTCATTACTTATGTCTTATAGTTTCATATAATTATAATATTGTATTTGTATTGAACGAGTTTCAACGCAAAGGATAAATATATATACATGGAATACAGTGAAATAGTCTCATAAGGTTTTTTAATACTTTTTAAAGCATGTTTAAGCACGTTTCTCATTTATTACTCACGACCTCAGCATCATATTGTATTACTATGTGTGTTTCATTTATTTTCATTCCCATACAAGTTTCACGATGCTAAATTCCATTTCGGTTCATTAAAGGTCTAGGACTGCACATTTTTTGCTTTCACCCTAATTAAAAATCCTTATTATTCAGTACACTTTCCCAAAATGTTTAAAGCTGCAATCAAGGCATTTTAATGGCTAAACGAGTTACCTCTGCGTGTGATATCTTGTATTCCTCACCACCTATTTCTATTCTCTTCATATAAAGATAATTAGTAGTAGTGAGCGAATATCATCTCAGAGGATTAGTGAGTTTGAAAAAGAACGGCCTCTTAGCAACATCTTCCTTCCTCAAAAACATTATAGAAAGTCATTTTTGTATCAAACTTTATAACTTTATAAAGAAATATGATTATTTTATCCATTGCATTGAGTGTGGCCAAATTCAAATTCAAAAGCTATCCCAGAATAAAATCAAACTTTTGGAGTCAAACGCATTCTCGTTAGTAGTCACTATTTTCTTTCCGTTATTTAATTATCTATCTAATTATCTTATACTTAACGTATTGAAAAACTAAAACATCGTAGAGAAGGGAAGATAAGTTTATAGACAATGTATGTAAAATGACCTTAGGTTGAAATTCCAAAATTTAAAACACGAGTATCATATACAAAAGAAATAGTGTGAGCAAATTTAAACTGAATTTCAGAAGAGATATGTAGCTTACATACATGTATCAATTGCAAATACCCACAAACGTCTCAACATAAAGTGTTTTCATTTATCTTAACGCATATTTCATTTTCGATTACTGTCTACATAAATCAATATTTATTTAACCCTTTAAAGCTTTTAGAAATATAACTGTCGTTACAATCGTATGCGACAACCTTTAAGAAACATAATCAGACTACCTGGACAATATAAAATGTTTTGTACGAGTATTGCAATTCTGCATTCCAAAGACGATTTATTACAACAAACTAAGAATCTCCCACCTTTCTTAAACATAACAAATAATGTGTCCACAAACGATTGATTTTATCTTCTGGGTTCGGTCAATCTAGTCGGTGCTAGTTTACTTCTTGTTTAAAATGGTGCATAAATGATGTTTACAAGTACATCCCTATTTCATTTCTAAGTACAGAAAACCCGCCAGTCGGTTGAGCATACACTCTAGGTACTGGATGCCCAGGGTCTACAAGCACAACTTTGTAAACATACTGGTGATATATCTTCTTTATTAAGTCTCAAGCAAATATAAGGTAGTATATTTGCTGCAAGAGGACACTGCATTGGCACATATTCGTAGTCGGGTTCTTTTAGACGGATGACTAATAAAAAGCCAAACATTCTTAATTCTTCTTTCTGTTGTGAATGAAAGTATAGACTTATTTATATCGAATAATGTATTAAAATGTTTTCTTTTTTTTTAAATTGATTGATCTCATATTTATCTTTTTTTTATAAACAATATAGAAAAATATAATAAGAACTGTTCTTGAAAGGTTTCGATACCATTCGGGTATCAACACTGATATTAAACTATAAAACAATTGATTTAATGGTAAAATATACAATGCTGTATCAGTACCATGACAATTAATTATACTATTCGGTTTTATCCCTAGTTGTATGAGTAATAGTGGAGTAAAACAAGGGATTCTTTAGTTATATCAGATCGGCCATATGTACAATTAAAAAGATCATCAGGCATAGAAAAAACAAGGTTTTGATCAAACAACTGAACCACTTATATACCGATGCTAGTGTTATCATAATTTTTACATTTACCCCATAGCTAAGTTTCATTATCTAGTTGGCATTCATATCAAGAATGGCATATATATTTTTATAAATGTTTTAACAAAACAAAAACATAGTATTTGGAACGAGAAAAACATTTTAACACTGACCACGGACAAGTGGAAGCAGTAAATTTGTACCACAAATTAGAATTAACATTTTCTTTAAATGAATCTTCGCAAAGACATACGAGTCAAGTGCAAAGTTTCACAGAATGTACTTCTTCTGATCAACGCTTAAATATTCAATAAAACGACTAAGAAATAACATAAACTTATGATAAACCATAAAAACTATTTTTCATATTATTGTAACAATGGTCTTATTGGTGGTTATTAGTTGATGACAAAATTATAAATTCAAAAGAAATAATTGGTCCTACATATTGGACGTCTAACAAACAAATATAAAAGACTCAACGGCATACGCAAACAATTTAGCAGTTGCTACTGAATCAGTACGACTTTTATTTCGCAATCGAACACATGTTCAACATCTTTAAGCACAACATACAATGACCGGATGAAAGTTACATGAAATTGTAACATGAAAAACAAGTACTAACCCGATTTAAACTATACGCCTTTAAAGACTTATAGAGCTTTGTAAAACCGGTTTAAGCACCCAAGTAGGTCCATATAGCCGGTTTTGCTCTTATTGTTCTTATTGTTTAATAACTTATCTCATATTTGTTCTTACTTTTACATTTGGCTTGCATTTACATACCTTTGTCATTGTGCCTTTTCAAATGTTTGTATATGTTGCAATGTTCAGGGAACTTTGCCATATATATTCTCATTAATGGCCGTTCCGTAGTGTGTGTTACTTTTGCTTTTGGTACGAGTAGAGTGGCATGTTTCTACTCATTCTTTAGCCAAGTGCTCAGAGGCAGTATCAACAGAGGTGTAAAGAAGATCCAGTTAGTCAGGTGGTTTCCGATTTTACAGATTGAATAATCCGGCTTCTGTAAACAGATTGGGTCGACAGTTAAGAACCCGATCATAGTGACACACCACATAACCAAACAAGCCAGCTAATACAGAGTGTTGCAGGTGGTGCCGGAACAACACTTTTATGCGACTGTTCTGATTTCTCATTAAAATCAAGCCTGTTTGGTATTAATACCTCTTCCGTTTGTCTTGGTGGTATTTTAGGATGTCGAAGTTCTTGCTAACGTCATTATTTGAGTTATTGTACAGAGTTTAAACGGAAACAGATAAGTTTTACTTCACAAATGTTACCATACTTAAACATAGTTTAATAAAATTTGATAATTATTATATGACACCATTTTACATTGTACTGCGTTCTTACAAAGCTCAAACTCTGATTTCGTTACAACTGAATGCATACGTTAATCATATTCATTTAAGTTCATTTATATGATGCATCAACAGTAAATGTTTGAAGGACTTTAACATTAAACTCTTTATTTTGTCGCGAATAATGGGCAGTCTCTCAAGAAAACATTGAGCAGAAGTAGTTATAATTATCTACACAAGATAAGGTTAAATACAAGGCATTTAACATTTTCAAGTGTACAAATGTCTGACTGACAATTATGCTTCCTAACAATATGACTGCCCGTTACTGAACAAAAATAGAACACTTAGACTATCGAACAATTGTGTTTCCTCTTGGATGTAATAATTATAACAATTAAGAGCACATGGATAGGGTAATGGACCTTTTATTAGACTAATCAGGACGTCTTTTCTAGATTATTGTCCTAGTATTGTGTTAAAAGCCGATAAAAAGAATGGGAAAAGGATGTTCTTATAACAGTTCATTCCATTTTTATCACTATAGCTGGAAGTTAAGGCAAATTAGATCCTTATTTTGATAACTATTTTTTCCTCTAAAGAAGAAGCAAGAAATATTATGCATTGATTGTTGCTTTGGGCCGTGTATGGGATTAAATGAGACTTTTTGTGTGAAACAAGGAAAGCCACTGCTAATGGAAAAATATGATTGAATCAATTATGAAGGTATATAACCTTATTATTAAAACTAAGCACCACAATTCACCTTACAGTAGCAGAACCTTAAATACATGTATAAATTAAGAAAACGCAAAATTCTAAATGAAAATAACATAAGAATTGGACTGCATTTCTAACAAGATTGTTATCTACGTAATCAAACGTCTGTAACTACTTCCTTATTTTCTTTCTGACTTTACCTGATGTCCTTGATTTACTTTGTTTCGAAAGTAGAGGGTAGTCAAACGAAGGGACACCAATAAACACATGTGTTTTTGGTAAGTTACTCATACGTGTTAAGTATAACCAAAATATATTTAGTGACTTTTACAGTCCTGTGACCAGACTTGTATCAAAATAAAAATGCGACCTTATCATGTCATATTGTTTGTAAATCTAGGCACGAAACCTATATAATAGAAGCACAAAATGATCACGTACAACATTTTTTTTTGCAAACTACCATTTCTCTTTTCGTTTTTTACAGTTTAATGATCGCCCTGTGCATTAATAGCCGTAAATATTATTGGTTTATATTAAACCAAATAAACATAATAGCCGTACAATCAGTAAAGCTCATTACAGCATGAAGGTAAATGAATTGGTAAAGCGGTAAAGCGGTGTTTAAGTGGCCTCTCTAGTTTATTATATATTGTATCCATTGGTTACTGACTCTCATTATTTTGAAGCACAAACTGATTGTTGTCAACAAAGGTACACGAAACATACAATCGCGAGTCATATTTATGAACCGGTCATCTTATATCGACAATTGACCTTAATGCTTCAATAATTTAACTGAACCTTAGTTATTGAAAGTTTAATGTGCTTGTGTGGGAGAACGTATGTGAGAGAGATGAATCGGGATTGTTTTGGCTTCAACTTATAATAATTTGAGTTGATATTTAAATATTGTTTAAGGTAAATAGGTAAATATACATAGCTTAGAACTCATTTAAAATTATTATTACTTTACTACAGAAAGCTACCAACAAGTGTATGTTGTATTAAGTAATCCTATTGTTTGAACACATAAAATTGCTTAACATAGGTCAAGGCATGCGACTTATTTTAATTATGCATTTTGTCTTACAAAGAACAAGATCAATCATTTGCATTTCATATTTTAGTATACCTCTTTTATTCTTATTTATGCATGTTTCCTGGTTGGATATCTAGGTTTATCATGCCTTTTAAAACTCCATCTACCTGACTCGAAAAGGCGACTAAACGAAATAGTTATCAGGACAAACAGTCCTTTTATTTCAGGGATAACTCCTATGTTGTCACTGTTCAAAAGCAATTTGTCATCTGGTAAAACATTATCACAGCCTCCTCTTCCCCAAAATCTGGAATATTGCAAACAAAAGGATATTCCAACATATGCCAGAGTGTTATAGTTTAAAGGTACTCAAATTGGAACAATTTGTTTTTCTTGCTATTTTAATGTTAATTTTTATATTTCAGTATTGTCGATTAATATTTTACTAATGACAAGTTATGGACATTCTTAAAGCATTACACAGACATCAGTCATGATATATATCGTCAGAATATATTTATGACGATTAATTTTTAAGAATTCGCAAAGCAGGGTATAATGTCTCCAAATGTCTTTCAATCCTTTTCTAATCAAAATAATACAAACATTGAACTAAAAATAATGTTTCAAAGTCGCCGTACTTTCGTTACCTTTACATTTTAGTTTTTATTTCGTTTAGTGCCAGTTTAAATATTTCAGATATTCTGTCATACGGATATTCGCACATAACTTCGTAAAATTTTCCAAGTATAACAAGTATATTTCTACATTACGTGGCGACCTACACACATTGAACGCTAAAGATAACAGATCTATCGACCAGAATATCAATTCATTGATTGGACTGCACATAGCCATAATCCTCAACACCTTAATAATGTTCAGTACAATGTCCTGAGTTTAAGGCGGTTAATCCATTACTATTATGTTCTGTCATGACACAACCTTATCTGAAATGTCTGACATTTCCAGTACATGATGACACGCATCAAACAATCATGGGTTAAGTGTAACAAAGAAAACATAACTTTACTGAGTCGATATTTCCGCACGATATCGGTACCTAGATATCGTTGCAGAAAGTACATTATATATTTAGATGTGGTCCTCAAATTGCAGTTTATACATTGACATAATGACCAAACATATTAAACATTGTTAGCTTCACATTATTGTCACGTTTTAATCGCTGAACTATTTATTTCGTAAATTATTGTATTAAATTGTAATAGTCTTTCATCAGAATGCATTTCAAGGCCAAAGCAATACTTTCTTAGTTCAGATATAACACAATTTAACGTACATACAATTAAAATATTATTAAAGAGCTTTTTTATCGTTTCTTTGATATCACCCACCTCTTTGCCGCTTGTAATTGTCTTTTATTTCTTATGTTATATATTTTATTATCTTAACGAGATAAAATATTGTAAACAAAATTAATAAAATAAAAATAATAAAAATTGCACTTATAGACACTTATACACATCTTAGAGGCTCCTTTCTGGAAGAATTCTAAGCGGATCTTATTTCTTTCTGTGGTCATATAAAAGAAAGTAATATTGTTTGTCTGACCCACAGTAAAATATCATATTGCTGAACATATTACAAGTAACATTGAGTAGCACTTTAAAATCTCCAAACAGTAACTCATTATGATTTAAGTCAAATTTGATGTTAAACCGCATATTTTAGGCACAAATGTGCAAGTTATACAGAAGACAAATATTCACGAATTGTTGGTACCGAGTTTAGCCATCAGACTTGTTCTCTTCTTGCATTATGGTTGAGATTGATATGTGGATAAATTCTGTTTCACTTAGGTAAAAACTACTTATAATATCATTTCATACATATCGATAATATTAATACACACTTATTTTACAACTTATTTAGTAAATAAACTTTAACAGTAAATGATGTGTTCAGTTTTAAATTACGAACTATTTGGATGGATTTTCAATGTGTCAATCTATTCCTTATCAATATGGTTTGAAATGTTGTTATATGCTTTGTTTAATTTCAGATATATACACATTTGCTAAGTTTATCGCACATTCATCAAACTTGACTTAATAAGAACATATTGCAAAGTCATCTGAATACTAGCAACATATATTAAATTTTAAAAAGGCAGAGGACAGATGTAAAAGTTACAACTTAACTGTCATGATATATATAAAATAGAGCAAACCCAACAGTTACCACCTTGAAACGGTCTATCTTCAAACTAGCCCACGGGGTATTTAAACCGGCTTTACAGAGCTCTAACCTCGCACTTCTCAAATGCAGTGAAAAGAAAACATATCATTTTGAAACAAACCTTTGAATAAACAAAGCTTGACTGATCACATATAACTTAATTGTTTCAAGTTAGATATATTTCGGGAAAGATTGTCAAGGCGAATACAAAATGTAATGGGAGAACGATTCCTAGCATGTTCATATAGGCTAGACAGAAACTTCATTGTAAATACATTAATTATTGTACGTTATCCAGGGCTAAAAGTAAAACTTTATGTTAATATAACAACCTCTATGCATAAATGAGGAGGTATCTTTACTTTGTATTGCATACATATATTGCATTATAAACGCATTAAAACACGATTGCATAACACTGATAAACAAAGTTATAGTGATGTGTATCGTGACAAAATATTATTGGTAATATTTGCAGCTTGTTTATCTGCTGCAGTATTCTGCAGCAGATCTTTAGCTAAAGGTTGTGTCTTACTCAATAAATGTTATTTCTCTCACTCACGGTTGAGGTTCACCTTTTTCGTTTTTAGTTGTTGCAGTGCATGTCCATGTATATTTTATAGCTATTATATAATATAAGCTATAATATAGCTTACTGAAGTTCTGCATTTTTTTCATCTGTAACATGAATTTGTTTGCATATCCATGACTCATGCGCAATTGTTCTTGTATATTTTATCGGTCTTGTGTTAAGCAACTTTATATTGCCTACGTTATTTTTTTAATCTAAAGAAACCAACCAGACAATCAACCTTTCCAAATTAACACATGGCTAGCAGACAGATACATAATTTATTTTCCTCAGTGTCTAATTGAAGGTTAAGGACTATGGCTATCAAATTAACGTCAAATTAATGTATTTTCTCGTTGATGTTTATTTAGAAAATTATATTAAAACTGTTCATGTATTGTGAATCTGGATTTTATTAGTCTTAACAATTCAGGTCTCGTATAAGTAATTGTCCCAGTCCTTAATTTTGTTTATTGCAAGTAAATAAGTCAGAGACAACCGCTTGCATGAGGGCTGTCCAAGATATTCGTGGACAATGGCATTGCGTCTATCACAAAATATCATTTATAAACCTAATAGAAATATTATAAATACCTTCTTCTAATCAGCGAAAAGTAACAGAAAAGGCACATGATAAATGTTTTGCACATGTCTTATTCAATAATCGAAGTTGTGCTACGCCCGCCCTTGCCACGTACAATTTCTAGCCATTTACATTCTGTTTAAAATTATTAAATCTATTAAAATTAGAACAAAAGAGATAAAAAATAAATAAGAAAGCTCACACTTGGTTCAAATCGGTTGTATTTTATTTGTTTACACTTCATGGTATATATTGTTTATTTGACTATTACATTTTAAAAGGCTTTGTATTCATATGTCATTGGCTCGCATTATGTTAAAGTAAGGAATGATTTGTTATTTAACGACAAAGAAATTTTTATATAAAAATGTCACTCTTATTTACGATTTGCATTTCGTGTGCTTTGTGATTCGACAAAACAAAATAATACAAGCAAAACTATTAACAATCGTTTTATTAAGTTTCGGAAAGAGTGAACCAAGAATATTTTTGTAAGTTTTCAATTAGTAGAGCTGATGTTTCATTTTTGTGTACATAGAAACCTATTTTTCCAATAACACAATTGAAAAAATTAAAATAGCAAATATAAAAGAAGAATTATATGAGGCGACACCTTATAAACACAGAGTGAATTCAGTTAGAAAACACGTATTGGATATGAAAACATATTGCGCAACGATCTATCTGTAACGCTTTTTGGTTAACCCTTGAACTAATTCTGACGCATTTTATCACTTACCTTTCCTTTGAACTACTTTTAAAAGTTATAACACAGAAGTAACACACGTCAACTGCATCACAAGGTGTTTTATTGTGTAAAGACGTAATACATCAACCGTCACACTATCGTTATATCGCTTTAATCTCGTCTTTCACAAGCTCTGCTTCATACAATAATCAACATAGCACATTGTTCACCATACACTTAGAGGCAAAACGGGATCGCCTCGTACACATACTTAGCAATATACTGTAGATTTCCTAAAACAAACAGCTGATATAAAACGTTGCACTTACTAGCTAAATAATTAGCTAGCTAGCTAACTAACTAACTAACTAACTAACTTATTAACTAACAAACTAACTAACTCTAACTAACTAACTAACTAACTTACTTACAAACAAACAAACAAACAAACACATAAACAAATAAATAAATAATACATAAATGGATTTGTAATCAAATATATAAATAGATGAATAAATACAAAACAAAAATAAATAAACAAACAAATAAACAAATAAACAAAGGATTTAATTAATGAAAAAGGATTTTACAAATACACATACGACATAAACATTAACAACTGTACATTATACTTTTGATTTGTTCTACAATTACACGTTAGTGCATATACGAGCAAAGCCAGTGCCTAAAAAGGTTATCTTCGAGTACCAGATGATTAAATTTTCCTGCTGTTGATCTAATATTCCACTAATATTCACGCTCTATACATAAAACGCGTTCTTGTATCATATGCACTGCACTATAGAATCCAATGAGAGTACTATATATGATAGTTCAAGTTACTGTGTATGAAGTAATAAATCCCAAAGATGTTGAAGTAAAGATTGCGTTTGTAATTTATCAATACGGATGAACGAAATGCGCAGATATTTTATTACTTTAACGTTTGGTAACTTCTGACTAATCTAATATAACTTTTCAATTCATATAAGTTAAGTTCAATTTTAAATGTAACTGTATCTTTCTAAGCTTCATTTTAGCACATAGTATGCGGTAAATAGGTCAGTTTTACTGCTAGCCAACTAATTTGTTTGCTAAGATACGCAACATACATGGAAGATACCTTTGATGTAAAATATGTTGCATACTAATTTAAGTGCATAAACATATGTTTATCCTACATAAGGATATGAACAATTGGCTGATGAAACTATAAATATGCCTAGCTTGTATTTTAGTTTTAGGAACACAGAATTAAAAGCATTTTTAACACTTATAATAGTCCAAATTAAATGAAATTGATTTATTAGCATTTGCATAAAAACATGTAAGAAAAAATAATCCATGCAAAAATTAACTGAACATAACGTATTGTAATTTTCAATGCGATTCATTGCCAAAACCGCAAAAATGGAAATGGCTTGTCTACCACATTTTATACCTTCTTTCTGAAAACAAACATACACTTATATAAAAAGTTTACCATACCCTTTAGATTGAATAAAGGTAATAAAAGTAATTAGTTTTTCCTTCTTATTTTTATCAACCGCCCTTCCTTTACAGATTTTTTTACGAATAGTAGCATTTACGTTCTCGAACCATTTTGGACTATCAAATGTCGAAGCAACATAATCATCTGCAAGAAGATTTTAATAGTTCAGGCAGACAAACATTTTAAACTTGGTGGTAAAATATGCCATGCATTTAAATGACCCAATTATTCAAGCCATGGCTTATTGACAGGCCATAGGTTAAACTTACATGACAACTGTGGCATGTAAATACTCTGAACGTACTTTTCTTAACACATGTCACTTTAAATACTTAATAATGGAAGATGAATCAACATTTCATTATTTGTGCATATAAAACAACCAAACAAAACGCTAGAGAAATGGCAGTTAACTTAGTCTTACAACAACAACAACAACAACAACGACAACAACAAATGTCTACAAACAATATAATGTCTTTCAATTGGTATTTTTTTTATTACAATTTTAATTTGTATTGTATTGTAAAGAATATTTTGCAAAGTTCTCCAATACACGTAAATTGTGTCATTATTACCTTCCTGTTTACTTATACAGGTTTGAGATTTAGTTGTGGTAATTGGACACACAATAAAACCTAAAAATCGACGATAAATTATAGTAAATTACTATTTTAACATTCTTTAAAATTCAAAACATGTTGTTTGTTAATAAATCGCTATAGATGTACTGACAGTTTCTAGTATAACAATTTCATCAAGATTAAACCGATAACTTAACTCAGTATTTGAAATATCATTTGTTCCGTGTCTCCGAAAATGTTTCACGTTTGTGCTGATATGAGGTGTCTGCCGGAGTATTTGTATGTATGTATATATATATATATATATATATATATATATATATATATATATATATACATGCATTTCATTTTGCTAATATGTCAGTAAACAGTTCAAAGGACATTCGAGACATTAGCTAAAAGCTCTGATGCACACTTGTGAACTTGCTGTATAGAAAAAACACGTGACTTGTCATATAAACAGTCTGTCATGAGCTTCTCTCTCTTATTAAAGGTCTGGTCAATAGATTTGGTAAATACAGCTGTAACCCAAATGTACTTAACACTGATAGAATAGTTGTTTCTTATTTATTCATATACCATTTAGTACGACATACAGACAGCTCAGAAAAAAACTCTTCGTTTCCGATACATGTAAGATCGATGTGTAACTATCCTCAGTATACAAGAAAAACAAAGTGGAATGTCATGCGGATGTAAGGCGTCTTCCTTTAATGTATGTGTTTAATATATTGCACTCTTCTGAAAAAGGTGGAAATAAAGATTTTTTGAATATATCGCAATGCTCAAAGGACTTTGTCATATATTCTTGTTGACTATGAAATAACATATTTTATTTACGTACGTTTACACTCGTATACATCGGTTCACTTGAGTAATTTCCATATTAGAAAACTGGTAAAAGTGTTATTAATTGTCTCTAAACAAGGCCTTTCCATTATCTGACATTGCCTCTTATTATGTCCAAGAAAGAGAAGATTAGTTATCAACGAGTCTGTTTATGTGAAATTATAATCCATGCGATGGTTAATAAATCTTATTGTTTCCTTAGTTCCAGTAAACTTTAATAAGGATATTAATTAATGATTTAATTGAGGAGAGGACAATGAACTGAGAACATTTTTATGTTTTCAATCCATTTAGGTGATATACTTCATAGGCAGGAGAAAACCATTAAATTGTACTGCTTAAACAAGAAACAAGAGTGATTTAATTTTTACACACTTATTAAAGATTTTTTTTTATATTATTTATGACTAGAACAGGGATAAATATGGAACATTTATTCTAAATTGTTTCTCACATTTTCAAGGTATCATTTGGTAAGACCATTGTTACCCGACATATAAAAGGATTTGGTGAACAGATAATGGTGTAAACGCTATCGCGAACATTAATGCTCGGTGATATAATGAAATGAAAACACTCCTACATATTAGCAAACATGTTCAAAATATGTCAATACGTAAATATATGTCTCGCAATGTTGATTTTTGATTGCTGTCATCGGAGGTATATCTTTCTGCTAGAGTATACGAAAAACTAGGAGCATGATCTTTCAATAATTAATTATTGACCACTAATTGCTTATGCCTTCAAACAACTTCACATTAAATGATATTGTTTGTATGGCCAAAGCCTTAAAGAACTTTTCCAAGACACGCATTGGATGCAACTATATGAGTATAAGGATTCTAAAGAAGTAATTAATCACACCATACAATATAGTGAATTTATAGAAGGAATCCATCACACCAAACACTACAGTATTTTATAGAAGTAATTTATCACGCCCTAGACTATAGTATTTTATAGAAGTAATTCTTCACTCTATTCACGATAGTCATTTGATCGAAGTAATTCATTACGCCATACACTATCGTATCTTATAGAAGGAATCCATAACACCATACACTAGAAGTAAATCCATTACGCAATACACTGTAGTATTTTATAGTAGTAATTTATCACGCCTTACACTTTCGTATTCTATAGTAAACATCACACATACACTATAGTCATTTTATCAAAGTAATTCATCACGCCATACTCTATCCCATTTTATAGAAGTAATTAATCACTCTATACACTATAGTCATTTTCTAGAAGTAATTAATCACTCTATACACTATAGTCATTTTATAGAAGTAATTCATCACATCATTATATATAGTATTATATAGAAGTGATTTATCACGCAATACACTATGGTCATGTTATAGAAGTGATTAACCACGCAATACACTATAGTCACTTTATAGAAGTAATTCACCACGCCATGCACTATAGTCACTTTATAGAAGTAATTCATCACGCCATGCACTATAGTCACTTTATAGAAGTAATTCATCACGCCATGCACTATAGTCACTTTATAGAAGTAATTCATCACGTCGTTTACTATAGGCAAGTCATGTGTGAACTCGTCTTACTTGTTCAAGTCTGTTCATCAAAACATTATTTGCCTATTTAATTCCAGTTTATCTTTTTCCTTATCATTTCCTTTATCATTTCTCCTGACATCGAACTATATTTAGGTTAGGATACGCATCGTACATGCAAGAAGATTCAACAGAAGCTGTAAACTAATGTAAATGCAAAACTGATGTTTTAACTCATTATCCCTGTGAAAAGATATTATATGTATAAAATATCATACAGTTTACTAGGTTATTATGACCATAAAGAAAGGACATTGTTAACTTGAACATTATTACACATTCAATAAACAAATCATTAGATTAGCATTTATATTGAAACATTATAGGAAGAGTCATTACGTTTGTGTATGATTGAAATAGACTCAATGCGATTTATATCTTACACAATCAGAACAATGCCAATACCATGTCTGTCTGCCTAATCATTGCATTATAAGTGCGTCTTTAGGTGGGGGTGGTTGTGGGAGTGGGGGGACGGGGTTGGGGCGCAAAAATCACTTATAGTAATAATTTCTTTACGTAGTTTGCATATTATATTGAAACAAGTTGATACGCAGTTATTTCTTTTCGTTTGTACAGTATAATATCAATAGCTCTTTTTCTAAACCCATCTAACAATATTTGTCTGATGAATGTCAGGCACTTCGTTCTCTGTAGATTTAAAAAAAAACAATGCCAATTATACATATTCACTTTCAAAAACAGTTATACAACTCTTGAAGACAAAACCCTTCAATTGATGAAGAAATTGTGCTATGCATTCAAATGGTTCGTTTATTTAAGCAGAAGAGCCCTGAAGTATCAACAATGGATTGGTTCAACTTACATGTAATCTTTATGCAATTTGAATACATTGAATTTCGACCTGTTTTGTCAATTATTCATGGCAGTTAAGAACATTGAAGATGGTTTTATAAGCATTTACTTTTCTTTGTTTCTGACTGGTTGTAAAAAACTTAAAGAAACGACAGAGAATTAACAAAAGAAAAATTAATAAACGATATGCCTTATTACTGCTTATATTTTATTTCATATTCAGATAAGCCTCACATTATTTACTTCGTCATTCTAGTTTTACGTTGACTTTAGGTTCTTTGAAAAGAACAATTAAAACAAAATATACATGAAACAGAAAGCTGACCAAAACAACTTTAATTCGATTTTCATTGGTTCCGACTATAAACAAACGGATTGTATAGGCACCTGTTGAAATTTCGAATATTATAACGAATGTTATAATTAATTATTAATGTGAAAATGTTTCCGATCACAATGAATAACACGATTACATAAAACATGTACCAAGACTTTCAAAGTCAGGAAACAACACTGGATTAGCTTCTGAATGGTCCCAGTTTCGAATCCTATAAACACCAAATATGGTTTATATTTATTGTGGTTTATTTTTTCTTAACAAACTCCATTAGCGTTAAATATATTACAACATATTTTTTCAGAATATTTTGAACAGCACTTTAAAATGAACAAACATGCCATAAACATGCTGGACACAGACAGCCCGCAAAATAGAAGAAGAAGTTGCTCACATGTGCCTAAAATCAGGACCACTGCATGCATCATTATTATAAAAAAGATTTATATCTAAATTTTACATGTAGCGCACGAGGTGTGTATGAATATTTAAAGTCTATCCTTACATTTGCCACATATAAATATAGCTAAACAAGAAGATGGTGACGTGCAAATAAATAGAGCCGGATAGAAATGTCGGTAGATGAGTTATGCAAGCGTTTTTCCTTTTGTAATTATTTGTTGTCATTATAAAAATCTACAGATTTGCAGTTATAAATGCAATATTTTAATGATAAAATGGACATGAATCTACTTAAATTATCGACGAATCATTTTAGTATTCCTTTTTTAAGCTTTTATTATATTAAACAGTTATGAAGAGCAACGTGCCAGCAAAAGTTTTTATGGCCTTAACTATTAATCGTTGTAAAGTAAAAGCTTAAAGCAACAACAACAAAAGCAATTTCTTTACCAACATTAACATTGCGTTTAATTATTATGAGCATAATTGCTTTAAATTAAATCTTTTCCTAAATGTTGTAAACATCAGAAAATTAATTTAATGTTGCACTGAACGTTACACAATCGGCTAATGTTCTAAGACTGATAAAATATTCTTTTTTAACATCATGCAGAGAGCTTAATCAATTTTTAATCATGATTTTATATTAATGTTAGAATTGCGTGCGAAAATAAACAGAAGAGTATAATTGGTTTTTCATTGTCATTTACAATATTTGATTGTGGGTCGACACGTTGTAAGAGACTAAAGCATTAACTCTTGCATCAAACGTGTATACCTTTAATGTCTATACATCAGTGAAATGGAAATTGTCTCCCTTTTTAAATAATCTCCGAGGTAGTCCAAACAGTAGTGGTAGGTCCTTTCAGTTGGAAATCTTTGATTTTATCTTCTTTTCTTTTGTAGTTGGATGGTGCAAGTAAAAACGGTGAATTGCCTTACTTGTGCGTGCATGTTAGCATTCAATCCATTGACATACTAATTGAGCTATGTTATTTAAACAAGAAAATGGTGATGTTTGTTGATGATGGTCAACCTGGGTATCACAAGAAAGGTATTACATTTAATATACACACCAAGAAGTACAAGCATCAAAACCGAGTAATGCAAATAAAAGAACCTACTTTGCATGTAGGGATAATTCAGGGGAGACTATCCACTAATGTCTCTCATTTCATTAACTTAATTAATTTATATGGCATAGACTTGAATGCACTGATTTCTCGTAATGGTCCAGTTTCAATATAATATCCGCTTTGTCAACTTAAACACGACATTCATTGCAACCTAAAATGCGCGACAGTTAATATATCCTATATACACACAAATAATAGGATCATATAAAATATATAAAGCGCCACTATATCACCAGTCATAACCCTTTAGTATCTTGAAGAATAGAACTTATGGTCATTGAACTGTTTATCTGGATGCAATTATAACGATACTTTGCGACACATACTGTATGCTACCATTCCTATCAACCAGAAATTACATCAGTTCATGAATTGTCTTTATAGTAGTAACTTTAATTAAGAACGGAAGAGGGGTCAATGAACTAAGAATGTTGTTGTGTATGATGAGTTTTATGGATAATGAAAAATATTATATTATTCGTTATTTTAATATACGGAGAACAACATATGACAATAAAAGCAACAACAATTGATCAACTAGTTCTTTTTGATTGTCTCAAAGTGAATTTTAACGAAATTGGTTCTTATGTTCTATTTCTGCTTATTTTCCAAAATTGTATAATTTCCTGTCATAATTATATGACTAGTTCATTAATTGCGAATAATTTAACAGTTAAATGTCTTAAAATATGTTTGCATTGCAATATCTGTCGCAGTAAACTGCAGTGTCCTGAATACATGTAGTTTTAAAGACGATTCTTGCAAGCAATCGATACTGTTAATGAACATTGTCATAAACGCATAAAATGATATTTTATGCAATTATAAGTTATGTACCTCATCTTATAATTAGAAACAATAATTATACATTAACTTTCCAATGACAAATTTATAGGCCTATACAGCTCAAATGATATTAAACATTGCACTATTTTATTGTTAAAAGTATGCTTCATTTCGAATAAACTGAGAATTCATGTTCACTAGTCGGAAATTAATTCGAAAATCAAGCAAATGTTATATGTTATATGTTATTACTTGTTCTAATATAGAATTACATTTTACCCAAAATTTGGCTATATCAGTTTACATGATTATATTAAACTCCCTTTTCCCCATCAGTCTTGTATAGTAGTTGATATGGTTTGATGAAGTTAAATCCGCTAACGCGTTTTTGTTTGTTATGCGCAATATAATGGGAAAACCGGCATGCATCTTGTGTATCCACAGAACATTAATCTCAATGAATCATATATTGCTTTGGCGTAACTGATGTTCATTTTTTACATTTATCTTACGCTACAATTACGATATTCAATGAAAGAAAAGAATGCATTTGTGATCACATTCATATTGAAAATTATGTAGATGTCAAGAATTATGCAAAGAAACATGAACTACTTGAACAAATGCAAATGTACTGAAATGTCAATACCCATCGATGTAAAATGCTCACATTTTGGCATAATCATTTTAGAATTTCATCAATTTGATAATACTTAAAATAATGTAATTATTGCTATTTGTATTGATAAAAATAACATTCGAAGGCACGACTTTTTAATAAGGAAATCTTCTTTACAAAGATGCGCAAGCTGTGAATACAATTATTTCTGCATACATTTATTAACTTACACTGTGAAGAGCATGTTATATTTGACATGCGCCGTGCATTTTAAATTTTTTGTCTATTTAACATATTTGTAATAAGACAAACAGTCTGTATAATCAATTGGAGATCTTAACATGACCGACTATTTAGGCATATTGTCAAATTTATGATTATCTACGTGTCATTCTGATACGTTTCTAACGGTTTAAATCAAATATTGATATAACAAGCGAGTTTACTACCAGAAAAGTACAACCAACGTCTTAAAAATGTAAACATTTCTATAAAATATTTCTGTATTTTTAAATCCAGTCAAGGTAAAGGGTTATTTTAAGACAATGCTTACTTCTATAATGATACAATGTTTGTGAAAAATATATGTATCTTTAACATTGTAGGTTACTTGAATCTTGTCCTTGAAGTGTAATGTACAATACTGCTTTCAAGATGCCACATTGAATTATATTATTGGCATTTTATTTTCAATTCTAACCGCATATTTAACGGAATTACTTCCTAGCAACTGGCAACAAATCTGGCAGAAGTCTGACATGCATTTAAATGACCCATTTATACGAATCCTAGAGACCCAATATACCGACAATTCCTTGGCATTAACTTATAAGATCTTGTAATGCAACCTGAATATATTGAGCGTTAAACATATGCAATGAAATTCTTTGCATACAAAACACAGTTTAAAAGATATCTAATTGGGGTCGATTTGAATCGTTTGCAAGCATGTTAATAAATTAAATATTTTTTTCCTACATTGACCATAAATAAATTATTTAATTTATTCACTTCTTTAACGCTTCTGTTCAAATAAATAATGTTCAAAGAAATAATACAATTAAAAGGATCTGTAATTGAATATGATAAATACGTTCGGATATCATTTTGCCACTGTTGAAACGGTAAATAAAATTAATTAACAGTCGTGGGAAAACAGTCATGGACATAGTAAGCCCGGTCCTTGAGTGCCATCGATATTAACAGCACTGTTTGGTATTAACCAGTTATGTAAAGTTTTACAATAAGACAATCAGTAACCTGATATCTGGTCTACAGTTGAACAGACCAACCGATCAACCGACGGACATGATTAAATATTGGCCTAGACACGTCCATTTCGTATATGGGGAGTACTGCCTGATGGGATAATATTGTATGGTTATTTTAAACAATACCATCGGTTAAAATGAGATTTACCATACCTTCAACTTGTAATAATGTATTCTGAATTATGTAACTTCGCTAATTTTAAAAGAAGTCCTAACACTGTAGTATCATACATGTAATTGGGCGTTATAATTAATATGAAAACACGTAAGAGCACAGAACCTTTTTATAAAAAAATATGCCCCCTTATATATAGGAATGTAAACGCCCTTTATTCACCCGTTCACTAATGGTCTACTCTTATTACACATACATTAAATAAACTGTGTAAATTTAAATTTGTTAAACCTTCTTCCCATGTATATGTTTAACAAATGTTAAAACTTGCCACAAAGATATTGAAAAGATTCTATCAACTATTACTTTTTAGACCAAATCAAGTGAAGAGAATTAGGAAATAACCGATGTATATGCTCATATGGGATAGACGACGTCCGCTAATAGTTGGTGGAGGAAGATCCCGAAATAAACGCCTGGTTGGAAACACCGGCACACCGCAGTTCGACAGGAAACCTTACACATCAATTTCTCGCATGAATTAACAATTCTGCAATGCGTACCTAACTCCTCCTTCTATTGTTATTTTGACAGTTTTAGATCACGCCTACCTCAAATGCTCACACATTGTATCACAAACAAAATACTCATGATCTTCTGTACCTGAATAGGTCGACGTAACACCACGTGGGTTATACTTACACCGATTGGATAAAATTGTTTTGTAAGTAGGCTTTACAAACCATTCTGGCAACGGTCCATTGGGAATTTGGGAACTTTAGCGCTACATGTCGGTGCTTTTAATGACTTGGCCATTTGTGATCCTAAGACAAACAACTACAATATCATATTTATTTTTAAGGCATTGTATGAGTATTTCAATAATATCACATTCCATTAAATTTGAAATATCAAATTAAATTGTCGAGGTACAATCCCTCCTATCATTAATATAAAATCGTCTGCTACAATTAAATTCACAATTCTCTGTTTATGAAACATTCTACTTTCCTGTCAAAGTCATTTTATAGGACTTCTATACCGATTCGTTATTTAAAAATGAAAAAATGTCTACAAATACGGAAATGCATTATGAAATACGAGGATACATTCAACGATTTAAATTTGATTAACAATAGAATAAGAGCATCGAATAATAAAGAATGTGATCGGTCAACTTAAATAATACACATCATATCCACAAAACCTTCGACAATCTAACATATTTTACCATTTGCAAGTGCCTGTCAAAGTGTATTTCCTCATAGTAATTGTAATGGTAATTCTCAACTAAAGAAATTTAGATTAGGATTTGCATAGATGCTTTTCACCTTCATGACTGCCAAATAGTAAAATAAGAAAACATTTCAAATAATGTAAAAAGCTTTGTCCATCCCCGCCCCCCGGAATTTTATTCATTTGATGAATGCCATCTTAGATTTGTTCTGCTTTTTCGGTGAAAATATATTAACACCAACTATTATAAACTCTAATTTTTTTTTGATATACAGGTTCAGTGTCTTACTTAAGGTACACATCTTTTTTTCACAGTCGGCATGGTATACGTGTAGCAATATGGTAATATACTTACACGTGGTCGGATTAAAAAAAGAAACACTATGTTTTTAACAAGGATGTATAAAATACATACGAATAATAAGCTAAAAGAGGTTTTGGATAGAAGATGTCAAAGTGTTCCTGATTTTCTTCAAAGGAAATTAAAACCAACTTATCTCTATCCAAGTATAAACATATAAACTGTTTTTGACATTTCATTAACTAGATAAAGCCATATTTATATTATACATGAGCAAGAGCGAGGTCTTGTATCTTTGGTGCAGTCTGGAAACACCCGTCCAATGATGCTGTACTGGTAACGACAATAGGACGATCAAGCGGGATGAGGGTCTGACCTTATTATTATTATCTTATTATTATTATTATTATTATTATTTTATTATTCATCTTATTTTTTCACAGATCATAAGGAGGAAAAATGAGAGAAACAGAAAAATATTAACTTCGGTAATGTTGTTCATCCGTGGACTATTAAAGTTTCTAGCAGCGTTAGAAATGCAGGAAATGTCTCTATTTGGCTGCTATTTCGAAAGTTATCTGTAGGAGCATGCCCCAAGACTCCATAGCATGACTGGCACATCTGGTGCTCGATCATTTAGGACCTTCCGCCCCCTCTCTGTTAAAATCCTGGATCTGCCCCTAATGTTTACCAGTATCTTTGGTACCTAATTGATAACATTTATTGAACTTCTTTCTGTTACATCTATCAACTTTCGTGTTTTGCTTTTGCGAATTATGCTTGATCTGTCAGTTAGAAACTAAGCAGGAATGTCTGGTAGACATTAAAATGGTTCTTGCAGCAACTACAGACCTTTAGGAAACTTTGCAGCATATTTTATATTGCATATAAAATATGTATTTTATTTCTTTCCTGCTAAACTTATGTTACTGTTATCCATAACTGTTGTGACAAGTACATTCACGCTGATACTCAATACTTTGCCAGTCAGGCAGTTTGTAATATTGCATCTTTAGTTTCTCTACTTAAAAAAATCAAGCTACCGATAGCGCCCTTTGATGCAGTTTTGCTATCCTTTTCCTTTTGACTGTAACAGACACTGCCTTTGATGTCATAGTTACCAGTAATCTTTTGCAGCGTAATTGCGGTCATTAAATGCACATAAATACGTAACGTCTTCCAAGAATCGGCGTGTTGTTCTTACAACATGACAGAGCGTCTCAATAAAGAACAAACCAGGAACATTTGGTAGACAGTAGATTGCGTCTTGCAGCAATTACAGACAGCTGCATTTTATGTATGATGCCATCCCAGTTTCTTCCGAAAACACGGTAGCTTCAATTTAGAATAACATTGAAATGAATATCACTGATAAATTAAAGTTTGGCAATAAGTTATATTGAGTTGATTTGCTTTTTTGTTCCTTTCTTAATTTGGACAATGTATTCACGTTTTAGCGTTATTCACAATATGACGGCATATTTATGTGGTAGAAGTTGGGGTAATTTTGCATTATAGGTCGTCGGGACTACATGGAAGCGGTGACTTATAGTCATAAGTTGGGCAAATACTGTTATAATTCTGTGCATCTCTACAGTCGTGCCCTATAAAGATGAGAAACATGGCTAAGTCTGCATGCCCTTTCCGTGGGATTGCACAGTAGATAGAACTTCGGAATATGTGTAACCTCTAATTATACAACATTTGACTTAATTATTTTATCTCATTACCTTTATTCGCTTCAGTATGTCAGCAAATTTCATCGTTTAAATGGTTTCCGAAAAGTTAATATTTTCCCATGACATAACTGCATTTTGATCATCGTGTGACATCATTAGGTTATTGAAACGTCTGCACTAAGACTAGATTGTTTTAAACTAATCTTTGTATAGGAACTCTAAGTTTGCCAAGTCTTTTATTTCCTGTATATACATATTTTGGTAGTTAATTACAATTATTGCTGTACAAAATGTATGTTGAATTCTTTGGTGAGTTTAGACTCTCATTTAATATGTGCTTACTGCAAGTTTTCTGACCTTGATCACTTTGACCATAGTTCATGAAATATATACACTGATAATACGGTCTTTCACTCTGATACACTAGTAATATTTATCACAAATTTGCACACACACAAGCGCACGCAAACGCAGACGCACACACACACACACACGCTCGCACACACACACAGCAACCACACGCTCCGCAAGCACTGTATTCACGTTGAAAAGCTCCTTTAAGCAGTCAAGACGAGTTATTTTGTTTAAAATTATATGTTAACGCTACATTTAGAACGTAGTAAGTACATTGATAGATTGTGGTCTTAGCATGCCTTCAATAGACATGTGATGTTCAATTTTGTTTAATTGATAAACGGCCTTCCCCTGAATAAGAAACCTAATCGATTAACGAACGCCTCTCGTCTCCGTAAACCTCGGCTGTACGTTTGCTTTTCATTAACGATTTTGTGCATATACGACTTAACAGTATCATTTAAAGCGATTAAAGTAATTAGTTTATTATTCAATTAATATATAATTCTTACAAAATCACTTTGTTGTCGAAACTGCATGTGCAAATGAAGTGTAACCGAAATATTACTTCCTGTTGTAAATGTCAATCAATTGATTAGTCTACTGAAATATTAGCAACTCTTTAAACATCCACAGTCACAGGAAAGTTGTTAAAATGACATCCCATTTATAGTCCCTTATGAAAAGGTTATTTGGTGACACAGTAATCTTTCTACAAACTGAGCTCATGATCTCGTATGCTTTATTTTATTGCTTCATCTTAAAGAAACTTTATAAAAATTAAATGTTTACAGTTTCTGAATATTATTTATTGTTATAAAATGTCACAAAGATGTATGATGTTTTTAATTCAATGCTTCCATTAAAAGTATAGTTGGTATAAAAGAAACGTCAAGCATTTATATTACACGGTAGTTATGTACAATCAAACATAGAGATCTTTTTATTAAATTCGTTAACAAAAAAAGCACAACAACGTTTGTTTTGTAAGAATAGTCTAGATGTATAAACGGTTGGTACATGTTCTTTGTTTCGTGAATAATTAAACGACAAAAGCGACCAACGAAATGATGATTTAAAATTATACAACGGTATTCATAAAGATATAAGAATTACTTAGTTACCAAGTCAGTAATTACATGTTATAAATGATACCGCATTCGGTAAAAGGCAACCTCGGAATAAATAAACTTTCAAACCGCTTCAGAGATGCAAATAGATCAAGTCAAGTGATCTTTTTTTTTTGTTAAAAAAACGAAATAAACATAAAGGAAAAACAACAAATACAAACTAAACAGAAAATACCAGCCCAATGAGGAAACATTGGACGGATTTGAAGTAGATTTTTGTTCAAAGGGTTTTCTTATAAAAACTATTTTCCCCTGATGTACATCCATGTCAGCCCCAAACGATGGCCGTTTAATTGCCGGTAGGTAATGCCAATCCCGGTGTATAATTGGTTGCTTAAGGACAAACTGATGATTTTCCCCTAAAACTTCGCATGGTTGTCTTGGATTTTTGTTCTTGCTACAGATGTAACCCACATCTTCTGTTGTTCACGTAATAGTTATAAATTTGCAACATATATCTAGTCAGGAAATATGAAACCATTTGTTTGACGTGTTAAGTGACATTTTGCCATTTTATTGTTAAAATTATGACTGCTTTTCATCATCCCTGTCGCGAAAGGCATGGTTTTAGTTTAACTCTCTGACAAGACGGATTTAATTTAAATGTCCTTCTAAGAAACCAATTGCCCCATTGGCATTCTTAAATCTTACACTTAAGTGAAAACAGACAAGAAAAATTCTACAAAGGCCGCCCGTGGCATAGTGGTAGAGTCGCCGACTGCTTAGCCTCCCCCAGCGTGGGTTTGAGTTTCGTTCGGAGCGAGGAGCTTAATGTGGGAAGGTCTTCCAGCTGACCTTTGGTGAACCGGTGGTCTTCTTCCCAGAGTCTTCTTCCACCGAAAGAGTTTGACGTCGCTATAATGATCCGAATTGGTCGTTGTGATGTACTCCCAAAACACATCTACGCGAAACGCATATCTATAGTATAAACGTTTGAATTTATTTTTGTGGATGCAGAATTTCTTTCTCGGTTCGCTTTATATATATGCATTTTTATTTTGTTTATAAAACATCCTTGATAAATAAATCATTCAGACGTGGTGTAAAATTAAGTCGATTCAAAGATGAAAAACATCCTTGCTAACACAATATCCATATGTGTGTATTTGGAGTACACTGTGTCATAAATTGTCCTTAACCCAATCAGTTATTTTGACGATTGTCAGGCTCAAATTCATCGTGCTGACATTGCTTCAGAGAGATGGTAAAGTGTACACTTCCAATCTAATTTCGAGGCCGTATAATACTGCATCCCAATGCCTCGCGAGAGCCTGTGAGAAGTACATTCTGATCTTTGTGTCAAAGACTCCTTTTCTATTTCTGTATGTTACAGCTTACAACGAGTGGTGTCAATTGTATTCCACAGACCACTGCGCTGTCAGCAACTAGGAAATAACCACAACAAAGTTTAACAAACAAACGACACACACACACACCTAAGTGCACACACACACACACACACACACACACACACACACACACATACATACACACACACAGATATACACACATACACTCACACGGGCTAACATGATATATTATATGTTATATGTATGTGTGCGTGCGGGTGTAAAGGTGTGCGTGTGCGTGTGTGTGTTTGTGCGCGCGTGTGTGTGTGCCTATGGCAGGTGTTATTATTTTACTCTTAACCGAGATGGATGTGACATACATATCAAGGAAGAAATACACCGCGATTTAACTCCTGTGGTTATAGAAAGATAGGTTTTACAGCTGTAGTTAACCCAGGACACGCAGCACCGACACGCATATATGCTGACTCACGTTTACTTTTCATTGGGTCCTTAAAGGCTGATTCACGTCTACTTGTCATTAAGTCCTTAAAAGCTGACTCAAGCTTACTTGTCATTCGTTCCTTAAAGGCTCACTCACGTCAACTTATCAATGTGTCCTTAAAGGCTGACTCACGCCTTCTCCTACTTGTCACTGTGTCCTTAAAGGCTGACAATGGAACAACATGGATCACTGCTGGAACAACATAGATCACTGCAACAAAAAGGATCACTGCCGGAACAACATGATCACTTCAACAATGTAGATCACTGCCGGAACAACATGGATCACTGCTGGAACAACAAGAATCACTGCAACAACATGATCACTGTAACAATGTGGATCACTGCCGGAACAACATGGATCACTGCCGGAACAACATGGATCACTGCTGGAACAACATGATCACTGCAACAATGTGGATCACTGCCGGAACAACATGGATCACTGCATCAATGTGGATCACTGCCGGAACAACATGGATCACTGCAACAATGTGGATCACTGCCGGAAAAACATGGATCACTGGGGAAACAACATGGCTGACTGATGAAACAATGTGTATCACTGGAACAACATGGATACCTGCTGGAACAACATGGATCACTGTTGGACCAACATCGATCACTGTTGGACCAACACGGATCACTTCAGGAACAACATGGATCGCTGCTGGAACAACATGGATCGCTGTTGAAACAACATGGATCACTGCCGGAACATTCAGAGATTATACCAGAGCCAATAAAAACTTTATTTTTATACATTTTGGTAGATTGAGGTTACAAATGTTGTTTTTTCTTGTATGATAAAACTGTCGAAGTCAAGTCATATGTATGTGTACGACGTCATTTCTGTAACAACAATCATCAACAACGCATTTTTCTTTCAACTTGTTGGTTTGTAAAAATAAGCAGCAAAATGAGTCCATCATCACAGTTTTATAGTTTGAGATAGGCTGACTTTTTGCCGAAACGTCAAAAAGAGTTTAAAGTGACTGTTTTATGCCAGAGCCAATTTTGAAACAAAAACTTATACTATACAATGATACATATATTTAGAGTTTCATTCCATGTACAGGTAAGGCATACTTGGATAACATGGCGATGTGATGTTACTAACAAAAACAGCAAAAGTTAGAGAATTCTTATATTTTAAATTTCGTCTTGGTTTTTGTCATTATTAAAAATAAAATAAAATGAATAACGACGTTAACTTTTGCCAAGCCATTTGTAAGTGTACGTTGACATTTGACATATTTATTTAGTGCTCAGTAAAGTGTAAGTTAAAAAAATATTTTTTTCTTAATGTTTTCCCAATGTTATAATCTTATGCACATTTTCCCACTGAAATCGCTTAACCATATATATAAATACATATCCAGTTATTAAACTGTTCTTTGTTCAGGCTTCAGCGTAGTGTAATTTCCCTTGACCAACAGAGTAATTTATCACCAAAGAAAACATAAAAGTTAGTTTATATGTAAGACAGGATTATAAACGTTTCAAACCATCATGAATATTCTTGTTATCCGGGTGATTTGATTGGCAACCATTGACCATTAATTGTCAAACAGGACAATGTTTATTCCGCCAAGCACTCTTTTGACTTCCAAAACTGACTTTGTTTAGTATGATATATCCCATGGCTGATACTAATAGGTTATTCAATGTTTTATCAGCACCCCCATTCATAAAGGCTGTACATTGTAGCAGCTCTAATGGTTGCTCTGGGTTCTGACATCACTTACGACAAATGTATTGCTACCTGCACAGGTGTCTGCACTGCTGCTGGCTACAGCAGGGACATCAGCGCGTGTAGAAAATCTGCTTCAAGTACGCAATCCATTTTCATTTAGTGTTATGGGAATGGGATTTGCCGGCATTTTTGCCGATACTGTGCAGCGACATTTCTATGATTATAGCACAGGGGCACTTATGAGGTGCCCAGGAACTGAACACGGCCGGTCCATTATACTGACATGTATGTATACGTACGTGCGTTTGACCGTGTCTGAATGCCTGTGTGCTTGCGACCGTGAGCACATGCGTGCGTATGTGTAACCATGTCTGCATGCGTGCGTGCAACCGTGTCTGCATGAATGCGTGCGTTCATGCGACAGATGTCTGCATGCGTGCGTGTGTGCGAGCGTGCAAGAGGTTCCCTCTCGAGTGTTCTTACCTTTTATTAATGGGGCTGTTTTTAGTTTTACGATAGACTTGAATAAGAGCTTCGAGACCTAACTAATTGAGAATGAGAGAAACAGGAAAAAAGTTTTATTCACCATGCACCAAGTGAGAAATAAACTCAAGCATAAAACAAGCATAACCCGCATTTAAAGAGGTGAAATGTGTGCAAGGTCAGAATGGCAAGTCAAAGTGGTAGTGAGTGCATTGAAAGATGTTAAGCAAGCAGCAAAGAATCATAATGAATGAAATATTGATGTTATACATGCAGTTACAGTCGTTTATATCAAGAAAACTAACGCAAAAGAACGTCGTTTATTCTTTTAAAATTCCATGCAATGGACAAATAATGTGTCAACTATGAATACGTAGCGATGTAAACTAACTAACGTGGGACACGTTTTTGTTACAGATACGTGATATATGGTCATTTCCTTGTTGACCTCGTCTCCAAATCAACTCCTTATCATTGAACCAAGTCTGCGCAATACGTACAAATATAGTCGAGAAACACGAGGATTGACGCAGATATAGACATTGCAGCAAAGGTAAGAGGCTACATGCTTATAAAATCTCGTTTATTTTTTGTTTTCTATCAGTTTCAAACAAGAAAAATTAAGTAAAAGATTGTAAAACTTGACAATTATTCTTATTCAGTGTAATTGATTTTTTCTTCTTAGTTGAATTTGAATAATTTATCAACAATTAAAATCACTCTGTACCCTCTGTATGTTTTCACATTTTTTTATCTATGATACATTCATTCCATCCCGAATCGCCTTTCCATGCAAATGAAAAATTGTATGTCATTTTTATGAAATCTCATCTTTAAGTCGCAACTCAATACAATGGTAGTTTTTGTTTTCATAGAAGCACACACAACAGGTATGCTTTGTTTTAGATCAGCATCATGAAGTTCCTGATTAGTCTGTTGGTCATCCTGCCAGTCATCATGGCTGCGAACCTGAACAAAAGAATCTTCATTTACTGTGAGTATAAACTCATTGTTATATATATAACACTTTTTATTTTTGTATTGCTTTAAGAAAATAAACGTGTGGAAAATGCTGCTAAGTTTAACCTTAATTAAATAAAAGCTCAACATCACGATATACATTTCTTGTCAAAACATGAACCAATAGTTTAAAAGAATATTACTCTACTATTTTTATAGATATAGTGCAAGGGTGGAACAATGGAAATTTTAATATGTCCAACAAAGAAATATTTCTTACAAACTGTTTGGTCCTTATATCCTTATATCTACAAACTACATTTTCTGTTTTCTTAATCAGTACCGACACACGATATAATTGATGCTCTTAAGACTAACCTGGGGTCTGACGTCACCCACGACGAATGTCTTGCTCAGTGCCCCGAAATCCTGGCCGCCATAGGGTACATGTACAGCACTTTTAGCTTCCTCTGCGATGCTGCCTGCAGCGCGTAAGTTTTGTATTTTCTCTCCGTACATATATGCACTGTCTGTTCATTTTATCTACCTTCTACAGTATTTATTTTCATACATTTCTACTTCAACATTTTTTCTATTTCGATTATATTAATTCACAATTAAATACTAATTTTAAACTTGGTTCCACCATTCGTCCATGTTGTTAATTACCTCCAGAACGTTGACCAAATGCACATATCATTCACATCCTAAACGTAAAAACATGTCCAATTATATGTTATCAACGTATGATAACAGTGAATAAAAGAGCATGCATTATTATCTATTTATGCTTTTCTTGTCACCATATCCATTTACCGTGCCTTTAAATAACCTGAATGAGCTGTTAACCCCCACAAGTCAATAATATTAATACACTGGCTTTTATTTATTTTTTCAGAGCGGGCATACATGTATAAGCACCAAGTTTTTGCACGGAAATACATTGTTCTACGGCATAAAAATTCATACTGCTACTATCTGATGTTGTTTATTGCTCACAAGATCCATTGTGGGCAATGATATTTACATATTGCGATAATAATTTATCTGAATGTGTAGAACTGTTACTATTAGTTTCTTTCTAAGCACTCCATATGTACATATTCTGTACGCTGCAGGTTGAAATAAGATTCGTATTTCCAACATTATTTTTTATAAATTTACGTTCGTGTCAATAAACGTTGAATGGTCATCTGTACATCTATTGTTATTCTTCACAATAATCCTGGTAGGTGTCCTCACATACATTACTTATGACATCAACAGTGAGAGTGATTTTGGTATTATTATGCTCTGATTATCAAACGCGTTGCAATGAGTTTCAGCGATTTTTAAGAGCAATGGTTACTTAATTATGAGCGAAGGAGTTTGTCTTAATTATCTGTTCACCTGTTTACCCTCTTGTACTTGGCGATTTTCCACACACCGCATGCTACATGTTCGATTTGATGAAGCACAGTCGACGCGAATTCTAAAAAGAAAACATCGCCCCTGTTAAACACAAAATTACCTTACTTAAAATATGTATCGGTAGCCAACTGCAAGTTTGTGTACTTTTACTCTCTTAAAACACACAAAAACAACATGTTTCATATTAATAAATCCGAAAATAGTAATAATATGTTTGCAAAAAAACAACTTGAAAACATAATGTTAATGTGGTTCTTTTTCAATAAACAACTTCAACGATACCAATCAAATCCCTCCTCCTCCTCCTATCAACGATACCAATCAAATCCCTCCTCCTCCTCCTATACACCCATTCTCCTCCTTTTCCACTATACTCCTCTCCCTCCTCCTATGTACACCCTCCTCTTTTTGCCACCTCCGTTCTCCTCATTCCCCCTCCCATACTTTCCTTTCTTCGCCACTCCTCCCCTACACTATGCTCTCTTATCTCTTTCCTTCTTACGTCTCTTCCTATCTCCTCCACTCCTCCTCATATATACTCCCCTATCATCCTACGCCACATATTCTCTATGTTACCCAGGCTTCATTATTATCATTATTATTATTATTTTATTTATGTATCTGTCCTAGTTAGCAATCCTTAAGTGTGAGTGGTCAGTTATGTTTTGTCTAGTAATGTGTGTCCAGTCTGGTGTGTCTCTGTCACTGTGTCTTGTCTGTACTGTCTTGAGTGAGTAGTGTGGTAGAACTGGTTTGGTAGCTTATCTTTCTAAACAGATCATAACAATCTAAAAATACTAACCAATCAGCATGCATACTTCTTTTCAGTCTCAGAACTAACATCTTAATTAAACTTCACTTTGGGCTAGGTCTTCGACCAGTAATGTAGCATATGTTTTGCTAGAGATTTAAATTTTTGAATATAGTATACCGGTACTTTAAGAACTGCTGCCCGGTTTGGTGTGTTTATTTCTAGTGAGGTTTTATTGTAAATTTGTTGTTGGTTTTATATAACCTCAGTTAATAAGAATAATAATATTGACGTGAAATAAAGAAACTATTGAACCTGCACCGGAACTGTTATTTTTATAACCCCCGGTTAACAATGGCGATCCCGGCAGGAAAATGGAGGAAAAAAGCATCCCGTACACAGCATTTTCAGTCGGAAACATGGGTTTCTATGAATGGACTCGCATGGGTTTTGGACTTACTAATGCTTGTGCCACATTTCAACGTTTGGCTGAACGTACAATGGGTGATCTACACCTGCGGGAATGTCTTGTGTTCATAGACGATATCCTCATTTTCAAGAAACTTTGATGAACGTGTCAGGCGATTAGAAGCTGTATTTTAGAAGTTGTCAGAACATGGTCTCAAGTTAAAACCCTCAAAGTGTGAACTTTTCATGTCATCAGTATCATATCTGGGACATACCATATCTTCTGCTGGTATCCACACAGATCCAGAGAAGACCTCAGCCATTGAGAAGTGGCCAGTGCCTAAAAATATTAAGGAATTACGTCAGTTCCTTGGCTTTTCTGGGTACTATCGGCGCTTTGTGGAAAACTATGCAATCACAGTTAAGCCTTTGAACAGATTGCTTGAAGGTCATTGTCTCAATGGTAAAGTGGTCAATAAGAAATCAAAGAAACGTCGGAAAAGTCCTACAAAGTGGATTTGGGCTTCAGACCAACAGACAGCTTTCGATACTCTTGTCGATAAGTTGACCAATGCACCGGTCTTAGCCTTTGCCGACTATACAAAACCATTTATTCTGCACACTGATAGTTCTGGCACTGGTTTAGGAGCAGTCCTCTATCAGAAGCAGGATGATGGCACAGAACGCGTTATCGCGTATGCCAGTCGAAGTTTGAGACCCAGTGAAAGAAATTACCCAGCTCACAAGCTTGAATTTCTTGCGTTGAAGTGGGCTGTCACAGAGAAATTCAATGACTATCTCTGGGGTAACTCTTTTGAGGTAGTTACAGACAACAACCCACTCACGTACGTGCTTACCACAGCTAAGCTAGATGCAACTAGTCATCGTTGGGTGGCATCATTAGCTAATTTCAATTTCACTCTTAAGTACAGGGCAGGAAAGTTGAATGCGGATGCCGACAGCCTGTCACGCATACCTGTGGTATTTCCAGAGACCATAAAGGCTATTTGTACAGCCGCTACAGCTAACGTGCCCTTGGCCACGTGTGTGTCAGCTGGTTGTCTGCCTCCTTCGGCCGAGGAGGTTGAGAATCAGTATGATAGCTTTCAGAAGGTCAACTGGAAAGTAGAGCAAGCACAAGACAAAGTGATAGCTAGGGTTTCAAAACTTCTTGGTAGTGGTCGTCGCCCCAGGGAGGGAGAGTTCAGACGTGAGCCTTGGCAGGTACAGCGATTTCTTAGGGAATGGAACCGCCTCACTGTTGAGTCTGGAGTGCTGTACAGGACCACTACGCAAGATGGTCAGCCATGCAAACAATTAGTTTTGCCAGTGTCCTATCGCAAACTTGCATTGAAGGGGTACATGAGGATGTAGGGCATCCTGGCAAAGAAATGACACTATGGTTGGCTAGACAACGTTTCTACTGGCCTGGTCTTAAAAAAGATGTCAGTGCCAAGGTGGAAACATGTGGACGTTGCATACGGAGGAAAACTCCTATTCAAACAGCAGAATTGGTCAACATCAAAACTTCTAGACCAATGGAGCTGGTTTGCACAGACTTTCTATCATTAGAAATGTCTAAGGGTGGTTTCGAACATGTACTGGTCATAACAGATCACTTCACCAGGTATGCTCAGGCAGTGCCCTGTAGAAACCAAACCGCGCAAACCACTGCTAAAGCACTGTACGATCACTTTTTCAGATATTACTCCTTTCCTGAAAAAAATGCACAGTGATCAAGGCAGGAATTTCAAAAGTAAGGTTATTCGTGAGCTTTGCAAGCTAGCTGGCACTGCAAAAACACGTACTACACCGTACCATGCTCAGTCTAACCCATCTGAACGTTTCAATCAGACACTTTTGAAAATGCTCGGAACTCTAGAAGTTGACCAAAAAGCTGATTGGAAAACTTACATAGGTCCTCTTGTTCAAGCATACAATGCTACAATAAGTGATGCAACTGGGTTCTCTCCCCATTACCTTATGTTTGGTTGGCATCCCAGGCTTGCTATTGATGCATATCTTGGCACTGGTACTAAAATGAATCACACTGATCCACAAACTTATGCTTCAAAACTTAAAAGCAGATTGCAATATGCTTACAAGTTGGCAGCTGATGAATCTGCAAAACAAGGAGCTAAAGGAAAGTTGTACTACGATCGGCGGGCCAAAGCATCTTTGCTTGAGGTCGGCGACCGAGTGTTAGTTCTTTCTGTTGGCCACAAGGGAAAGCATAAGCTAGCAGATAGGTGGGAAGAACAACCCTATGTGATTGTTGCTATACCCAACCCAGAAATCCCGGTATATGATGTGCAACGGGAGGATGGACAGGGCAAGATTCGAACCTTGCACCGCAACATGTTGTTGCAGTTCAATGCCCTGCCACCTGATCCAGCCCCGCCTGTACTTCATAAAGAAACTAGACCTAGGGGAAAGCATGAGAGTTGTTCTCATGTAGAACCAGAGTCTGATTCTGATTCTAGCTTAAGCTCAGGGGTTTATGTTATTCCTCAGAGACGTAGGTTGTATAACCACAACAGGGGTAGCTCTAATCCTACCCTGTCTACTGACAATGTCAGTAGTGATATTACACGTGGTTTGGTTGAATTCGCTGCTGATCGCGCTCATTCACCCTCACTGTCTCTTAAGGATCAAACTTATAACCTCCCTAGCAATCAAGCAGTCCAACACTCTGGTCCGGTAGATGATGCATCACCCACCAGAACAGAACAAACTCCAGATATAAATCCTAGAGTTCTGAATCCAATAATTTCTACACCTGAAGAATCAGTTGAGCGTCGCTCAATCAGAGTCCGTAAGCCACCTGATCGGTTTGGTCAGTGGGTTTGTCAGTTGGTGACTACACCAAAACCAGTTAATTTGGTTGATGAAACTGAATATTTTGTTTGAATGTAGTTATGATTTTATTTGTTTACTAAATTACTTTCAGTGATAGTGTTGATCACATTTGTATAGTTTTATTACCATTACCAGTATTATGATTGGGTTATAATATGGAAAAATATTATTTCTAAGCTGTTCACTGTATTATACTATTATACTATGCCCAGATATATTTTGTATCAAATGTTTCAGTGACAGTGTACTGCTTGATTATTTGCAGTTATGGATTTATTTATTTCTGTGGTTTTGGCAGAAATGTGAATTAAATTGCTTTGACTTTATAGTACTGTTATGTTTGTTAAAAGCAGGCCAATCATTTTGTGGTTTTCCAGTTATCAAGCCATGTATATGTGAAGGATGTTGCTACTAATAGTAATGAATCCTGATAATTGAGGTTGAAATGCCAGGAGTCATTTACCTCCTGGGAGGGAGTATGTTACCCAGGCTTCATTATTATCATTATTATTATTATTTTATTTATGTATCTGTCCTAGTTAGCAATCCTTTAGTGTGAGTGGTCAGTTATGTTTTGTCTAGTAATGTGTGTCCAGTCTGGTGTGTCCAGTCTCTGTCACTGTGTCTTGTCTGTACTGTCTTGAGTGAGTAGTGTGGTAGAACTGGTTTGGTAGCTTATCTTTCTAAACAGATCATAACAATCTAAAAATACTAACCAATCAGCATGCATACTTATTTTCAGTCTCAGAACTAACATCTTAATTAAACTTTACTTTGGGCTAGGTCTTCGACCAGTAATGTAGCATATGTTTTGCTAGAGATTTAAATTTTTGAATATAGTATACCGGTACTTTAAGAACTGCTGCCCGGTTTGGTGTGTTTATTTCTAGTGAGGTTTTATTGTAAATTTGTTGTTGGTTTTATATAACCTCAGTTAATAAGAATAATAATATTGACGTGAAATAAAGAAACTATTGAACCTGCACCGGAACTGTTATTTTTATAACCCCCGGTTAACATCTATACTCTTCCTCATTTACTCCTCCAATATACTCCTCTTCCTCCTCCTATGTACTCCCTCCTCCTATTCCCCTCCCTCCTTATATATTCTCATCTCTCCTCCTCCACTCATACTCTATACTTCTCCCCTTCCTCTTCTCCTTCTATTTCTTTTTCTCATCCTCCCACCCTACTCCTTCCTCCTCCTTCCACTCCTCCTTCCCCTCTTTTCCTCCTCCTCCTCCAAACCCCCAACAGCTGCAAAGCTATAGGGACATATTTGATTTATAAGCACGCACCTAACAGTAACACACGTGAAAAGACGAATGGAACTAAATGGAATACATCCCCTAAAATACAGAGAGGGATACATTTGGAACTAAGCGAAAGACAAACCACAAACAGCAATGGCATATATTTTTTACACACCCAAACTTCTCATCAAACCAATCTTTCTGGTGGATGGAAAAGTGGGCAGAGTTACTAGCATGCTACAACGGAAGGATGTAATTTACAAAAGAAAGGCCATCAACGAGCTTTGGAACCATCCACCGTAAATACCGTAAATCCATTTATTGCCAAGACGACTAGATTATCATAATAAGGTCATTTTTATCTAGCAGGTGACGCATGAACCCCATAAAAATGTCCGGATTTTCATAAGCATTCCAGGTGGGACAGAATATAACGACAGCAGAGGCAAATGCATGAATGAGCCAATCAATCGTATCCTCGTCCTCTTTTCTGCTGCAACCATTCACTATGACGATTTCTGGTCCAACGGATAATTATCTAAAATAATCATTATGAATACTAGTGTAATTTTCGGTTCTTAAAAAAAGTAAATTGTCCGCATATAATAGGTAATCTCTTCAATTGTTTTCCTTTCCAGGCTGTGGAAAGACCCTTTTTAAGACTTTATTGCAGAAATACATTAGCAGAATTCATCCAGGTTTACAGAAAATCGTTTACATATACAAAAGTTGGCAACGTTTGCATGATGTCATCAAGACCATGGTCGTACCTAGAGTGGATTTATGTGAGCCATTCCAGCTGACCTAGATGAAGACTTATATCCTAGCACCAATAACTTGGTTTTACTAGATGACATCCACTCAGAATCAGGGAAATTAAGCGCATTACTGGTATGTTCATACTGAGGGAAGTCATCATAGATCATTATCCGTGATCTTCTGTTTAAGGTAAAAGATCCGACGCAAAGGACGAAAACCCAGTACATGGTGTTATATAACAATCGGGCAGATCGCCAGTCTACCCAGTCCATGGTGTTATATAACAGTTCGGTAGATCGCAAGACTACCCAGTCCATAGTGTTATGTAACAATCCGGTACATAGCCAGTGTACCCAGTACATGTTGTTACACAACAATCCGATAAATCGCCAGTGTACCCAGAACATGATGTTGCATGACAATCCGGTAGATAGCAAGTGTACCCAGTACATGGTGTTATAAAACAATCCGGTAGATCGCCAGTGTACCCAGTCCATGGTGTTACATCACAATCCGGTGGATCGCCAATGTACCCAGTGCATGGTGTTACATAACAATCCGGTGGATCGCCAGTGTACCCAGTACATGTTGTAATATAACAATCCAGTAGGTAGCCAGTGTACCCGGCCCATGGTGTTACATAACATTCCGGTGGATCGCCAATGTACCCAGTGCATGGTGTTACATAACAATCCGGTGGATCGCCAGTGTACCCAGTACATGGTGTAATAACACAATCCAGTAGGTAGCCAGTGTACCCGGCCCATGGTGTTACATAACATTCCGGTGGATCGCCAATGTACCCAGTGTATGGTGTTACATAACAATCCGGTGGATCGCCAATGTACCCAGTGCATGGTGTAACATAACAATCCGGTGGATCGCCAGTGTACCCAGTACATGGTGTAATATAACAATTCGGTGGATCGCCAGTGTACCCACTTCATGGTGTGATATAACAATCCGGTGGATCGCCAATGTACCCAGTACATGGTGTAATATAACAGTCCGGTAGATCGCCAGTGTACCCAGTCCATGGTGTTATATAACAGTCCGGTAGTTTGCCAGTGTACCCAGTCCATGGTGTTATATAACAATCCGTTAGATCGCCAGGGTACCCAGTCCATGGTGTTATAAAACAATCCGGTAGATCGCTAGTGTACACAAATTCAACTATATCATGGAAACGCTGGTTCATAGATCTGTTCGCCAAACCAATAAAACAACCATACCAATTCTTCTTTCTTTACGACACCAAAACCGGAAGTTACTTCCCCATGTGATATGGCCGGCTGGCCCAAAACCATTATCCATGCATACCGGTCAAACATGCGTTCAGAATGCAAAATCACCCCTCATACTTACCGATACAGACACACCACCTTTTTCGACGGCAATAAATCAAATCTGTAGAGACGTTTCTCATCATTCGTGTGAAGAGGCTGAGAGTGAACAGTAACGAAGAAACAGAACTAACTAAAACACGATTAACCATTCTCTCCTGTGACTATTTCAGCTGACATGCGGTGCGCGGGTGGTTTGAACCCAGACATCGTCTGAGTTCTTCCTCCACTTAAACAGCTTGACGTCGCTATAAAGCTCATACCTGGTCGCTGCGATCTATCTCAAAAACGAAAACTAAAACGAATCTGACGAACCACCGACAAAGGTATGAAATTAGAAAAAAGGTTATGATGAAATGACGAATGGATGAAGAAAATGCAGTTTAAAGACAATAGCCAAGTACGCGAGGGATCACAACAAAGATGAAAGACGGAAAAAAAATATTAAATACCAGAAGCAACATCGTCGGAGCCCACGGCTCCTTGAATACGTTTCACTCCATTCATATACCGTGGGATTATTATTTAATTTTTCACCGTTTTCAGACATTTAAATCGTTGGCTGCAGGACAAAATTGTCCTACACATATTATCCAGTCGGATGGCTCGTACGATGTAGCTTTCGGCCTTGCTTCCAAATATGACGTCGCCAGTGCAAAGAGGTTATCAGATACTTTGCTTCCTCCACATGTACGAGTAGCGGAAATGTAAGCGTTGTTTTGGTTGGCTGATATATATTTAAATTAAACTCTTAATTCGGAGATATGGTTGATAAAAATCCAACAGGTGTATGAATGGAGCGAAACGTATTCAGTAGCCGTGGGTCCGCTGATAGAAAACAATAGTGCTTGACTTAAACATAGAAGGGTTGGGAAGTTTTATCTTAATTGGTAAAGTATGTATGAGTTTGTAACATGGATTACAGTAGATCCTTTTAAATAGTTACCGCCTGTCCGCCGGCGTAAACTTTTAACAGATGCCCAGAAATCGCAACCTGACAAAGTAAATAATTTTGTAAATTATAATAAATTTAACAAAATCTAAAAAAACACACGCTAAAGCGGGGTTTCAATATTATAGCTAGCACGGTACCGCTAGATCATCTAGTTATATATTGTGTTGTGGCGTTCATAAATACTGTCCCTCTAAATTTAATTAATTGAAATACCTTGGCCGTTTTTGTTGTAAAAAATTGTCAAAGAGGTCATCATTTAACAAACACTTCTAGTTAAGAATGTTAGATTTCAAAGCTTACCTTAAATCATACACCATTAATGGTAGCAAAATACTTATTTCTAATTTTCTGCCAAGTAGCAATATGACATTGAAAGGATATTAATATATTATTTACCTTTCTAATGATAATTCACTTTAATGTTGCGCCAGTGGTTCTTCCCAGACATAAGTCTGCGTGGTCTTGCTTTACCAATGATTATCTGAACGTCGGCAATATAACTATAAATGTGTCGGTGGTATATAACAAAAACGAACAACCAGTGTAGTATAAGTACAGGCAAGAAAAAAACAAACGCATACCAGAAAGCCAGGAAAATCTGCTCACTTTACGTCGCTCTTTGTCTGCTGGATAGCGCCCCCTTGCGATCATGAACCGCAGTCTGTTGGGTAGGGCCCCCCTTTGAGATCATGAACCACAATCTGCTGGATAGAACCAGTTTACCAGTTTGTGATCATGAACCGCATCCTGCTTGACAGAACCGCATTGTGATCATAAACCGCAGTCTGCTGGAAAGCCCACCATTGCGATCATAAACCGCAGCCTGCTGGATAAGGCCCGCTTTGCGATCATGAAGCGCAGCCTGTTGGATAGAACCATTTGCGATCATAAGCCACAGTCTGCTGGATAGCGCCCCTTTGCGACCACGGACCTCAGTCTACTGGATAGAACCATTTTGCGATCATCAACCGCAATCTGCTGGAAAGCACCCCATTTCGATCATGAACAGCAGTCTGCTAGAAAACACCCCATTGCGATCATTAACCGCAGTGTGCTGGATAGCGCCTTTTCGCGATAATGAACCGCATGTTAAATACATGTTTTGTTGTCTCCACTGAAAATGCAGTAACAGTTGTAGAACGAGATGTGAACAGTTAAAATGGTGAATGAAAGTTTATAGGATGCAATACTTTTGGCACTACATCTATCGCTTTTTTGAACACATTTTAAATGGCGTATTATTCTACCGGCGAACAAAACGATTATGATTCTGTAAGTATCCTTACACCAGATACATCCGAGGGATGATTTCCCGAGGACAGAACTGCGCAATATCCATGTTGCTTCATGAACATTAATACCCCTTGCATTCGGTGTCTCAATCACACCTGACATACTTTAAATAAAGCTTGTTTTCTACTTTAATCTGAAAATTTTAATGTACCCTTATTACAGTAGCACAATCTCTTATCGTTGGAAAATCCAGGTTAGCAACCGGTAAATGTGTACAGCGAGCCCATGTTCTGCGAGCCCACGTATCTGTTACCGGTGTTTGTTCATGACGACGATAATTCAGCAATTGAATGGTAGTGACGTCACGTAGGATTACCTGTACTGGCAGGATGACCAGTGCACTAGGAAACGAATAGTCGATGGGTTCCACTACATTTGTGAGAGAACCGTCGACAGATCCGAGACACACCAAAATCCCTACATCTCCGGTACTTTTAAGGGGTTGAGTAATGGACCCGGTACTGTGTTTATGGGGAGCATTTATGAATGTGAAATGTGATTTGAAAATTTAGAAGTCGGGGGTGCCTTCATAAATAAATATATTTCCGTATAAGAGTACTTGTTTTCTTCAACAACATGCATAAACAATAATACATAATTACAATACATGGTTGGTACATTATTAACAAAACACATAGAAAGCAATCGTACACATAACCAAACACACACGCAATCACACATGCACGCACGCGCATACACTCACGCACGCATGCGCGCACACACACAAATATACACACAAACACACCGAACACATTCACTCAGACACGCGCACACACGCACCCGCACGCACACGCTGAAAGACACGAACACACACACGTACGTAAGCAAGCACGCACACGTACGCATGCAAACACGCGCGCATACACACAACACACTATGTTGAAAAACAGGTTGAACCTCTTGTTTTAAACTCAAACCTCAATTCAATTCATTCTTGTAATTTAGTCACTATTTTGTAGAAATAAATTAGGCGTTACAATATACAAATAGAGATAATTCTTACTACTTTTATATGTAATAACATTTCTTCCGTCATTAAAGGTGGTATCCGACAGCTTGGACCAAAATATTTTTTCTCAAATAACCAAATAAGTCATAGTTATCTGAAAAGGTCATGCAAAATGCTGCTCATTGATGCTCTAGATCAAGTGAACAGAGAAACATAAACCCTTATTCCTCAATGCAAACAGCTATATTCTATCTTAGCCACGCTGCAGAGATAGCTATTTTTTAGAAAACTCTCTTTGGAGGTTGTGTTATAACGTCATCTGGGTAGTCCGCCTTGACGTCGATATCGTTTTTAAGCAGAGATCAGTATCACGTTAATTAGGAGATTTGGAATGGATGAACTTTTAGAGTGTTTTAACGCGATTCGTACTGTCTAACAATAGAAGTAGTATTTAAAGCTGTCTTTACTGATACTAAAGTATGAGTTCATGCAGAAAGTATTCCCAAATTCCACAAAGCAGTGTCAAGGTATTATTGCTTGCTCTTGATATAGGCAAACTGTCGATTATCCCCTTTAAGAGGTGCACATAAATAAAGGATGTATGTTAGTGTATGTATCCTCCTTACATCTACCAGCATAAATGGGTTAGTCATAATAAATAAACAGTACTGTGTTACAGATACGCGATTTTAATAGTATATGTATATACTTTAAGTTAAAATTCCTTTTCTACTAATGCTACGTTGATCGCACGTACGTTTCCTTGATAGTTCATGTCATTTACCGTTTGATTAGGTAGGGCCTATTAACTCACTATGCAAAACTTAATTTTCTCATTCTTGAGAACTTTTTCAAGTTTATATTATTTTTCACAATGATTTATAAGCAAGTTATTCCCTGACGTGGTGGATCTAATTATGGAAAAACTTATTTCAAGATTAAAATAAACTGCAAATGTTAACGCTGGCTAATGATTAATTACTAAGAAACTAATAGAATTCATATTCTGTAGAAAATAACGTTTGTTTTTAATGTTTTGATTGCTGGACAATCAGAATATTGTATTGTCTCAGGTATTGCTTTTTTCACTTATTATCTGTTGTTATCTGATAAATTGTTCGCAGATTTTCCTCAACTAATTAAGTTTTAATGCCAGCATAATGCAATGCAACGTTTTATTACAATGATTGACAATAACAGCAACCATGTACATGTATTTATAGTTTACATAATTGCAAAGTCTGTAGCTAATATGATTTGATTTATGTATTGTTTTTCCATAATAAAGAATTGATTCGTCTATAAATAGATGTTGTAAATGGAAGGTAAAGATATCGATCGCATAATTGGGTTTATAGAAATTAGCATGTTCTTGATTAATTAAAAAAAAAACCCCACACTGCTTTGATATAATCTACGTAAACAATTGTATGGCACTTATCCATACTGCAATCTTTTCTTGAAATAATAGGTTTCTCTCGATCTGGTGTCAGTGTGCACAGCAGACAACAGACAGAGGTTTATTCTAAACTTCACTTTTCTAACAAAAAATAATATAAAGAAAAGGTGACTTCTGAAAGCAACGTACCACAACACACACACCTCAACGCTTTGATCACACACCCACACACCAAACACCACACGCCAGTTACTGAGGGTGGTTCTAGCATTTACGAAATGCATAAAAAATAACTAATGCCGGTTTAAGTGGACAAAAAAACGTACTTAAGGGTTAACAGACAGCAATTGTAAGGATTTCCTAAGTTTAAGAGATTCTTCTATAGATTTTGACATTTTAGTCAAAACATGTTTATTTGTAGACTGCAACAGCTCAGTAAATTTAAAAACACTAGGATTTTTGTAAAAGTATGAATGAATATATAGTTTACGAATATCTCTGTAAGCAGAGCATACTAACAAAAAGTGATATTCATCTTCTACATCATGCTTGTTACAAAGATTGCAAAATAGTGTAGATCTATTTTCTTGCTCATTACTACAAAAACGAGCAGTAACAATACGAAGCCTATGTGACCCAAGTCTGAATCTTGCTAACGTAAGTCTTTGTGACTTTAGTAAGATATTTAAGTAGTTCTCTATATGATAACTTGTTTTAAAACATTTATCCATCGTTTATCCATTGCTGTTTAAAAACATCTATAACTTTATTCTGAAAGACAATATGAAAATTACTCATATTCACAGTAAGTGGATCATTCCATACGAAAGAGAATCCATAGCTATCGAGTAAAAATTTCACATTTGATGCCCAATTTTTAACTCCTTTGTTACAATCACGAACAAGTTCGCTATATACTAAGGCTAAAAGAGAATTATTTGTATTGATAAGTTTGCACCAATATCGTATTACTTTAGTATATCTGGTCACATACATAGGGAAGCGCCCAAGCTCACCATACACTGCGGTGTTCGACGTACTCGTTTTGACATTTAGAATTCTCTTACAAAACTTTAAATGCACTCTCTCGATTGATTTAGATTTACTAAACCCCCATAGCTCACTAGCGTAACAAAGAATTGACCCAACAAAAGCATCAAATAGCTGACATTGTGTTTTAGTAGTTAATGGGTACGCCCCCAAATTGTAAATGAGCAAGTTTTGAGCTTTAATTGCCTTATCAGCTAATGCAGCTTGGTTCAAAACAAAGGTACCAGTGTAATTAAAAATGGTTCCTAGATAGTTAAAATCATTCACTACCTCCGAATACCAGTTCTCCTCTACTAAAAGTTGACCTCGTTTTCTAAATACCATTATCTTTGTCTTGTCAGTATTTACTTGTAAATTCCATTTAAAACAATAAAGAGAAAGCGCATTTAAGCTATTTTGCAAGTCAGAGGGACTTTTACCTAGAATACATATATCATCAGCAAAAAATAACATTTTCACATCTGACCCACCTATATTGACACCGTCGCCTTGTCTGCTTGCAACAAATGCGACCAGATCTTGAATAAATAGAGAGAACAAAATTGGAGATAAAACTTCACCTTGCTTAAGTCCTACTGAACATTCGAAAAAGTCTGAGTTCCCACCATTACCTTTTACACAGCATTTAACTTGATCATACATATTTTTAATAATTCTTAACATTTTCGAATCTACTCCAAGTTTAAACAGCTTTAACCATAGACCTTTTAGATATACGCTATCAAACGCCTTTCTAAAATCGACAAATGCACAATATAAGCGTTTTTTATTATTTAAAACTGATTGTACAACCGAATTAAGTGTAAAGATAGCGTCAATAGTAGAGCGGCCTTTTCTGAAGGCAAACTGAGCATCATCCAAAACATTGTTATACTCTGCCCATATATTAATTCTGTTATTTAAAATAGTGGTAAAAAGCTTAGCAAAACAACTTACAAGAGTTATACCTCTATAGTTATTGACATTATTTACGTCATTTTTCTTATGAACTGGTATTATTATACCTTCTGACCAACTATCAGGGAAGTATCCTGAGTTAAAGATTACATTGAAGATGTCAACAATGTGTCCCGATAAAAAAATCAACAGATTCAATAAAATATTCATTTAATAATTGGTCCTCCGCATAAGCTTTATTACGCTTTAAGGATTTAACTGCCTGCTTTAGTTCATGTACAGATATAGGTTTATTGAGCTCATTATTACTGCTGCTAGTGTCATTGAAATTATGTTGCCCACAAAAAAGTTCGCTATCTTCAGCAAATGTCCTGTTTTTTGAGTCGGGGCACCAGCGGCTTAGCGGTAGAGTCAATTTGTGACTCCTCTGACTGCTTAGCCTTTCACCGCGTGGGTTCGAGTCCCGTTCTACTCGGACATTTATCTAGGATTTCCTCCACCAAATAGCTGTAGTCAATATAATGATCATAGATGGTCGCTGTTATGTATCTATAAATAAAACATTGTTTCAGCCGACAGAAGAATGGGGCAGCGCTATTTTGTTTTTGCCATGACAAATAGAGGAACACATGTGCGAAATCGTTCATACACGCCGTTTTGTTTTGAAAATTCATTGCAGTGAGCAATTATGATCATTATAGCCACGTCCAGCTTTTTGGTGGAGGAAGAACCCAGACAGATATCTGAGTAGAACCACCGGCGCATCGCAAGTCAGCTGAAGACCTTCCCACATTAAGTTATTCGCCCTAAACGGGACTCGAACCGACGCGGTGAGAGGCTACACAGTCAGAGGGGTTACAAATCGGCGACTTTACCACTAAGCCATGGGCGCCCCGAGAGACACACCGTACTTACATAAAGCAGTAAAATAATGAAGCACCTTATGGCAGTGTCATGTTGATAAAATAATAGGACATAATACAGCGTGTAACAACGGCATAATAGTAAATGTCTTTGTAAATATTCCGGATACACCAGCGCTGCCGCATTTCATTGTCATAAAAGTCGTCTTGTCATTGATGCGCATTATCGGATTAGTTTTATAAATTGAATATCAACCATTTAAGGACCAACTGAGCTTTGCCCGTTGGGACAGAGCCGTGGTCATGAAGTCGCTTTACTCATAAGTCTTTCATAAAGATCCGCTGCGTCAGCATCGATGTTAACAAATCTAGTATCAATGACCGACTACCATTAGTGGAATGGTTTTGGTATATAGTCTATTAAATAATTAAAACACGTTTACCGGATGGAATTATTGATCTCTTTTGCATTATTTTAATTGACATGGCGAGACTGTTGAACTGTTAAATTGAGTTGAAGCAATTATAGGACGTCATCGTTGAAACATTAACCACAAACATTTTATACCTGAAAGTTATTGTAAGGTCATATTTCTGACACAGACTCATTTTAATTCTTTTAACAATATATGGTTAGTTTTACGTATTCGTTACCTTATTATTGTATACACATGTAGTAAAGTGGAAATATCAACCACACGATTACATCTTAATAGTGTTGTGTGACACAGGAAGAAATATATAAAGTCATTATAAATAAGCGCATCCGTTTGACGAATAAATTTGAAGCGGAATTACAATTCTATATCATATTTAAGTTTAAATTCATGAATTGGCATTACGCTGCTTGTTAATGTGTTCTTTTTTTAAACAAGGGTGATATTTTTCCTTTAATCGAATTCTCACATTGTTAATAAAACTCAGTCATGTAACACAATTCACTGCGTTAACAAATCGCTCAATTTTGATTATGTTGATGATGTCCTCGCGGGAATATTCACTTGAATGACAATTACAAGTCCCAGAATACACAGACACATGAAGGAAAATATCTTTTTTTAAATCAGTAAGCATTGAGCTTTGAACTATATTACAGTGGAATATGCAAATTTACAAAAAGCATGTATTCTTGTGTGACATGAATGGTAAATGCAGAATAAACCCTTCAAAGATGTGTTGTGTACCGTTTCCATGGTTACGGTCACATTTATTGGCAAACCATGGTGACAAAGTCGTGAAAACTGAAACTTGCAAATAAATCACTCTATTATATATAATTTAACTTTTAATGATATAAACCCCTAAAGGAATGAATAATAATACATTTTGAAAAAGAATGTCATTTGTTTGTACCTACAGGCAATGATATCTTTTAAAATATGGTTTTTAGGGCTATTTTTGGACTCCAAATCTAAGCTTCGTTGTAAAAAATCCAAGTAGATTTGTAGTAATAAATGAGTGTGGAAATCAACATGAAACATGAAATAATGTTTCTATTTAAAAAAATGGGTAAGCATAATAAACTATTGCTATGGTAAGAGAAAATATTTTGACTAATATTGTGTTGGAACTACGTTGGATTAACTCCCCTGAAAGAGCTCATTTGAAGGGAAACAACAAAAATCACAACAGAAATTTACCATTGGATTTTATTTTTATTAAATGTAAGTTTTATGGGCATTGTTAAGTACAAAATTCAATAAAACAGCTACAGAATTGTACATTCTTTGCAAAGCACAATGCAAAAAGTCACTGATAGTCAAATTATGGAAAATAAAATGAAAAAATAATATGTAACATTATGACTGCACTGTGACTGTGTACATCACCATGCAAGTGCATGTAATGTCACATTTTTGAATGCAACCTAGATCCCGCTTCATGCTTGTTCATGGTTATCTACTAAGAGTGCAAGCACATTTGATTTTAGGGGTTGTGGGGGTGGGGGTGCTATGGTGAAATTTGAAATAAAAAGGCAGGATGCAAAAAATCAGAAATAAAAAAAACAGGACAGAGCTTTGAATTAAAAAACAAGGCAGGATGGTAATTTTGGCTGAACAATTTATAGTAAAAGTAATTTCTCGGCATCGAGAGGTTTTTGAACACGGGCCGCCAAGGAGCCATTATAATCGAAGCTAAACTTAAGAGTCAATTCGTTATTCACATGCCCATAAAAACCTATGCATATTGAAGGTAGACTGCTGCCTCAAGAACCTCTTTTTCAAAAAAGAATCATATAGGATGATGTGGAGCTATTTAAAAATTTACAATCCATTTTCAGACAGTATTGAGAAATTCCAGACAGCCGTACAACATACATATTAAACAAAAAATCCGCGGTACCGAGCTGGATTGCACCAGAGCTAACGGAGGTAGATGCAAATACCGTAACCATTCATGGAAAGTGTTGATTCGCTTTGACACAGTTTTAGTTATTGGTTATATTTATACAAAGAAGCATGAAAAACAATGCCTTTTTAAGGGGTACATAATACAATACAGACTGTATTGTCGGTTTGATGGATGTTCGTGTTATATTTTAAACAAATAACTTCGAAAAGCTATTTACTGACATTTCAGAATACTTTTTGACATTTATAAGACAAGTAGGCAAATAAAATGGGGATTGAATTATATTTACGTTTTGGCAACTAAGTACTAGTTGGTGTGACACGCGGCACAAGAATATACTGTGTAGCTCTCCCCATCCCATGCATTCAGCATACTTTTTTAACTACTAGAGACCACTTGCATCTCGAAATTGCTGTGGCAAAGCGTTCCTAGATTCTTGACGCCTCGAATCGAAAAGAGCTGAACTCGGTGCCTAATGGTCCCAATCCCTGGAACAATCACTGTCTCTGTGTTTCTATGTACCACATCAACAGCTAGCGACTTTTGCGAGCATAGCAAACTATCATGATACTCCAACATGCAAATCATTAAAACAAGTAAATTTTCCTGAAACAAGCATACATCCACAATTAAACAAACGTCAAGAGACGTGTCCAATGTTGTTCTTTCGTAGTTCTTTTTATCTAAGTTATTTCGCGATGATAGTTACCTTATTGGAACGCTTTCTTGATGCAAGGCGACAAACGAGAAGTCGATTACCTATAATGACTCACAATGAATTTATTATGTTGATGTAAAGCTCTTTCATGCAGTCGCTACTCCTTTGCGATCATTCATCAACATTTCTATGCTGCTGTCAACTAACGATGTAATCCAATCATTTCTAATAAAAGATAATAAAGAAACTTTGTTTGTTTGTTTATTGGTATTATCGTTCCACCAACAGTATTTCAGTTATCTGGAGACGGTGTCCACTTGAAGCAGATATAGTGCTGCCATCACTGTGTATAGCCTTCCCAGACTGGCTGATGGCATTACCAATACATATTGATATGAAAACATGCGTGCGGGTATGAATATAGATCCATTCAACTTAATCGCTATAAACACTGGATATATATGCAGTAATGGGCCCTAACTTTGACCTAAACAGTCAACAGAAAAAATGTCCTGTAAAAGCTTAGTATTTTTAAGATTACATGAATATATTTTCACAACTGTACAATTTTAGAGTTGTAATCCATCACGGCTCCTCCCACGTCTCCACTATCTGGGTTAGACTTTAAGATTATTTTAGATACAATAAGCACAAGCCGATTTCGTATCTGCAAAGCAGGCTCCGATTTTATTATATTTTCATCAAGATTGCAATTTCAAAAGGAAATTGAACCGTTTTATCGCTGCTGTTGATTCAAGTGCGGAAAGATGTTATATCAGATAATAAAGTTACTGCCATAAGTACACGTACATGTTAACTAATGTGTCCTGTCGAAGTCAGTTTAGGTTTAATAGTTGATTAAGATGAGGGTCCATAAGAAATGATATCTTGCAATTAATTTTATTTGATTTAATATTGGTGAGATACAATATCACTCGCGCTCATTCGGACTAACCATATCCGTCATATAAATGTTACTGTGATTCGTAAATAATTACAAAATGGCCGGACAAAGAAACATCAATATGGCAAGGTAAACAAAGTTTTAGTTGTGCGTGTTAGCCACATAATGCCGATTCGTTATGACTCCCAATGCGTCAGATAACATCCAGTATAATGGTGATTTTAAATTCATAAAGTAATAAAGATGACAACTTTCAAAAGGTCTCCAGAAGCTGTAAACTGCATGTTGTTGTTTACTTGACATTCCTGTTCAGTTGTTTATGTTTGTGTCAGATCTTGATTACCAAAACATTAAAACACTTGCCACTTGTGACAGATCGATGTGACTTGACGCTGAGAACAATGAAGAGACACACTACTACATTTAACAATACAGGAATGTTAGAGACCAAGGCTATTGTGTGCCATGCAGTATCTCGATGAAAATAAGTTATGAATACAATGCTCGTTTTATGTTTGTTATTTGTTTTTATACTTGTTTAAAATTATTTTCCTACAAATTGGATAGGGGTTGGGGTGGGGAGAGAGGTTGGTGTGGAGAAAGTGGGTGAGAGGGAGATAGGGGGTGGGGGGGCAGAGAGAGAGGTTGGTGGGGAGAGGGAGTGGCAGAGAGAGAGAGAAATAGAGAGAGGCAGAGAGAGAGAAAGGTTGGTGAGGAGAGCGAGGGGGCAGAGAGAGAGAGGTTGGTGGGGAGACAGGTTGGTGGGGAGAGAGAGTGGCAGAGAGAGAAATAGAGAGAGGCAGAGAGAGAAAGGTTGGTGAGGAGAGCGAGGGGGGCAGAGAGAGAGGTTGGTGGGGAGAGAGGTTGGTGGGGCAAAAGAGTGGTGTGGAGAGAGTGGGTGAGAAGGAGATAGGGGGCAGAGAGAGAGGTTGGTGGGGAGAGAGAGTGGTGTGGAGAGAGTGGGTGAGAGGGAGATGGGGGGCAGAGAGAGAGGTTGGTGGGGAGAGAGAGTGGTGTGGAGAGAGTGGGTGAGAGGGAGATAGGGGGGCAGAGAGAGAGGTTGGTGGGGAGAGAGAGTGGTGCGGAGAGAGTAGGTGAGAGGGAGATACGGGGCAGGAGAGAGGTGTTGGGGAGAGAGAGTGTTGTGGAGATGAGTGGGGAGAGGGAGATAGGGAGGAGAAGAGATGGGGTGGGAGAGAGAGTGGTGTGGAGAGAGTTGGGTGAGAGGAGATAGGTGGGGGGAGGAGAGAGGGTTGGTTGGTGTGAGAGAGAGGTTGGTGGAGGAGAGTGGTGTGGAGAGAGGGTGGGGGCAGCGAGAGAGGGGTGGTGGGGAGAGAGGTGGGTGGAGAGGGGGGGGAGGGCGATGGAGAGAGAGTTGGTGGGAAAGAGTGGGTGAGAGGGAGATGGGAGGGCGAGAGAGAGAGGTGGTGTGGTTGTGGAGATGAGAGAGATGTGGGGGCTGGGGGGGGGGGAGAGTGGTAGAGTGAGAGGGTGAGAGGGGATGGGGGGGGCAGAGAGAGAGAGAGGTGGTGGGGGAGAGGAGGGCAGAGAGAGAAATAGGAGAGAGGCAGTGAGAGAGGAGAAAGATGGTGAGGAGAGAGAGGGGGGCAGCGAGAGAGAGGTTGGTGGGGAGAAGAGAGAGTGGCAGAGAGAGAAATAGAGAGAGGCAGAGAGAGAAATGTTGGTGAGGAGAGAGAGGGGGGGGGGCAGAGAGAGAGAGAGAAGGGACAGGGATATTGAGAGGGGAAAAGAGATGTTGGCGAGGAGAAAGTGAGAGGGAGAGAGAATGGGGGTAGATAGAGAGAGAGAGGTTGGTGAGAAGAGAGAGAGAGAGAGAGAGTGGCAGAGATGGAGACAGAGAGAGAAAGAGAGAGAGAGAGAGGTTGGTGAGGAGAGAGAATGAGAGAGAGAGAGGGAGAGAGAGGGGCGGTTGGTTGGTTAGGAGAGAGCTGAATGAGAGAGATTCAAAAACACTAGTTATAAAGCCCTTTTACAAACTCTTTCTTATTTAAAGTAATATATGATTATTCAAAAGTGTATAAGCTATTTATGCTAAAGATACTACAAGGGCGACGCTATCAAAGCATCACACCCAAGGAATATCGCAATGCATATCGAGGTGTACAATTTGTTTCATAAAAATACATAAGATTAAATAATATCTTGATGTATTTGTCTTACGTTTTGTCTATCTTTTTAAAATGCTTTCAGGATCTCTTGATGGTAGCTGAGAAATTCCAGATGTAAATCAAAAGCCTAAATGGCCAATGTGGCGTCACTTTTATGGACCTACTTAAATTCCTGAACATAGTGTTGTATGTACTGACCTAAAAGTTGTGTACTTTTAGCACGATGTTGTTGCGGCACTTCATTTTAGAATTCAAAAATATGAGGATCTATGAGGCAAACTTGCAAATAAAAGTCAGTTGACAGAACAGTTGTAATAAAAACCATCTCCTTGAAACAAGTCCTGGATAACTTTAACATATATTTTTATAAACCATTGCTTTGATCAATAACGTGTAAAATGACTTAAAATGCATTGACAATGTACTAAGTAAACAAAAGATCCATTGTAAGTTCTAGTTCATCAATTGACCAGGAAAAATGGTCAAAGCGGCAAAATTAAAGCCTAGAAAGGGAGCCGCATAATAACAAAATACACTGCCATTCTTCCGGGCATTGCTACTTCATTCTTTGTTCGGTGCTGAAAGGTTAACACGATGTATTTATGTCCTATTTATGACGCTATAAACACAAGCATGAATATAGCTCACAAATAAGTATGTATTGCTTAATATGCACGTCTCTACTTGAGAGTAAGGTACAGTGAATACCGTTTTACGACTACTTGTACAAGTATAACCTACAAGAATGCAATAAGTATGCGTATATATCGCTTATCTTATACAAAGAAGACACGTCAAGCAAAACTAACTTAAAAACATGTCTGACGAAAACAGATTAATAGAGAAAAAACAAATAATGGAAGAAAATCACACATGTGCTCGTTAGGAGAACAGAATTTCCTAGTACAGAGTACAAGTAGGTACATGTAGTATTTTAATTGCTTTCTTACTTTAACTGTATTTTCTTTCATATTCTGTATAACAACTGGTAAAGTTGTAAAATGCAGGTGGTAGACATTTTCACATACTTTAAAGGTTAAAAATCTTCGAAGAAGGTGTGCTGTCTTTACTTTGAATATATTTCTTTAGAGTCACTATTACTGACGTTGGTATTCAACTCTATTGTCTTTTTCATACAAGGTGGACATATGCAAACTGACATTAGTGTGTCGATGTGACATATATTGTGTATGTTCTTGTTGAGGGTAGAATGTTTTCTTCAATGTATAAACTGTGTAATAGAGGATGCGTTATAAACTGATTTTTTTAAACAACTGAGTTCGCAATGTATACCAGAAAACTTCTTGTTCGCTATACCCACATCTGTTCTCTTGCGTCATTTCTGTAGAGTATCATTGGAGCGAGCGATCGGCTGTTTCAAGTTTATATTAAGTTAATCCTTGTTCCAAAAAAGTCCGACATTCTATTTTCCCGCTCACACAAGTATTATTGTGTCTATTTCGAGTTCACAGAACCATTCATTGTCCTAAACCAATTAGTTACGATAACGATTGTCAGGATAAAATCCATCGGGATGACATAAAAATGTGACCATAGTACGATTCCAATCTAAAAACCAGATCGTATGTCACGCCATCTTAATCCCTTACGAGAGCATGTAATATACTGATCTGTACATGTCGATGACTCTTTTCTTTTGCGGTCTGTTTCAAAGTTCAGTATTGTTACAAAGGTCTAACTCGAAAGAAATACATGTAATAGACAAGGTGGTTTGCCACAGTTTCCTGTTGATCCATTACTCAAGAGACAAGGCACAATAAAACACTAAACACACCATTAAAAGACACACGCAAGTTACTTTGGCACAAAAGATACAGACGTTTAGATTTTAGTCTCAATAAAAGCCGTATTACTGTGCTGACATAAATGGTATGTGTAAATATACCAATACAGCGTACAACTTTATTCCTTCATTGTTTATGATAGCTTCCAGTTGGTATTTATTTGAATAAAAACACATTGCATGCAATATCATTTTACTGTTTACAATATAAATGGATCACATTTACCGTATTCTGCATGTCAAGTCAAATGTAATGGATTGCTAAGTTTGTCGGAAAAGAATTCCGGACAAACATGTCAATTCTGAATGTCAAGTCAAATGAAATGGAATGCTTGCTTCGTCGCCTAACAATTCCGGACAAACATGTCAATTCTGCATGTCGTGTTTAATGAAATGGAATGCTAGCTTCGTCAGCAAACAATTCCGGACAAACATGTAAATTCTGCATGTCGTGTTTAATGAAATGGGATGCTAGCTTCGTCAGCAAACAATTCCGGACAAACGTGTCAATTCTGCATGTCGTGTTTAATGAAATGGAATGCTAGCTTCGTCAGCAAACAATTCCGGACAAACATGTCAATTCTGCATGTCGTGTTTAATGAAATGGAATGCTAGCTTCGTCAGCAAACAATTCCGGACAAACATGTCAATTCTGAATGTCGTGTTTAATGAAATGGAATGCTAGCTTCGTCAGCAAACAATTCCGGACAAACATGTAAATTCTGCATGTCGTGTTTAATGAAATGGGATGCTAGCTTCGTCAGCAAACAATTCCGGACAAACGTGTCAATTCTGCATGTCGTGTTTAATGAAATGGAATGCTAGCTTCGTCAGCAAACAATTCCGGACAAACATGTCAATTCTGCATGTCGTGTTTAATGAAATGGAATGCTAGCTTCGTCAGCAAACAATTCCGGACAAACATGTCAATTCTGAATGTCGTGTTTAATGAAATGGAATGCTAGCTTCGTCAGCAAACAATTCCGGACAAACATGTTAATTCTGCATGTCGTGTTCAATGAAATGGAATGCTAGCTTCGTCAGCAAACAGTTCCGGACAAACATGTCAATTCTGCATGTCGTGTTTAATGAAATGGAATGCTTGCTTCGTCGGTTAACAATTCCGAAAAAGCATGTCAATCCTGCATGCGTAGTCTAATGAAATAGAATAATAGCGTCGTCGGCATCTCAACGTATTGTTTCAAGACGTAATATATTGACCTACACTGTATGTTGATGCTTTACTGCCTTTGAGACCATCATTTTACTTGGTGTTAGCTATCTGGCAACTACTTAAGTGCAATTTTAATGTCAACACCAAGCCAAAACTATGCCGTACGTCAGTCATAACAATCTATGTCAAAAGGTTTGTTTTTGTTCTGATTAGTTTTAACAAAAGACGATCTTTTCCCTGTTAAATTGTTGGTCTGCGCAACTTAATTGGTAGGTTGTGTTTTTCTGGTTTGAAAAATGTATTGAGTTCACTTGTTTTCCCCATTTTCATGTATTTCTAATTAATGACCAACTCTAATGTAAACAGATACAATATCGCCGTGTTTTAACTGTTTTAAATACAAACACTCCTTTCTTAGCTACATTTATGACATTTATGACTGTCTTCTTTTATATAACAACTTATATTGCGAGTTTTTTTTTATTTGAAAGAAACAAACATGAAATAAATTAAAAGTTATAAAGATGTTTGTATAAAAACAAGAAGAGTATACTACTGCTTTGCATGTTGTATCATATTGGGCCTTTGATTTAACTGGTTTACTGAAGAAAGCAATCTACATCTGCTCTTGATTCTCTGTTACAGATAAAGACAACATAAAAAGTAAGAAAACACAGATTAGGTGTCGTGAATTTATACAAATGTACAACACATCATACATGCAGATAGCCACCTTGCAAAAATAAAATATTCTTGAAATATTTCTGTCTATTAATATTGTGTTATAACTCGTACATGAGCATTTATAGTTATAGAATAAGTTCAAACAACATGATGAAACCATACATGTATGTATGTATGCAGAGCCTTGTTTATGTAGTCACATTATCTTAACGTTTTAAATTAATATTGTATGTGTTCCCTAACTGAATCATTATCTCATGGACTATAATGGGGCTAGTCTCTTAAATCGGAGAGACGTCACTACAATGGTTTGCTATTCTGTCAACAAACAAAAAACACACATCTCTGCTATCCAAAGGGTCGCTTTAATAGGGGTAAGTATCTTGATGTGTTGTTTACAAATGAGACGTAACCACATTCCTGTTTGCATATGTTTCAAAAGAGCGATTGTTTGTGTTTAAGGCAATTTGTCAAAAATAAGAGTGTGAGCGTTTTCTAGAAACTATAAGTAAAAAGTCTACAGTTCCCTATGGAACAGTTGACAACATAACAATACAACATTCTCTTTCCTAAAATAAGTAAAGTATTTAACATTCAAACGTACGACGCGCAGATGTTTTATTACAATTTACAGTTCTCGTATAAAGATCGTAGTCTCATTAAAACGCAGTATTACAGACAAATCAGTGGGCAATACAAAACCGATAATGCCGCACTATGAGTTCGGAAATCAGTCATCAGCATGTGATCTGATCATGTTCTAAAATGTGTTAATAAGGGTTATCTCCCTAGCCCGGTATTTGCCATTCAACTAAGCAGTTTCTGTTGGGTTTTCTCGTTTATATTTATTATAACGTCATAGTTTTGTTATAAATTTAACTGACATATAAATCTTTTTGCCATTGTACAGCGGGACATTGATATGTTATCATTATACATGTACTATACGTTAACATTTTTTCAGAGACAAACGTCACCGCATGACATACGCTTTGAAAAGAGGTACACGTCTCTTTACACTCTGGTTTACAGAGAAATTTTCAGCCCTTACATTCAGCAATGAATCGCGTTATTATTTATTTCGGATAATTGATTAAATACTCAAAGCGTTTTCGACTTTTAAATCATGTACCGCCTATTGAACGAAAAATTTAATTCAAAAGATTGTAACGGTCGCAATATCTCAGGTGGTAAAGTGTCGGCATGCGGATCGGGAAGTCGTGGGTTCAAACCCCGGTCGGATCGAACCAAAGACTTTAAAGTTGGTAGTAGTGGCTTCCCTTCTAACGCTCGGGGCTAAGGGGACAGCAATTCGCCTGACTCGTCGGTGTCAGTATAATGGACCGGCCGGGTTCAGTCCCTGGGCTCCTCATAAGTGCCTATGTGCTATAATGATAGAAATATCGCTGCACAGTATCGGCAAAAATGCCGGCAAATCCTAATCCCAATCCCAAAAGATTAGCGAAAGCCTACCACGACCACATATATCTAGACGAAAGCTTCCTTTCTGTTATTGTATTTACAATCCGGTTTGCATCAGCATTTCACACCAGGATTTATTTGTGCGTGCTCAGTTTGGCTTTAATGTGGCACCTGCATAAGGAAATTGGACGTTTGTATAATTTCCTCATAGACAACTTCATAATTACTTTCACAGAAGCATCTATGACCTTTTTTTGTAACTTCAAATGTCCCGTGGCTAAAAAAAACAACTTATTAAATATCAAATAAATCAAGATCATGTTAATGTCCTAACAAGCTACGATGATGGAAAATAGAAATAATATTACAAAGCTTGGCTTTTGTTTGAATAAAATCCGGAACTTTGTGTATTTCATACCAAGGCTCTACCAACGATGACTCTAATTTTGAGTCGTGCACATCTTACGTAGTATTAATGCTATAAATTGAAACTGTCAAAAATGTTTGAAACTTTTGACAAAGTCTATGAAATCGCTAAATCACATGCGTTTTATAGTTTATTAGAATTAATGTCTGGCTCAATAGCTATTTGTCCAGTCTTCTTTCCCATATACTTGTTGCTTTGCATTGTCTTGTACCGACACCATTCATTCATTACTATCCATGTCGCTTTAAGATACATAATACATGTTAGTTGCAGATAAATAAAAAAACAAAGAAAACACAAGTACAATCAACTTCTCTAACCTTTGTCAATACTTATATAGCTCATACAGTTCATCGTGCAAAGAAGCGGGTACACATACAGGCACAAACACACACAAGCACGCACGCACGCACGCACAAACACACACACGCACATACACACACATACACACACAAGCACGCACGCACGCACAAACACACACACGCACATACACACACATACACACACAAACACACACAAGCACGCACGCACGCACAAACACACATGCACACACACACGCACATACACACACATACACACACACAAACACACACGCACGCAAACACACACACACATATTTATATATTGTAAAGTTGCAAAAGCATAATCATATTAGACGATGTCGGTAATAATAAAAGTAATAATCGCACGAATAATTGACTTTTGTCAATATGACTAAGTGCAATGAAGTTATTATACTAATACGTTTTGAATGTTGGTATCGTTTCCTTAAATATTTAGAAAAAATATTATTTTCATGGATATGTTAAACACCTAAAAAACGTCCAGCCCATTGATTTGATATGTCTGAGAATACTTAATAATAGTTTTTGGAATTTGGAATATTTGGTATAAACGAGTTTCTTTAAAGGACCAAATGAACTTAGATTAGTCACATTATAAATGATCAATTATCAATCTCCTGGTTCAACAGCATTTCCTAGCACGTGTCTGTCTGTTTCTAACTGAGCTTACACACAAAAATGTCTGAACTAAAGATAATGGTTGACAGTCTGATACCAACATATCACCTGTCGCTGGAAATTGGTAATTACAAACCATATGCACAGGCCTACCACGCATTCGTTAATATATCTATAAATTGCATTAATAGCATGAACATATCTATTTGATAATAAGTCTTAATGCTTTTGTGGATAATACCGATTTAAGATAACTGAATAATAGTAGAATATATAGTGGGCATGTTGTAGAGCAAGAATTGGTTATACAGGTATTTACTTTATATGAACATCGTTATTTCATGTGGCTCTATGTAAAAGCAAACTTCGAAAAAAGCATAGGTCATCCTGCATTTTTATAGAAATGTTTTTATAGACAACAAAATCAAGGGTCCCCCAAACTATTCTGATTTAATCCTAAAATAACAGAAATCGATTTCTTATATACAACTGTGATTCTTCAAAGATTGGTTGTAATTGACCATTTTATAGTTAACCATGTGCATTACGATGACACGATTACCGAAAAGGTCGTAGGGACCTAACACGTTCATTAAGGTTAACATATGGACAGGCACAGTTGAATTCATGTCTTTACATTCGAGCCTTTTATACATTTAAATAATGTAACTTAAGCAGCATTCATGCCTCTGTAACCGACATTGTAAAGTAGACGTAAATGTCTTAAACAATATTTGTGCATGTTTCGTGGCTTTCTAGTGACATATAACTATGATGTAAAGCCGTGTTGAAGTAATACTTATACTGTAAGTATGTTTTGAAGCTGTACAATCGTTACGGAGAAAGAATGTCTTAACGCCTACCTTAATTCATAGCCTTGTTGTAACGATAATATTATAATAAACAGATTCCTGACGTACAAAGCTTGAAAGAAATATACAACCCTAAAGACCACATGATGTACATGTACTGTAGAAGCTAATCATTATTAAGGTACAGAGTATTATCCTCGATACTTACGTTGAAACCGCCGAAATTGTCATTATTTGCTATAGAATGGTGATCTAAAAACATTTGTTATGTTGAAGGTAAGTTCTGGAGGATAAAATGGATCTTTTTAGCAAGAAAAGGATTGTCTTTGGTGAGAGTGCGATAGCACTGTGACGAATGGAGTGTTTCTATGATATTTCTTTGGACAGAAGGAGGAAGTAATTTAACAAAGTAACGTACAAAGCAATACACGCTATAATCAAGTGCGCACAGTTGATTCCTATGGGTATACCAACATTTCTTTTTATGAATTAGGCGTCATTACAGTTCATAAAAATATATCACGTAGAAAATAGAAAGCTGAAGCAATTACCATAAAATTCCACACCTTTCAACTACCCAATACAAGCTGAAGTTTAATCAATGCTAGTTAACATTTTCATTCCTTACTCGGAAAAAAGCCCTGTCCATGTCAACTCCAATTTAAAGCTCATTAATCATAAAAGTATTTAAAGTATGTCCAGAACTACTTAGGACTAATTTTAAGAGTATAGTTTTCTTAAATATGTTTTATGATTTTTCAAAGATCGCAAGAAAACGATAGCGTATTAAACATGCTTCTGAACTGAAATAATTTTACTAATTGGAATAATTCAAAGCATTAGCTATGCATATCAATGCATAATATAAATGTAAATTGCTGTCAGAAGCACTTTGACGATTTAAGACTTAATGCAAATGTCACTTAATTCAACAAATATGCATACATCTCCCAAATATAGCGATGGATCATTGTACTTAACAGTGCAGCGAAATTGTACCGTCTTATTTTTAAAGTCAGCTTAATATAGGACAAACTAGATTCGTGAATTAAATATCGATAAGAGATTTATACATGTATAACTGTTTTACTCTCATAAGCAGTTTGATATATCCTGACTTAAAGCAGCTGTGACTTTATTTAACCATAGTCATACAGCTCCTACATATGGCGTTTTCTTAGTATTTACGTCTTGACGGATGGACACATAATTAGGAAAATATAAACAATAGAAGACAAAGACATACGAGATCCTGAGGTAAAATTATTTCCTGGAAAAGATTCATCGTATAATGTTTGTTCTTTTGATTTGGAAATCTGCCTTAGAATTCGGTTTAAGGATCCTAAGTCGGTCCCTCTTGCCAACTGATACTTCCAATGCGGCAATTGTTGGATTTGCTCTCTTTAATGACTTATCACTTATTTTTGTTAACATTTACATACGGCTTGCATGAATATCCTTTGCCATTCGCCTTTCGCATTACTGAAGTTTGGTATATTTTGCATGATCATAGGACTTGGTTTTATTTCCTTATGCAGTAAAATGTGCAAATAAGATTGAAGCTGTTTGTTAAAAGTTCCCGCTCTGCATAGTGTATATGAGTACAGAAGCCTTTGTCTTTTAAAAATACATGTGTCTTTAGATTCCACCTTAGCGAAATGTCGCACCACATCTGTCATTCACTTAAGAATTGACACATATAGCTATTTAATGACAATATATTGCTTCTTTGGTTGTCACATAAAAAACGACCTCGGGTCTGGACTTTTTCCCGCATTCATGCACGCATCAATTTAATTTATCAATTACAGCGCTGTTTAAGTTTAATTGTGAATTGTAATTAGTTTGGATTCACCGAGTGGCTCCTATCTAGTCAATAGCAATCTAAATCCAACGCTCGGATAAACCTGAAACATAATTACATTATGTCAATTTAAAATAAAACCAAGTGCATAGAATGTTTAGGGTCAATTAATCAAAATAATCTTCCATGCTTGTCGTATATACTTTCTGTATGCACTTACTGTATGCACTTGCGGCTTTATTCAGATAAACATTGTCCAAAGCGGAATCTGTTATTATGCTGATGCTACATTGCGATGATTTAAAAATCCGACAGTCCTTTTATAAGCATTTTTTTTTATTTCCAGCTCACAGCGCCATACTTTTTCTGAAATCAATCAGATATCTTAACGGTTGTCATGATTAAATCCGTCGGATTAACATCAAAGAGAGTGTACACAGTACGTTTCCAATATAATTAAAACTTCGGATGTCACGTAATTCTAATGTATTACAATGAGGCCTGTTCAAATAACATTCTAATCAACGTGTGAAGGATTCTTTGAAGCTGCAGCATAGTGTAGGGTTCATTTTTGCGGACAGATTTAAATACGATTTTGAGATCGAATGTTTACTACCGTTTCCATGAGTCAGTTTAACAACTAATTTAACACACATATATTTTATTCATGTAACAAAAAGTTGAGTGTGAAACTTTCGTTTAAGACTATCATTGCTTATACTAAAGATTCATTTCTGTCATGTGATTGTTATTTAGTGGACATACACTAGATAAATGTATCAGGATAATTAATATTTATTGTTCTCTTAAAGGAATAACAGTTAAGAAATATGAGTATAAGTGATGTGTCCTAGTACATATAATAGTGTTCTCTAAAACCCTCTCAACGGGTCCATTTCCTATTAAAGGATTTGATATGCAACAGTTAAATCTTAACATATTTTCTTTCTTTTCAGTTGCCGGATGGTACGATATTGATACGACGCATAGGGAAAACGTAAGCAAAAGATTAAAATTATCCATATAAGTAACCAATATTAAGTTTACTCATGTGTGCTCAAATGTACTATAAATAATGAAGAACAAAGCAAGTAAGTTTAAAAATTTGTTTTTGTTTTAGAGAATACGTGTGCATCGCAGCGAAACTTGCCATCATAGCGACATCCACAAATTTTAGATGAGGAAGGCCCCAGAAATATTTGGGTAGAACCATCAGTGCAGCACAGGTCAGCTGGAAGACCGTCGAGGTATTTTGCTTTGTACGTAACTTTAACATAAACAAGGACTTGCAACACCAACCTTCGACCACAGGCACGATTTTTTTAACTCGGTATATTCATTTGATAATCATAATTTCCATTGCTTACTTTATCGTTACTCGATACCTCATACAAAAAACAGTTATAAGTGCTAAAGTTGGAGGAATTTCAAAGAAAAAGTATATTATATTATTACGTATTTTGAATAAGTCAAATGCTGCAGTAAAATTAAGACTCGTAATTTCCCTGTTAAAACGATGTTATGGACATATTTCGAAACTTTACTAACATCTGTTTAATCATACTGCAATTAGTATATTGTAATGCAGACATACTATATAATAGAAGAATTGTGTAGTTTCAACCAGAACATTAGAAATTGCATAAATATGAACCCCTGATGCGCCTGAACCATACACCTATTTGTAAATGCAAACAAAACACCGTTCTTCTGATCATTATTTTGTAAATACCTACTGTTTAATTTGGATTGTTGGGAATGGAGCCTTACTATCCACCGATACGTTTGCACCTTTATACTGAGACAAGGATATGTATCGAACTTCTCTAAAGGTTCTTATCAACTTTGATGTTTCTCTATTGACGTAGCAACGGCATTCTGATAGAATGCAAAGTGAAAAGTCTTGTTACTTAATCAGGCAATCAGTGCAGTCGGTTTGCTAGTCTGGACAGGCCTATAGAAATGAACCCGGGACAACATATCTCAACCACATTGCATGTCTACTTGTATGATTGGTTTACTGATATGTTATTGTATCACCAGCCTTGGCTGGATGGTGATAAATGATCTGAAGTGTATTGTATTTTCATAGTTTATACTATTTTTTCTCAATTATATTTTTAAGCTTCGTCATGATGTTTCTTGCCTGAATATGTTGCATTAATAAACTGAACATACTAAATGAACTATTAAGATATGTATTATATTGTTACACAATTTTTTTCTTTTAAAATAAATACCCCTCTAAAGGTTCAGTTAATGAAACCTTATTTTCCATAAGTACACCTTTGCAAACCTAACTGATAAATCTATGTGCAAATTATTAAACAACTTCTAAATAGAAATGTGTATAGTTGGCTTAATAACACGACGTATTCGATGCTAAAAAGTCAACCGCGCTTTTGTTTCCGAAAGCATTAATGTATATGTATCTCGAAACCACTCTTTTTTGATATGCGTTTCCCTATTGGAAATTTAAAAAAAAAACACAACGTCCTGGACCTTTGGATAATTGCATTATCCTTGTGTAGGCTTAAAAATATATGACGAGAACTTTTAAATTCGATAATATATTTTAAATGTAGAAATAGAGTAAAAGCAAATCATTATACAGTTGTTTGACGGATAGTTGGTGAACAGTCAAAACTGTTGTCCTAAGGTTTCAGGGATGACAAGGGAACTGTTGCCAGAGAACATCTAGCTGAATTTAGCTTTATTTCCTATGGTATCAAATGACAACGAATGCTTGTAAAATAATGTCACTTGATACTGTTTACATAAGTTGTTAGGCATGTTCGGAATGATAAAAGTACAGTAGTACAGAATATATTGCTTTAATATTAGTAGGGATTTCACAAAAGCACATATTTTTGACAATTACGATGCCTCCTGTGTATTGCAAACATTGGCATCAATCTAGCCATAAAAGAATGGGACAACCAATTGGTGCAGAGATATTAACAACTTCAGTAAAAAAATAAAAATGAAATGTACACGCATGTAACCACACATAAAATTGGCTGCAACAGCATACGTTCTAAATTCCTGAAGTTCTTAATATAAAGGACACATATTGAAGTTACATTGTGTTTTAATGATGAAAAACGTGTTGCCAAAGATAGCGTTTAAACAAGGTTACCGTTGTTTTTCTTTAGTTGCGTGAACTGGAATGAAGCAGGCAATTCTGTCGCCTGGTTTTTATTTGTGTAGCAGGTGTTTTCCTGGTTCTCTTCCGAAGTTGACGAGGAGTGTGTCTGCAGTAAAGTGTGACAATAACCAGGAATATGACTCAAACATCATACAAGGTATTATTTTGTTTAAATTTTATACACAATAATAAAACATGGATGAAATAATACAACAATTCACTTGTTGTTTTGAATTAGTTTTAAATTAAGTTAAGTAATTTTAAGAAATTAGCGTTCTTCATTAATAATCTTTATGTGAAATAGCTCTACATGCTCTTTTTAATTTCTGCATATGTTGTATTTTTGTTGTTTTTGTTGTTGTTTTACTATAAAATGTAGATCTTTTTTTAAAATTTTGTAAGCCGTTTGTTATAACATTTAATTTCTTTTTCAGTATGTTACGAGATCTAATATTATTGTCTATAAGTAGGTGTTGGTTGTGGGACACTTTTCAGTCCAATATTTGCTTTTGTTTCCAGTTTCATTAAATGCTTCTATGTCTCATTAAATAAGTTTGATTTGATATTGTTAAAAAAAGAAGAAAAACATTCCAACATGTATCTTCTAATCATTGAATAAATGCCCGCCTGTCTGTGTAAAGCCACTAGGCATATACATATAAATTGACATGATATTGTCAAAAATGTATTTGTAAATCAAAGACGCTTTACGATTGTGTGTCTAAAACAACTACTCAGGGCTATATAATTTCTATTACTGAGCCTGTGTATTTAAATGAATTATATTACCAACCTTTGTTGTTCGAACAGTTTGTCTCAATTTTAATATGTTTTACTAGCCCAATCAAGGGAATTTAGTTCAATACATTTTTTATGTATGCGAAAAAAGGAAATTAGATTTTAAATAACAAAACAAAACACAACAAAACAACGAAAACAAAACAAAGACAACAACAACAACAACAACACGGAAAACCCAAACACTAAAAACAACAAAACAACAGCAACAAAACAGCAACAACACATTTTTGTATCATGGATGCAAATAAACTTGATGTATTACATATTTTAAGTAATTATTAGAAGCACAGTACATAGGAAGTAATTGTCTATAAATTAAACAAAGGAGAAGGCTTCCAGCTTCTAAGTGAATAGCATAACGGGCGCAAATAATCCCGACTTCAGTCCACTACCTACATGTATATACAAAACGGTAGAACCAAACATATAAATAAAATGAATTTGTAACAACAGTTATATTACCCTAAGATATAACGTCAAACAGATGTTGATTATAGTATGATTTAAAAATGACAAAAGTGCAAGAACTTGATCTAAAAGTAACGATTAAACGCGATGGAATTCTCCAGATGAATACAGAAGAACAGAAAATCCTTTTATTTTATATAGTCTATTACTTCTTTCACTTCTTTATACGAGTACATCGTACATATACACGTATGTATGTACATAAATATTTACTTATATGTTTATTTTTTGTTTGTTTGCTTTCATGCTTTTTTATTTATTATTTATTACTGATGACAAGATTTAACTGCAGCTACTTGACAAAACGTTCTTTTTCGTACCATTTTGAAAAAGCTGTTTTTGTCTTGGCGGAAATAGTCCGATCCTTCCGAAATAAGTAATCGTAACCAGGCAGGACTAATTTAATAAGTAGGCAGAATAAAAATTGCTTTGATAGATCATGAAATAGTGCAGTTATATATAATAAACATTTTCTACTTCCAAAGTGATCACATTTGATAGTATGTATATTGGAACTTTACTTTTTTAAGCTTACGGAATTACAGATCGTAGTTACTTCGTGTACATATTGGTAGTCATAAATTCAATCGCAATATAAGGTGTTTAAACAATTCTTTTAAGAAAGTACTAATGTCGGTACAGTCTGGCCCGAGCTTGTAATGCATGAAATATGTCTTAAATTAGAAAGCAATAAAGATGTTAAATATAAGCAACCATAATTCTGGTTTAAACGTTATAACAATGGTTTATGACATGTCTTGAATGATATAACTATTGCTACCAATCGGAGTTCCTCTGGTAATTCCGTCCTCGGGTCATTCATCCCTCGGATATATCTTGTGCAATAATACTTAAAAAAACACGTTCATTTTGTTCGCCAGATGAAGAAAACGCCATAAAGAAGTGTTTAAAAAAGCGATAGATGTAACGTATAGAATAATTAAATTTTAATTTATCAATGTAACTGTTTACATCTCGTTAGATACACAACTGTTACTGCATTTTAAGTAGTGATAACAAAATATTTATTTATTTTGATGATGTCATAGTCATATACGTATTTTTTTTCGCGGGGTTTCCCATCATACATCCGAGAGATGATTCGTAAACAATCGATGGCGTTCATATTGTAAAAGATCTTTTGTACAGAATACGTTATTAATAAATATATGACATAGCATTGCTAGATTTGACCAGAGAATGTATTCTACTAGTGTTTGAAAAATGCTTTGTCGTATTAGAAAACAGCATCTGTTCATAAGGGAATCGACATCTTCTACACATAAATACACATTTGATCGTTTATTATCTCTAAAAACAAGCTTAAATCACATGGCTTTTTGATTATTTATGTGCTCTGCAGCAATTGTCTGAGACCGGCCCACCACAGATGTCTTTAGCCAGAAATTACATGATACATCTGGGTCGTTTTTACACACTTGCTTTGTCAACAGTTATAAAAATATGTTTACATTGCATGTTGAAGTAAAGCGTATTTTAAACATTCTATTTCTTTATGATGCATACACTTGACACTAATAAATTTATATGCTGAAAGCAATCAAACAGTTTCGAAAATATTAAGCGTTAAACGTCTTTATTCCCCTTTCTGGACAACTCAACATTCAGCTTAAGGTCCTATATCATCCCTAGATGAGAAAAAAATGTAATTAAATCGTTATCTTGTATAGAAAAACGATATATCATCTTTAAACGAAAAGACACTCATATTTTAGCTAACGGCGTAAACCGGTCGCTGTGATCGTTTATTTTGATTTTGATACCCAGCCGATACAATGATGTCGTTTTTCTTCTTAAAATCCTTATTTTATCTCTTTTTAGAATTAAAATAGAAAACATCTACAGGGAATCGTCTTTTCTGATAAAATGGCATCAACACAATGGTTTCCTAGTGCTTTTTTGTAGGATAATTACAATAAACACGGGACAAGAATATCAACGAATGCCTCCTAACATTTCACCTCAACTAACTTTAGTTTTGGGATCTTTTATGTATTACGTCGACATCCTCAAATGCGACCTTTAAATAATCTCATACATGTCAAATTTGGATGAATAAAAATACAGTAAAGTCATTTGTTTTCTACATTTTTATTAGAGTATACTTTTCTAAATAAAAATACTCCAAATTATGTGAAAAACACACTCCTTTCTTTCTTTGCCTTAATTTTGCCTTTTTTTCACAAATCTTCCTCGCTGAGCAATTCCTTGTCGCCATTTCGAGTAAAGGAATTGACGCGATTTCATTGGATAAAATTAGAAAAATAAAATCGGGTGATTTTATTCTCGGAAGGCCCAGTATTGAAGTTAATGATCGAACATGTTACATCGTTAAACGCTAAATGCCACATTTACAGGAATATTTATGAGATTGATTACACATCTAATATACAACTGTGATAAAGCTAATACTCCTCGGCGTGTCTTACAAAATGTAATTATATTCAATATAAAAATATAACATGAATTACGTTCAAATCTATTTTTGTGTCCTATATTAAAACGGTAATATGGGCTGGTTGCAAGCATAGCTTTGTACTAAGAAAGATGCTTAAAGCATAACACATTATTGTCACGGCGATCTTTTAAATATGAATGAAATTAAAATACATTGCGTGAGAAGGTATTTAGCCAAGCCTCATATTTCTTTGCCTTTTTAAACTTTGTAAAGGATGCCTTCGATGTTTCATGCCCGCGTTTATATTTTGAAATTCAAAATATATATATAAAAATCCAGGAATATCATTTCATATTTGACAATTTTACAACTCTTACCACCATAGTTTAACAACCAGAAAACCTACTATTGAACAGTCTGATAGAAGGAGCCTCCTGGCTTCCTTACGCCATGTTTCGTATTATCAAGTAGCAGTGAAATTAAACTCTCATAGACAATTGTAGTTTTCTTTACTCGTCTTGCCCTTGTGAATATTACTTAAATTGCAAAAAGTTTATTGCCAACTTGGGGTCTCAAATATGATGAATTGTGATAATATTATTTTATACAAAATGCCAACCAGAGACTGTAAGAGTAGCCTGTAAGAGTAACTCTTTATTTATTGTAAACATGTAGTATTATATAGGAGTATCAGATTCCTTAGCTTTCCGGCAGAGTTAAATCGAATGAATGCTTATACATTTCAAGCGCACACACATGTTCAAACAAGTATTTTAATATATTCTTCGAATTCGGTTATATTGTTGTTGTTGTTTCAATTCGCTTGCCCATAACAGATGAAACCATATATTGGAGTTAACCTATTGACCGAGGCAATGCTTTTGTAGGGAAAGCAATCTTAACCAAAACAAGGACAACAATGTAGGCTTACGCGTAATGATGGATTAGGAGGCATACACCTATAATACAAGAAATTATAAAAACATCCGAAAAACATAATGAAAACCACAAGTATTATAAGATAAGAATATGTGAAAAGTCCTATGAGCATTGCAACATGTACCAAACTCCGAAAATGAACAGGACAAAGGTATTTCACATGCAAACTAAGTAAAAGGCAAGAACAAATTTGTGATGAGTCATTAAACGAAAATGTATTGAAGACGGTTACAACCCGGGAATCCTTCGATGTACTGCATTGCTTGCAATTGACCCTTTTACAGTCAAGAACTTGCATTGCTTTTAAATTACACGATGACCGGACAGGTCGTTGAGACTATATGAAAACAGTGACTTAAATTCATAATTGGACAGTCACTGTTGGATTTCTTGTCTCTTCTTCTCTCCAGTCGTGCCCTATATAGGTGGGACAACTTGAGCAGTCTCCATACCCTTTACGTGAGATTTCACAGTAGGTATAACATCGGGATTTTTTTGTACCTTTATCATATATAATATGTCAACTGCGGATAAATCCTCGGCGTTTATGATATGTTTTTAAACGTATTAACTCTAATCAATACTACGTTATATTTTGTTGATTTTCTAAAATTCTATTATTTCTTCCGTATTTTTTATATTTCACTTTTGACACTTTTGGCATATGATGTCATGGCATTTATGACGTCATTATATTGTTCTTATAATATATCAGCGCTTGTACTGGTTTACTTTATTTGAAACTACTCTCTCATTTGGAATTGTTTGGTTGCCGAAGCTTTTATCTACTGTACATACTGTACATATGTTGTTTTATTACTAGCTATCATGTATGTACATAAGTTCATTGTATCTGTTTTAACTCCCGATGCAGGTGCTTACTGTTAGTTGTTTCACTTTGACGGGATGTTTCTATTTACACTGTTTGTTTGATAGAAAAACCTTCAGGAGTGCGAGGTTGGAGCGCTCCACAAACCAGGTTTAAGCAGCCCAGTTGGCCCTTTTGCCGACTGACCGTTCCAAGGCGGTAACAGATGGTTTTTCTTTTTGTGTGTTATGTCTCGTCTCTGTGTTTTTGTCATATTTACATTTACCTTGTTTGCCTTGGTCTGAAGGTAGATAAAATTTAAATATCTGTAAAAATTTTAATAGGACCTTTTCTTATTTACCTATTATAGGATAAAATAAATGAAAACATAGATTACATGCACGGGGAGATTTTTTACGAGCGCCACACTGCACAAGTAACATTGTTGTGATCATTAGAATATGTGAAAAGTCCTATGAGCATTGCAACATATACCAAACTCCGAATAGTAACAGGACAAAGGTATTTCACATGCAAAACAAGTAAAAAAGCAAAAACAAATTTGTGATGAGTCATTAAACGAAAATAGCAAACTCGACAGTTACTGCCTTGGAACGGTCAGTCGGCATTATGGGCAAGATTACTTAATTGTATTCTGAATTATAATGCCTGATATTTTCAATCCTCATTATGACACAAACTATTTATGCAACAGTCTTAGTATGTTAAATTAAACTGTTCCTGAATGATACATGTATATGCATTTTACCCTTTGTATTTTATCTGAAACGAGCTGCTTCTTGTTTTCATTGCCTCATTCACATAAGTCTTGTTCATTGATCAAACAATATATTTTAAGGCAACAATGATGTTGGGACCCTGTTGAAGAGGTGTATTTATGCAGTCGCATTCACAAATAGTCCATTATCAACATTTGTTGTGTCAACTAATTAATAAACTAATTAATAAATAAATGACTGAACTGCATCAAGGTCCGTAAAATGACCCACTAAATTATATCTGAACAATGTCACATTTATTCTTATATGATATCCTTACTGACCTGATTATACAATGCTTAGCAGTAGGGTATACATATTTAAATTGCCTTTGGAATGGAATCAGTATTGTCATTTCCAAGTTAAACTGTCCGTTTTTAGCATATCTTAACTACCTCAAAAATGACCCTTTATAATGGCAAACCAAGAGATGGAAATGAGAAAGGAACAACAACAAAGTACATCTAAATAAAATTTCTTCGGTGAAATAATTATGGAAGCGTTAATGATAATATTTGTAGTTTTTAATTGCAGTAAATGAAAAGCTACCCCGCCCACACCCTGACATAACTATTACGCGTTTGTTCATCGCAGGAAGCTTTTTCCTAAAACAATTACGATCAATATTATATCATATTGCAATGTTAAAACACGTGTTGCCAAAGAAGCCGTAAACATTATGACCGTTGTTTGCTTGAGCTGAAAGATGCGTTTGAGTTTTAAGCTGACATATCTGTGGTGGTGTTTATTAGTTGGCGCTTTGTTATTCTTGTACTTATCAGATGTTAAAGATCGATGTGTTGGCAAAAAATCACACAATAACTATAAAATAAGTTGAAGGAATGTACTTTATGCAGACGCGATGTGGTTTTGTGCATCGGATGAATAAACCTGTTGTTGGTAGAAAATCTAGGGCGTCTTGGACATACGACATAGTCAATTAATCGAAATAAGTTCAGTTATATTTTTCGTCAAGTCCGCATGTCAACAAAAACAACTTTTACTTAGGGCAATTTGTTTTGTTACATTATTGGGCATGTTTATAATATTAAATTATTTTCCCATCTATGTTATTTAAATGGTTCGTTCCAACATAAATGTGTTTATGAGTTCGCCCAAGGAAAAGTGCTTCAGGTTTAACGATTTCTTTTAAATTCCAGTACTTTGTTAACCGCATAGCAAATGGCAATCACCTTCAGTGACAAGGTTTCGGTTTGATTATACTGAATGGTGCCATTAAAACGAGAAGTTTGGTATAGTGAAACATTTTTTTTTACACTTTTTGTTATACCTCATTTAATCAGTACTCGGACGTCTTTTGCTAACCTTTCGGCGTTCAGCCTTTCTTCAACAAATGTGCATAAATTGTGTGTTATTGCTTTGTTTTATTAAAAGTTTTTCATTTTATCTGGAGGTGTCATTCTAAGAACATTCACGCATACAAACAAACAACGCATTCAAATATAAGTCTTTTTAATTTTCTAAAAGAGCGTTCTAACGTTTTACACATCCTTTATTGTTATCTCACAATTTAGACAAATACTTCCACACAAATTTGTGACAAACAAATGTATGTGCCTTTGTGCAAAATAGATTAATTTCAGCTGGGATCTAACAGCAACAGTGGTTGGATACATAATTATATTAGTCATCATTGACAGCTTTGGATGAGTTAAATCATTTAAAACATAAACGCAAATAAAGACATTGTCAATTTAGTTGAAGAGTTTGAGTAAATGTTTTACAAGTGCTTTGTTGTTTGCATTTGAAACTTTTGACGTGTAGTCACTGTCGCTAATGAAGTTTTTTTCTAGACAACTTTTGCAGCTTAATAATTATTACACTTGTTAAATGACAGAAAACAATGAACAAGATGCAAGTTTTAATAAATGGTAAAATTGGCAAGAAATTTATCGTCAATTTTGTCGCCATGCAAATGTTGTTCTGGAAGAATAAAGATTATGATATCATGTACACAAAGAGAAGATTCGCAAATGAGTATCGTTTCAAGGCGGTAACTGTCGGGTTTGCTCTTTTCCTTAAATGACTCATCACAAATTTGTTTTTTCTTTTCGCTTGGCATGCATGTGAAATACCTTTGTTCTGTTCCTTTTCGGAGTTTGGTATATGTTGCAATACTCATAGGACTTTGTCATATATTTTTATTCTTGTTAGAAAATGCCTTTCGCCAAGAATGTTGCTTTCATATCCCGGTACTGTGCAATTTGCAAATGAAATAATATGGTGCAACATTGCAATGGGTTTATTATTTATTTTCCAAACATAGGTTAGAGTTGTGATAAGGATCATTTCAGTTTGCTGTAATACCCAGGTAAAACTAATTACAAACAAAGGCTTCCGCAGACAGTGAAATCCGCTTGTATCAGTGGTAAATAGTATAGAGTAAGCTCTTTATAACATTGACAAAAATTAAGGATTATTATACATTGGTGACATAAGATAAATAATATTTTGGTTCACCTGCTCTCATAAGTTGTTTGCCACTTTTAATAGTGAGCAACTATTCCAAGTTTGAAGTGCCAAGAATTCAATATAATAAGCAATAAAAATCACCTTACTTATATTAAGACAAACAGTAGCAATGTATATGTCAACAACAGATAACAAGCAAATTTTAATTTAGATATCAGATAACAATAACTCCAAATTTTGGATATGTTTTGTCAGTACCTGAATACATGTAATATAATTAAATAAACAACTTCAAAGCTGTTGTAATTCGTACATATCCATGTCTGTTGAAAAGTTTGCCGATCTCCGCAATAGAAACCTTCCGATTTAATTTTGAACGTTTACAGCCTTATGTATTTGTGAAGTTATTATCTTTATACATATATGCTTTTTCCGTGACATCTTATTGAGAAAAACAAATAACTATGCTTAGTTAGAAAATCCGAGAAGCCATTTCTATTTCCACATTTATTCAATGTGCGGTGTGTCCTTTTTCTTCCACTATAATAAATATATAAAATATATAAAAACTTATGTTCATTCAGTTGCCATGGCGACTGTCAGGACCAAATTATTTGGATTAACATTTCGAATTACAGGATTGTATGACACTTCTGTATATGGCCATGTATTTATGTCTATCCCTTGACAGTCAATGGCACAACAGTAAGGACACTCACAAACAAGTTTAACAAAATTAATTTATCTAATGCACAAGTTTTAAAATACAGCAATGTTTAGAATTTTAAAATAACAATAGATCATTATCTTAATCGACGATCTGTCACACACACACACACACGCACGCACGCACGCACGCGGGCACGCAAGCACGCACGCCCGCACACATGCACGCACACACAGACCCATATATATATATATATATATATATATATATATATATATATATATATATATATATATATATATATATTTGAAAGAAATAACAAATTCATGTTTGGTTGTATTTAGTGATACATGTAAATAAAACTCTATTATATTCTACATTAACTGTATTATTTTATACCTTCACAAGGAAAACTATATTTCATTCTGTACTTTATGATGGGTTGCGGAGATAATAAACACAGAAAACCCAGGCCTTATACTAAGCAATATATATAATTTAATTAAATTTTAATTTATTCACAAATTACCAATTACGTAGATGTTCCACTTTTTGATTTAGTTTTGATATACGTTTTACATGCTTGTATTCATTTATTAGAGCTGGCGTTTTATCTAACAATATCGATACATCAACGACAGTTCATTTCGATTTAATATCAATAGATATACTGCTAAGATAACAATATCGTGGGAATTTATCCCTATGCATCATTTTAATTTATCGTTATAAAAAGCCGCTGGCAATAACCGAGTTTTTCAAGCACATGAAACCCACCTATTTCAATTGATATCTTCTTTCGCAGAGTTACCGCGGTTCGTCATTCTCAGAAATATCCCTGCAAATGTCTCACGACCACGAATGTCTTGATTTTCGACTTAACAAAGATACAACGAATTAAATTCAAATGGTTTGTCCAGTAAAAATACTTCAGATTCTTTGGATAATTTTTATAATTTATTTTCTGTACTTTTTACGCAATGCAGATAAGTACGCGAAAATTAACAAAACACTGAATATTTCAAATTATTGCTTGCTTGTTTGTTTATTGTGTTACCTCGTACCGGTCTAATTACAGTGTATGATCATATTGACGATATTACACTCACAAGAACGTTTTGCCCCGATCATGACTCTAAAACCCGCGTTTAATGGGTGATAAGTTACTTGTCAGCGACTCTTACCGCTTAGACGCAGGCGCCGCCTCAAGTAGTGCTTGTTACATTTCTGTATATCAAGATGCGATTGTTTCTTTAGTTCATACGGTTATAGAGGAATATGATAGTGAGCACTGTTTTTAAGGTCTAGAAAAGCTGGCGAAAATTCTGCCGCCTCACTCGATTGGGAAATATATATTAAACCCAATGACGCAAAAGGAAAATAAAAACTTACAACTATAACGTAAATTTTGAACGTGAAAATAATGTTTGTTTCCTCCCTTTTGTTTTTAAAATTCTGAATCATCCATTCACCTACACGTCAATGTCTAGCCATTAAAACCAAATGTATATCAAACATTTCACCGCAAGGGAAACAATCTGAATTAAACGGTGGATCGACACGAAGTCAAACACATTAATGTGCAGAAGAATATGTACAAAAGAAAAAGATATGCAAAGACTAAATATATTCAGGGAAATTTGACAAACATAATAAAACATATTTGATTTGTAAATTAACAGTACAGAAACTACTGGTCCTGGTAGCACAATCAGTAGTTCATCAGCAACAGTACGGGAGGGCTCATGTTGAAACCCGGCTTGCTATATACCATTGCCATTTAAATGGCATTGGTATAGCTCTTCATTTCGTAAATTAAGTATACTTTTTGGGAAAGAAGACCATCAGTAGTAAATTCATAACATTTAAGTATTTATCAAATGTATTTTCACTTATAATTATGCTGAAGCGGTGATGATATAAAACCAAAATATGGATACAAAGAAAGTCATCATGCTGAGTAATACACGTGAACAACTGAATTGTGCAAAGTGTTTGTTTGTTTATTGGGTTTATCGTCCCACCAACAGTATTTGGTGTATTTAGTGTATTTATAGATTGGTTTAATATTAAAATTGTGTTTAACATGTACCAAGGCTTTTGCTCATGTTTTCTTTAATGTTCTATTGCTTTTGCTACTTGTGTCCACATGTTCTGGCAGTTGTGAATATTTTTATGCTAATACTTTTCATTCATGCCCGCTATCTTCAAGCCAAATAGACATACAGCTGTAACATTACATGTATTATTCTTACATGTAAGAATCAATTAAAGTCAGGCCACTCTTTTCTGCAAATAAAGTTTGAGGCACTTTTTCTCCGAATGTCCTGTAACGGATAGAATCGTGTTTTATAACATGAAACAGTTTTCTGTCTCAAAAAGGAAATGCGAATACTTCCGAAAATAGACTATAGAGAAATGAAAGAACATCCTTTATGTTATAATTGGCAACACCTAATATACTATATAGGAGCAACATTCGAACGTTGTCGGTCACATATTTGTTTGGGTGGTCCGAATGTTTATTTTGCTTGTGTCTTTTTTTTCTAAATAAATTTTTGCTGCAGTTTTAAAACCAATCAATGACGCCGAAAAATATGTCATTAAAACTATTACTTTGTTAACGAATCGGCAGATATGGATCATTGAGCAAAAGGGAACAATGTAGTTGAATCTTAAATTTTTTAGTAAAGTGGCATAAATAATCTCATACAGCGCCATGATGTTACTTGTCCCTGGTGTCGTATTTGAGCATTTGTAGTTTGGGCTTTTCTAGTCTAATGTCAGTGATATTATATCATTTTTGTAAATAATTTTTCGCAAAAGTATATAGTAGTCAAATAACATGTTAATATGTTTAAAGTTCAAAGGTAAGCAGTACCAATTTAATCAAAATCGAGCATCTTATAATGTTAGGAACTTAGCTGTACCCAAGACTTGTACTTTAAGAACACATATTTAATGTACCTTGCTTTTATTGAAAACATACACAAAAAAACATCTTCATTTACTTTGACAATACAACTTTTTAGCTGTCCTAGTAATAGAATTCTCTGCTGATTTCGATATCACTTGATGTAAGCTGCTTCTTATTGCAAATGTACTCTCGACTTTGGGTATAAAATATGATTTTGTGCAATTATGATAATAAATAGAATAGTTGTGCTTGTATACTAATATACCAATTAATAAAATGTTGTATACAATTTAACATTTAATAAATACGTTTGCTTGTATACTAATACAACATTTAATAGAATATTTTCTGTTTGTACACTTAAATAACATTTAATAAAATATGCTTGATAATATACGAATATAGAATTTTATAAAATACTTTTGTTTATAAACCAATGTTTAATTCAGTGAAACACTTTGGCTTTCATACTAAAACACCATTTATTAAATAGGTATAACATTTAACAAAATAATTTTACTTGTATGGAATTTTACACATTATCCTTTAAAACAGTAAATATTATTTGTAACAAATTTTATGACGACAAGTTGGTTTATTAAACTCCAAGCTAACAGTTACAAGTACGAAGATCATAACAGATTGAAAACAAGATGAATCAAAAAGGCCTTTTTTGTGATACATAACTGACACGTTTTAAATGATATGTTTTAGGATATTGAAAATGATATATTATCATTATGGACATTTTCAAACAATATAAAAAACAAACAACACAATCAATTTGTTTTTGCATTTCTACCTGTAATGTCTTGTTCACAATTTCAACAAATTAGCAAAAAGTCCATAAACGAAACTGTTTCTAAACACGCAAACTAATTTTTAATCTGACAACATTATAAACATGAATCGGCTGAACCGTATGCACTTTCCTATTAAGACCTTTTTGTTATAGTTATTGCCTAATGAACACGTCTAATGCCATTCATCTAACACCATATAGTGAAGAAAATGGTGAGAACTGCACCGTGATGTAAAGCAATTTATCCTGCTTTCACGCGTCAATGTGCAGGATAAAGCCTTGCCGGATAAACTTAGTGATATCCAGTCAATTGGTCACGTGACCAAACCACGCGTATGAATACACTGTTTACATTAGTTATGTTCACACGCTCTTAATGAAACTTGTAATTAATGCTTTTTCGTCGATTTATGTAGTCATTAATGGAATTTTTTAAACATTTATATATGTTGTCATGGAGATTAAAAATATAAAAAAATGAAGGGAGGTTTATATCTGAATAAATAAGGAGTAAAGCGGCTATTGCTTTTCCGCTATTTTTTCTTCAATCTTCCTCGTTTGTTTATAGATTTCCTATTTTAATTTATTTATTTATTTATTTCATATGAAAGATAAAAAGCAGGATAACTCGAATACATGGTTGGTGCCGAGAATAAGAAAGTTCATCTGGTTCGCTTCAGAAGCGTATCTTGGCTCGCTAAAGCTCGCCAAAATATTCGCTTCTCGCTCACCAGATAAACTTTCTCATTCTCGGCACCAACAATGTATTCTCTATGTATGTAGCACATTGCCTTCTAGAAACAAGTTGCTGCGTCACAACTTACTTGCTGTTTTTTCATATCATTATTCACGTTTAAGTCAATATAGAGCTTCCTCGAAGTTATTCCTGCGACTGAATATATCTATTTAATGAAGTATTTTTAAGTAAGCTGGCGAGTTAATTAACTGTAACACTTTTCTCATTACCATTATCATTTAGGTAAGTAACAGCTTCCCAATAGATGTCTTATTGAACCTTTACACAACATAGTTGTTGTGCACAATATGGTCATGTAGGTAAATTACTGAACGAGAAATACGTACTCTGTAAAACTATTGTAATGACAGGCTTACTTTTGTAATCTTATTTGTCCTGGACTTACCGCCTGTCCAATAAGGAAATAATATGACAAAGTCCCATAAGTTCTGCAACATATATAACAATTTAAAACGGCACAGGCATTCACATGCCAGTCAGTTGTAAATGCTACAACAAAACCGTTACGAGATATAATACAGGATAGAGTAATTCCAACAGTTTCCTCCTGGGAACAGTCAGTCGGCAAATGGGCAGACTTTAACCTCGCATTTCCTGATTGGTTTCTCAAATGCAATCAATAAAAGACGTACACAATTATTTTACAAATACAACAACCACATACGTGACCGTAAGAAAAATAATCAAGGAAAATCATTATTTGATACATCGTTATTTGCGTGAACGGCAATTTGCCCTTTCTATTCAAGCGGTAAACATCGACCGATGAGATAAACAGAAAAAAAATGTCATCTTTAATTTTTGGCAGGTGACTTACCGTCAAAATTAAGGACCGAAAAAGATGTTCTTTAAAATATTATTTTTGATAAATACATGTTAAAATTATTAACCTCTATCAGTTAAGAAAAACGAAATACATCCCAAATATGTGATTATTTAAAATACATTTTGACATTATACTTTCCATCTTACGTGTTTTTACATTGAACAAATGCAACAATTATGTCTCAAACAGTGTTCATATTATTAAATTATCTTAAGCCTTTTCTTGCTTTAATGTTTCGTTCTAATATGATTGGATTGAAGATTTCCCCACGGAACGCTTCACTTGAATGGCAATTAAGCAAAAGATGATGCTAACACATAAAGCTTTATTTCAATTGAGAATATGAACATTAAAGTCCAATTGAGGATGTTTTTTTTACAAAGGAATGTAGTTTGTGTTTTGAAACGTGAATACATTTACACCGAACGATACATCTTCTTTCAAAGATATGTAAGAATATTTAGATAATATAATTAAACGACGGGAAAATTTTGCAAGTAGAAAGAGGATCTTTCCTCGTGTGTAGTTTGTCTTCAAATACGTTATTTTCGTCCTGAGTAATCAATGGGATTTCAAAGGGTATCAGGATATATCTGCATTTCTAACACTGCGTTCGACAGGGGTTAATACGTTCTCGTTCTCGTTCTTATTACTAGACCGTATCACACACTACGTACTCGTATATTCTCTGTGTCATCTTGCACAGATTACTTTCGCATCTTAGCGATAAGGACGAATAAATCGGAATGAAACACATCTTAATGTATACTGACCTGAATTGCTCGCTGCGATCTATATCAAAAAGAAGAAAAAATAAATGGCCATAAAATAAGTAACATAAAGTTTTAATCAGTTACATAAATCTTTCATTACACGTAATTATACATTATTTATCTGTCTTACTGTATACTGAGCTTAATTGGTACTACGATGTATATACTAAAGAAAACATTAAATGATCATTAAAAAAGAAACACACATCTTTATTCAGTAAACAATCTTTCATTTATAGCTACGAAGAAACACTGTTTCATTATAACATGGAGTCGCTAACTACATCACTGTGACTTTAATTTCTCCAAGGATGTAACAAATAAATATGGCTCTCTGGCTAACACTGCAGCATCAAAGAAATTTCTGGGAATCAATCGCCGGTCACTATCATTTGAAGTCGCCGAAAAGAAATATTTTTGTATCAAATTGACCGACACATTATTTCTTTCAATAGTGTGTAACATGATATCGATCGATAATTGTCTTCAAGCTGCCATTTAGAAGATAGAGAGGATGTGGACGTTGGGTACGGTTGAGAGATTAAAAATGAACGTGAAACACGTGAACAGCGTGTGCTATGAACAAATATGCAACGTTATTGACGATTTAACTTCGCGGCATAATGATAAGTTCTAAAGGAGTGAGAGTGGAGGGGTGGGGGGGGGGGGGGGGGGGTGGGGGAACTGTAGTAGTAATAGTTTAGACTGCGCATGCATTTACTTATATAAATGTCCTAACAAACTTCTTGAGTCCATTGAATGGTCATAAACATATTTATAAAGGAATTATTTATATTCAATGCATGGATTAACTAGAAAAGAATATGTGAGCTATTGAAATAATACATTTGCAATAAACACGATATGAAAATATACATTAGACTGTGTTCCTTGGTGTGTCTTCTCTTGATAACATTATTTACAAAAATAAACGACAAGTTATGTAGTATTTACTGTAAGAAATACCCACATCCACGTTTCCTCTTCCTTAACGAAAAAAGAGTGCGGTGGGGAAAGTGTGCTCCATTGTGAGTACTGCTAAATATAGCGTTAGGGCCTTTTATGAGCCAAAAAGATATTGAGACTTTAGTGTTTTGTCCTTTTTGTCTTCCTTGCGTAAGTCAATGCATATTCCTGTTTAAAAGGTGGCGGTCATAAACCACACGACTGCCATATGGTGACATTTTCAAAAAACAGCTGCATAGCGGATGCATGTGTTCTTGCGAAGGGGAAAAGACGCCAAAACACGGTCACACTTACTGTCCACTAGACAAACAATGTGTCATAAAACTGCCAATTAGCTTAATAAGTTGGGGTGTCCGCTCATGTCTTAAAGTTGGGAATTACGTTAGAGTAGAACTTTATGATGGTGTAAAAGGGCCCACGCGCATGGAGAACCATAATATGAATTTACAAAACGACATACTTTAAATTAATACATTTCTATCCTTAAATGAGTACTAAAATTACGTACCCGGTAGGGCCCACTTTAGACCACATTCAAGCCATAAATGGGAAAATAAGCCGTAGCCAGGCGTGTAGACACCTCATTCAGATAGTTGCAAGTCAAGTAAAGTAAAAAAAAATATGCAGATTTTTAATCGCGGTCCACGAATTCCGATTAATAATATCTACATAATAGCGCATTATAGGAACTATGCATTTAGAAATAGGAATTTTGACACCATTGTACAAATTTACAACATTGTTCATTATAAGATACAATTAAGATAAGAAGCATAAGAAACTCTGCTTGACAAAGAGGTAAAATAAAAAAAAGTACATACCAATACGCCTGTAACTAAAGTAATGATGATGCAAATGACGGTGATGCTGCTTCTGCTACTGCTGCTTCTGCTGATAATGATGACGGTGATACCGATGCTGATTATTAGGTAAATGGTAATAACGGTGGTTACGGTAATGCTGATGCTCATGACGATTATTATGTACATCGTGATGGCGGTGATGCTGCTGCTGATGATGATGATTAGTTGTGATTATACAGGTAATGTGGGATCATGATGATGATCATGTGTGGTCAGGTGAATTTAATGGCGGTAATGATGATTACTTCCTTAATATTTATCCTATAAATGGAAGTTCGTTTTTATTATGGTTGTTTTTCATTTAACTGTCAATCGATGATTGTATACGTGTACTATTGGGTAACCTATGGTTATTCAGACGTTGAACTTTAGGATCATACCAGTCATTGGCTCTGAGTGCCGGGGAGAATTTAATTGGTTCTTGATTGGGTCACACCTTGCAATAATGCATAGCATTGTTTGTTTGTTTTATGTTAAGTTGTTTAATGTGTTTGTGTTATATGAGATGTGTTACCTTCTTTTGGTCGACGTTTAATTTCATTAAGTAGCTTTAATTTGTATCACGCAATGCATTCTTTGTAAATGAAAAGTACTTCGAACAAGTGTGTTCTAACAAAAAATGATAGGCGTAGTTGATCCTGGAACGGACCATGCAGCTACAAAGTAATTAGCGAACATTCAAACTCAGGTAATGCTGCAACATTGCGCGCGCATACGCGTAATGTCAGCTGTGTACACACTATCTTCATATGCAAAACGATGAAGACTTATGTCGATCCAAGGCGGATGATAAACTATTCATTGGAATTAATTAAAACATAAGTTTCGACAGAAATGCAATTTTATAGTTAACTTGTGTGTTTTTAGTTTTTAGTGCAATTTCTGTTTTGACGATTCACCATGACTTGGACAATTTGTGCGGTTTCGGAACTGTAATGTACGAGTTTGATTAATACGATGTTTTGATAATAATAAAGATTTATTTGTTATTTCTATCTGCAGATAACATATAATAGCGCGTTTATGTTGATAAATTGAAGCCAGTTATTGTGTTCGTTTAAATTTATTTCGTACAAAGAAACGGTTGGAATGTTTCTATAAATAATCAGATGACATAGAAACATTTGAAGCGGTAATGAAGATAACGCTACCGTTACTAGCATTCCGATTTTTGCGTTTCTACCGTTTCTAGCGTTCAAAGCGCTCCGGTTATAGCGTTTATACCGTTAACACCGTTAACACCGTTTCAAGCGTTTCTAGCACTCCGTTGCATTTCCATTTCGATAGCATTCCGTTTCAACAGGAAACGAAAAACGTTCCATTTCTATTTCCAATCCGTTTCGTTTGTCAATTTCATGATTTTCAATACTGTATGTTTGATTTAAGGAAAAGCTCAGTATACATTTGCAAGTAACTGAAGATTAAAATATGGAGTAAATGAAGACGTCAAATTCATAAAGGTGACGCACCATCAATTAATCTTGTCAATTCTAGTTTCAAGCGGAAACCGAAACCCTTATTAAGTCCTTTTAAATGTTATGATTTAGACTACATTTTATTTGAGACAACTATTTGAAGTAATAAAATAGCAACTGCGTAGGTCGAAATGAGAATTATATGTGAAATAGCGCTTGAAATAAATGGAAAATGAAATACAATTGACGTTATTCGCATTTATTTACATACAATATGATATTGATGAAAATTGATATCAATATAACATTATTATAGTACCATATTATATATATAAAATTTCGTAAACATTGACTGTGTATGCAAGTATGTTTAGATTAAAAGGATCCAAAGCTAAACATTATACAGTAGTATAGGCCCATATCTCCTTATTATTTGCTATTAAATCCTTTGCACAAGTCTATTTGAAATGTGTACTTACTTACGTAAAAGAAAAATAACGTAAAGAATGGCCCAAGGGTAAGTGGTTTTAAGCTGGAAATATGTGTAAACAAGAATGCACTCCTTTAAAAGAGCTCGTTCTGCCGTTCCCTAATTAAAAAACAACAACATAGTTCGTCGAAGAAAACCGAGGGTTTTTAAGAGTTCCAAAAAATCGGCGAAGAAAACCGACGAATTTTAAGAGTTCCAAAATTTTTGAGAAATACCGTATTAGGATCATTTATATTCACCCATATATTAGACATCATAAATAATGGTTTTTATACTGGATACACCATTCTTGATTATATGTAGTAAGAATCTATTTCTATTGCCCATTTTAAACAGTTATGTTCGTTTCCTAAACTGCTAATAATGCTAATATGTATGCAACTATGTACTAAAATTCCAATGTAATGTTCACCTTCTCTAAATATTTTAACAATTTACCATATATTCATATGCTGATTTTACATAGTATTACTTCTTCTTTGCACTGGAAACATAGTTCAATCACTACAGGTCCATTGAAATTCATTTCACATGACCCTTTAACTTTTGTGTTGTTGATGTTTTATTCCAAGATCAAAAAACATATTGTCTGTTTAGTGCAGCAATAAAACTGTGATGCTTAAAACGAATTTACATAAAATAAATTCGCTGTACTAGATTACCCAATTTCACAATGACACTACATGTACACTAGATTAAGCTTTAATAAATTTTATTTTTTGTTTTAAGTTTCTTTTCTTTTCTTTACATCCTGTCAATAAATAAAGGTTTGTACCAATTTGTGTAAAAAGAGTATGCGGATTATATTTATTGATTATATTAATCACTAATCTCTCGTCCAAGTCAATGAAATCCTTTTAGAAAAATTAAACCAATCTTCTAAAGTAGACGTTCACCTATTTTGAATATAATTAAACATTATAAATAACGTCTAATTCATAATGCTTTATTGTCATTAATACTGCAACTATCAGTTGCCGTTAGTTAATATATATTTTCAACTATAACTACTTAATTGCAGACTCATTGCCATATTGTTGCATCGAATAACGTCATTTTGCAATTATTAAATTTATTTGAAAGGTAACTGTGACCGCGGTTTTAACCTAAGACTCAATTTGACAGGATAAATTGATGGCCTGTAGGTTCCACGAATCTTAAATGTCGCTATTCATTGAATGATAACTATAAAAATTATATATTACAGTAACAATTTTAGATTTTTTCAAGTAAATATTTTGCAATTACTGTCAATTAAAAACAAAACAAAAGTTTCAATTATTTACTACACATATCATGAAGCTCGAAAAATAAAAGATGTCATCCGCAAAAAATCTTCAAGTGGTATTTAAAAGATTCATCTGTAATAAAAGCCATCTATTTAATTGTACTGTACGCTGATAAAAGTTATTTTAGTCAGTAATGCCTCTTTCATCATGATATTGAATATATTGTACCCTCCTGATGGCATGTTCTATATAATCTGCATGAAGGTAACTATAGCTCTCATATACACATTTCTTATTAGTCAAGAATTTAAATTGTTTTCTATCATTTACAATCACCAATTACCTGCACATACATACGCACACAGAGAACTACGTTTTACAAATATCATGTATAAACATAGTTTTTGTCTAATGACATTTAATGTTCATAAAATATTCCCATTATGAGTGCACAAATATCGAAAAGACATGTGTTCATGTTTACTCAACGTATAGACACTAGATGTCTCCCGTTTAATATTCTGATTTGTGTCAAGGCAAATGTTTGAGTATTTGGTTTATCCACTTCGGGTAGCACTGAGCAAACATCACCGAAACATTGAGAATAACAAGTTCAATCAATCAATTTTTACACATTGAACACCAGTTGCAAAAGAACGTTCGCAGCATATGTTAAGATCGTGCTAGTAAGAATATATGTCACATGTCAAAAATGAGTTAAAAGGACACAAAATGTTATATGTGCATATCTTTACTCTTGAAAATGAATTCCGCCAAAAGTTTTTTAAGTACACATAAATGATGCAAAAATATTAGGACATGTTAAGTCTGTTTTCATTTGATCATGTACATTTGTAAAAAAAGATCCAAACTTAACCATTTTAACATGAAGACATAAAATGGTTATCAAGAATAAACAGATAACAACCAAGACTTCTTTGAAAAGATTCGAATGTATGCCTTTTTAAGAAAACAACTACAACAACAACAAAACAATATCAGCGCAGTAAACAGGATTAACATCACAGTTTATGGGGAAAAGTGTATCCAGAGTCCACTTGCACGTTATATTATTCAAAAGATGCTCACTTACATAAATATTGATGACTAAAGTGATCTTTTGTCTTGACATTTACACAATGTTTTAGAAAATATCTTCCGACTAAGCAATTTTTCTAACAACCGTATATTCTTTGCTTAGCCAAGAACTAAGCAACTCGACTAAACAGTGAATCGGCTTTCTGATTATCTACAAAGTATGTCAGTCAGATACCCTAGACCAATAATATTTTTCATTAAATGACAACCTGTTCTGAATGTTCCATAATTAAACGCCCCATAAATATTCATTTCATTTGTTAATTTATATCTTATAAAAAGACATTTATATACAGGTATTGTATTATTGTCGAAACTATTGGTTTAATCATCTACGATCAAATTTATTTCATTGTTAATGATAATCATTATCAATTAATAAATCACTGCTGATAAGTTCAGTTTTTTAAGCAATGTGTGTTTATACAGTTTAAGTCATAAGCATTATATCACCGTTTGGTGCGTCAATTAACTGCGTATGTGATTAAAATAATGCTTTAGCGACGTCAGTAGAGGAACATTGGTAATCGTTCTAGTAATTGGACATGACCCCGGGAGATTCTAGCTACATATTTATGAAGTGAGTGAATTGATTCATGCTTAATTTTGATGAGTGAAAAAATATTTGCAACGTGATTACACTGATATAAAAGTGTGATTTCCATTTTGCAATGAATATGATTAAATAATGCAAATATGCAAAGATGATAGTTTTAGCGAATGTTATTATTTTGTTAAATGTTGATATGATACAGTATTTTGAAGAATGATTATTGAGCTTGTTATTTGATGTTTTACATAAATAGCTAATTTCGCAAGAAATGGCAATACAACATATTTTTTTTTTTATTTTCACTAAGACAAGCTTCTTGAATTAACAACAACACCTATTATATACCATTTAGTCACAAACAATTCTTATTTAATTGCCATATATATAAAGACCATCGTAGCCAAAGTCAGTAGCTATAATCTTTTCCTGATGGTTATCTCAAACAGAAACAGTAATTAGAAGATTCCAAGAGAAAATAAAAACAGTCTAAACTATGACTTATAGTAAATTCTAAGTAAATACCTCATATTGATAAAAAGAAGTGGCATCATTTGAAGGTCAGTTATTCAATCGGGGTGCTAAGGTTCAAACAATACCGTTCATCGGCAGATGGGTCGATGCACTACTGGAATAACACTTTTAAAGAAAATGTAATTACTTAAAATGAACAGTTTCGACTTCTGCAATTTTAATCTCTTATCAAAACATAACCCATCTTATTTAAATTTTCATTAGCTATATGCTTTATAACAGAATTCAAAAATTACTAAGTAAACTGTCTTTTATGAGTAGCATTTGAATACGAAAACGATGTGTTTAATCAGTTTAATGAAAAAATAATTTTTAGATCTTTGATTTGCGCCGCTCTGGAAAGCGGTGCCTCTCATGGGATGCATTTGTTTAAAGTGTTATTGCAGAAGCACCAAACAATAAAGAAGACCGTAAAGTAATAGATAGTCTACTTCCCAACAAAGTAACAGCCCATTTCCTTTAAATATTAACGTAATGAATCGATAGAATAACATAGTGTTTACTCCCTAGGATAGTCACATTATTGTTCGATCTCGACGGCGCCTTGGATGTCTCACATCCGTTCTCTTTCTTGTATTGATCTGAAATGGCTACGAGTACTTTTCTCGTACTTAATATCGCAACATCATATCCATAAATTTCCTGTAAAAAATACAATTACGCTATTTCTTTCATTTAGGCACAAGTAAGTATTTGCTAGTTTGTTTAATGTGTCTTTAGTCCAAAGATTTTTACCAAAAGGATTCCAGCAAACCAATTTTGTTGGAAAGATTTAATTCCAGATGATGTTCAGTTTATTCGTAATTTGTAATAAACCGTTAGCTACATGAAAATAAAAACTGGGAAAGAAGTTCTTGATTTCATTAAGAATGTTAACCGCAAAAATGTAATTTTCTCCTACGTTTGTACATTTGGGACCCCTTGAGCAAAGGCTATAAGGGTGATATATGCAGCTTAGTAAGATAATATAAACAACGAAGCCATTTCACGCTAGAACAATCTTTCTTTGTGTGGCTTCTAGAGTCAAATAGGCCATAAATTGTTCCGTTTAATCAGTTTCTTTTACGGTTGCAAGAATCGGCTTCCTTGACTTTACATCATTTATGGGTAGAAGCTTGAACCTCTGATTTATTTAGACAATATCTCAATAGACATAAGGCAACGAAGACACCGACAAATAACACATAAGCACACTATTTATAATGCTTGCGTTTATAATTTGATTTTATTATGTCTAATTTAACAACAGTGGCATATTTCTGGAAGATTCCAACTTACTATCCGTTACATAAAAATAAAAATAAGTTTCATGAAAATTACCATAGATATTAACAGTTTCAGTCAGAAAGTTTGTCAATCTTTAATTTTAGGCGCCGTTCAGAGCGACATAAAACCTCAAATTGAAACATTTTTTTACTGAGATCCTCTTTGTAGATTTGTAAAATATAAAGATACAATGTAAATATTCTAAATTTAGTGGTTGAAACTAAACGGTATACGTACCTCTGATGGTCGTGTCCAAAAAGCTTGAATGTTTGTAACTTTTATTTTTAAATACATCGCAGCGAAACAGCTATGGTGATTGTAGATAAGGCCAGCTATTTGGGTTGTTGAAGTTCTCAGAAAAGAATATAATTGTAAAGCAAGCTGTACATGACAGTTCGGTGGGTGATCTTTCTACATTAATTCCTTCAAGTCGATCAACACTAGAGCACGCCAAGATGCCCCAAGTTTTTGTCAGGTATGATCTAGAATATGTTGATTTTCACTTCTTAAATATATAAACACATGTCGACAAATGTCCAAAATTATATGTATGTACATTTCGTTGATACTTTTTACGAAACAGCGTCATCAACTCATGCCCCTTGATTAATTACGTTATGATCGGAGAAAACATTAGGTTAACTGTTCCCATATAATAAAATACTACATTGACGGATTTTATAAAGCCAATGCATTTCTATGATTGTTTAAATAAATTTATATTTGAAAAACTAAACAAAAAATGAGCGAAATCATGTTCCTGTAATCATCAGTTATCATCTGAACAAAAGTTTTTAAACTAATGTTCAAAAGTAGGTGCTCCTTTTATTTCAATATTTTGGTACCTTCAGTAAAATTTGTATTTTTTTTAGCTTAAACAAATAATACTTGAAGTTACCTGAATATAGAGAGCATTTCAGGCTAATTATAGCAATTTTATTTCTATTTGATGTCTCCAATATGCCGCCAATATGCCACGAATATTCCGTACTGTCGGTATATCAGGCTATAAATTTTATTTAATAACTAGTTAAACGTTTTAAACTTAATGTTTAAAACGAATAATTGTTTGCCTGTTGCCCACATGAAGCTGGAATATTTTGATTCAATGATTATAAACATTTTTCTAGAGTGATATTTTGTTAGGGCAGCTTACAATGTAAACTACCTATTACATGAATACAATTTTAATGATGTGTGCTATAAAGGGATTTAACTGCACACAAAATTAAGTGATTATGTAAAATGAAGAATTAATTTCAACATTAGAATTTTGTTAGCCCGTGGCGTAAATAAAAATGTACAAATGTAGTTCGCATGCTTTGCAGTTTTTGAAATTGAGCCTTTATTAAATATTAAATTATATGGAAAAAATATTAAAAATTAGGAGATTAATAAGTCAAACGTTTTACCATGTAATGGTAGCTTGCATTTCTTATTACTGTCACCTGACTCAATCAATACTAAGTAAATATTTTGCAAAACGTATTATAGCTATGCCCCTTTTGGCTCAGATTCGTAATTTGTGAAATCTGATCTGACAGCTTGTCAAATTCAGCAGATACTTGAAAATATATATTTATAACTTAACGATATGAAGCACTTTCATCTACACTTACAACGGTAAAACATAACATTTGTCAATGATTTTTGAAACGCATCTGTACTACACCCATATCTGGATATAACTGTTTATAGGCTTATCATAGTGTTGTAGTCATATATGACCGAAACGAATATAAAAGTATTTTAATAATTCCCCATTTACATTTAGACAGAATATTCATGTAGGCTAACATTGTAATGCCGTTATATAAACCATAACACTGTTATTGTGATGTTTTTTAAGCAAAACTAACAAGAGCATCCGCATTATTCAGCAATCAGCAATCATTTTTTTTAAATACATTGTAGCGAACAAGTATGGTCATTATAGCAACATCCAGCGTTTTGTTCGAGGAAGAACCCAGACAAATGCCTGGTTAAAACAAACGGCACATCGTTATTCAGCTGGAAGACATTCCCACATAATTCCTTCTCCCCGAACGGAGCTCGATGAGAGACTCGGCAGTGAGATGAGTTACAAATCGGTGTATCAAATTGTTTCATTGGCATTACCATGACTTTTAAAGTTTCATATAAAATCTTGTCTTCGTAATGGCTTTAATGAAATATCAAGCTTCTGTAATGTTTACTTTAATCGTATTTCAGATTGTTCTTTTTTCAAGTTTTCATTTGTATTGCTATAACAATGATGCTATTGAACTTCATCGCTTTTAACCAAACCAGCCCGAGCCTTCTGAATAGACTGTTGAAAGGGTATTTTACTGCAAGAAAGTCATTATATGCAAATAGAATATGAAACCCCACTTCTTTAATAAAAGACACGTTTATTTCGATAGTTTAATAATTTGTTTAAGTAACGTTTTGTTTCATTTGTACGGTCAAAATGTATAAAAATATTTTTGGCGATTACTCCATAAATATATTATTATGTAAAATGTGTTCCATAGCCTACTTTCAAATATATGTTGACAGTTGAAATTTCAATGAAATAATATTAAAATACTGGTGCTTGCCATTGACGGTGTACATGCCCTTTAAATGCTCTTTACCAGCTCAACGACTGTTTAGGAGAGCGTTGTTCCAACACATATTAATATAACAAATCATAACTCCCATTTCGTAAAAAAACTGTATTCTATTCTGATTGTTTTACACAAATATTTTACCTGAATCTTTTAAATGATGGCAATTGCCATTGACTTTTCGATAAAAATGACGTCTTAAACGGATGTCTCAGAAAATTCAGTATGTTCAAAAAAAGAAAGAAGGTGACCAAGGAGAGGAGAAAAATAATACGTCGCCATCAATCAGATTATGAGATCATAGGTCATTGCACCTTTATGTCTGGCGATCCGCCCTGACATTGGTCATATTGTTCTGGACAGTAGTGTTTCCAATACTACTTCGAGTGTGCGAAAAGCCGCCTAGTATAACAGATGCCTTATAAACGTAGAAAACAATTGCTTGTTTTCCGATACCGAGAATGAACGAGGGAACGGGAGCAGTTATTGTTCAGCTCTTCGTCAGAGGGAGAAGCAGTCGATGCAGTGATGAGACAGTGGTTGGATAAATTTTTGTATAAATGACCATGTGCTGGATTGAGGAATAACTGAAACCGTGTGGCGGGTGAACACTGTAGGGTACAATTAATTCAAACATGAAGACGTATTGCAGTTAGTACACACCAACATTGGTCAGGAAATAGTAAATGATAAAGCTTTGCATGAACTGATGGTGGAGTTTTCTCGGACATAAAATTGCGCAGTATGGGAACAGTTAATAGGAAAAAAAAACTGTGAAAAACTTACTATACACTTTACAGTTGTAGTTAAACATGACTACGTAAACTCGAACTTACATTCTCATAATGGATATAACAATTAAATATGCACTGTAATAGGTCGGTCAAATATCTTATCACTACATGGTTATGTGGTACTTTTTCAAATAAATGTGTTGATGTAAATAAGAATCAACATTCCATTGAACGTAACGATTCTTTAAGCTGTGTGACAAATGAACGTTGCCTGGTATAGTTATTAAATTCAAAGAATTGTATTTACGATGGAACAGCATTACAATGAATGGTAGCAATAACGAGGTTCAGTGGACTTCAAAGCATGATCAATGAATGCGTGATTCTCTAGTCATTCACAAAAGGCAGAGTCGTAAAGGAAGTAGCACTTCTCTTTATTATATGGGCAGTGGAATATATTCATTATTACAATTATATATAATACACTTACACATCGTATATTTTTAGTTAAAAATCAATTTCTTGTGGACAACACTGCTTTATGTACAGGATCGCGCAACTTGGACAAGTGTTTTCGTTCGATGGACGATATTTCTAAAGTATTTGGTAGGTTTTGTGTTCTTGTTTTATGTTTTAACACACTTCTGTATTTGATATACGGCTGTAGAACAAGCTAAGAAACAAATATACATTTTAAGAACTATTTAATTTAGTGTTACAGTTTATCAAAATACGATTTAAAACTTACCTTTTATTAAAGATATTTGTTGTTTTATCCATATTACAACACTCAATTTTTTTTAATCTGATAACTTCTGATATTTCGTAGTTGCACAAGTTGATACGTGTATAAACAAAAATTTAACTCAATTCTCACGACAAGGTTCTCACCTGCCTCCCAATAAAGTAAATGCTGTCACTTTCGTGTACCATATATACCTGAACTAATTTAACTTACCATGTACCGCAGTTTAATCTTTGATTTGTTTTCAAACTAAAAAGCCGTGGCTTGTTGAATCTCAATGAAGTGTTGACCATTTTGACAGTCTTTACAGATTAAATTACGACAATCAAGCGGATAATATAGTCCGCTTCCGTATTTTAAGACGTCTACACTCGGGGATTCTGTATAATTGCCATGAATGATAAATGTCAAAATGACAAGTATTTCAGACTGTCTCGTCATTCAACAAAAACATGCACAAACATATGTGATTGGAGTTTGTTTCAAATATTAAAAATAAAATGAAAGTGATTCACCTTTTATCGGTTTTAACAATTTGTTAAAAGGTAAGAGAGATTTTTAGATTTGGTTTAAATCTTTAAATCATGTAAAAATCTAATACAAAAATATAAAAAAATGGCTGACTATCTCCAAACCACATTATCTTTTTTTCATTTTACGCAACTTTTATTACCATTTGTCTCTTTCTCTCTGTCTCTCTCTCTCTCTCTCAAAATAAAAAATCCTAATGCATTCTTTAAGATCGATTTCACTAATGTAATGACATATCAGCTTTTAGTACCACGAAAAGAACATGTACTTTGATAAAGTGGCCTTTGGGAGACAGACTGTGAGGTTTTTTATTACAGCAGTCATTTGTTAAGGACATATGGGCTTAAAGTATATATACATTGTTAGAAAAAATGGTATGTATGACATATGCATAGGATGTTACGAAAGTAATTCCAAAATTCATTAAGTCAATTAACAAAAACCCCACCCTCCATCCTAAAAGCGGTGATTTTTATTGTCTTGTTTCTTTTTTTTTTTTTTTTGAGAATTGTTTTTATCAAGAGGTTGTGAGCTTGACTACGTTATTGTACATTTGCACCAAAAATACTAAGGAAAAACAAACAATTAACACCAACAACGAGTAATGCTATATTCTGTGTAACTGCTAATCATTCGGCATGCTTTTAATACAGTATTGGTCAGTCATGGGACACGTACAAATCTGTTAGAAAGGAATACATTTAAAGAATGTGTTTTCGCTTTTCACGATCTCTGTGGAATATCCAAATCCAAAGATGAATTAAGGAAAAGCAAATAAATACAGCGTTCATCTTAAAACTGTATATTCATCGGAATTATGCCTACAGGGACTAATATTCTATTTTATATTCACGAGGAAATCACTAGACCAAAATATAATTGTCAGTTTTATTTACCATATAAGCAATTCAATTTAAATATTTTTTTATGTAAATAATTTCCATTGCCATCTTAATACATTAGGGGGCGTCCGTGGCCGAACGGTTAGAGCAGATGACTTGTAATTCTCCAGCCCCTTACCTCGTGGGTTCGAATCCCGCTCGGGGCATGACATTTTATATGTATGTGGGGAAGGTTTTCCAGTTAAACTTCGGTGCGCCGCTGGTTCAACCAAGACATGTGTCTAAGGTACGGATGTTGCCAATAGGATCATAAGTGTACCGGTGGGATGTAACTACAACAATAAAACAACAACAACAACAATAGAAAACAACAACAACCAACAACAAGGAGAAACAAACAAAACAACAAACAAAATTAATGTCTACAACTTTCGTAATTAACATGACGTAAAATCCAAGCTTACACGTTCTAGTGAATTATTTCTTTTCAAATGTTAAACGTTCAGGAGTGTTAATTATATGTAAATCTGTTCATTGCTAGCAATACGTTAGAACTCATTCTTTCGTCGGCTAAATGACGGCCCATGGGTATTTACTTTATTGGTCAGTAACATAGATTTTCTGGACATGTTAATCAAGGCGAGAGCCGTTATTTCCATACAGTAATTCTTATCTTATTTGTTGAACCTTTGTCCAATCCAGACTACGAGGATTGCCTGAATGTTCCAACGCTCTCTAGACAATGAATTAGCTAGCCGTCGAGCTAAAGGCAAAATATCAAGCCATCATTTTATGATTCTCGTGACTTCATAACATAAAATGAACATAAATGACTCTTGATAAGAGTTACCTATCCTGTATTTTAAAGACTATATTTGTTAAAGCTGCTGACGATGTGTTTCTATTAATAGGTATATTTAATAGATGTCTGGCAAAATGACGATATTTGATCAAACTTTCACAACATTTCCGCAAAGTTCAAGTGACTGGCAATTTGGCATTCAAAATATAAACTTAACCCACTTTATGAACGCGCAGCAATAAAAATAAAACAATTAAAACCTTTCGAATCTAAAATGAATAACAACGAAAATCAATGTTATTTTCATATATTTGTTTTAACTTGTTTTATTCGGGGACTCAAAGAAAATTTTAATGATCCGCGCTGAGATGAAGTGAGCTATTTTTGTAGTTAAAATTGAAAGCTGAATTAAAATCAAATAGATCGACTCATGCAACACAGAACCAAATGACATCTTTTATCTCATTTCAATGTTCTCGTTAGTGACAGCTTTTTCTGAACAAGATGACAATTATTGAATAGTTTGCTTTTTGTCCTTAACAGTACGCATGTTTGCTAATTTAAAAGAGTAACAACATCGGCAGCGGCTAGTTGTGACCCAATTAAAATGTATGCCAAGTTTAATGGAAAGTTACCCGGCTTATTGGTTGCGTGCACGGCTCATTAAAGTTGAAAAATGACAATTATTAACTAGGTTTCACTTAATCACGGGACAAAGTCATGTCCCTCTAGCTTCCCTCGTTAACTTTAGATATTCACTGCTCCTCGAACGACCAGTCTTAAAAAGTGAGAGTCATGTATGTTTATTAAAAATAGATTGAAGTTTGTAAGATAGATTTTCATTGGCAGACATTGATTGAATTGCGTCAGCTTCAAGTATAATTGGCAATTGTCATTTAAAAAGAATAACTACAATGAATGTGATTTTATTTTAGATTAAATTTCACTCTGTAGTTGACAACATAATTAAATAAAGTGTGGGTTGTTTGATTCCTATACAGAAGTACAATTTAACATTTGCAAAACAAAAGTTCGAAATAAATTATTGACAATTGTTTGTAATAACATCGGAATGATAAAAAGTGACACGATTAAAACTGAGTGAGTTGTTAATAATGTGTGGAATATAAAATGTAAATTAATCACACTAATTTTTACCTAAAACAACATTGCCGAAGCAAGATATACCATACGAGAAGTGGTACAGATAATTCACTATTAAAATGTTATGCCTGAAACAAAATTCTGAACAAAACAACGAATGCGGCTCATACTTGAAACAAACTTTCACTCAAAATAACGACGTTTCTTTTCACGATGACACTTTATTAGATTTTCAATGACTTTTACCTTATAGGCTTACGTTAAACTCTACTTGTAATACATGATAGAAACACAATAATATATTTGAAGAAAATATATATATGTACAATCTTCTGGTGTAAAATATACACCATCCATGCCAGAGTCAATTTTAGACATAATGATCGTTATTATGCCTTTGCTAAAAGAAATAAAAAAGAATTCTCGATATGAAGTTCCTTAATTGCATTTCTCTCTATATAAAAACGCTAGAACTCTGAAACAAACGTCAATTATCAATCAGTTAAACTAGTGCACATTTTCTAACGCATTTTAAACAGACAATAGTTAATTTTGGCTTCTGCTACTAGTCGAAAGCAGCATATTTTGATGATGCAAGGAACATTGACCTGAACAACTCGATCCTTGCTTAATCACTATTCTCAAATAGTAATAATTGTTACTTTCCAAAGAACAGTGTTATTTAAATTACAGTCTTTGCAAGAAAAATACTCGTTTAATACTCCAAATAAAATAATGTGGCAAGTAATTACAGATAGAAAACCTATGAAATTTCTAACACATACATTATCGCTAGGACGAGTTGGAAATTATCCGTTAGAACATGCTTGTCCATCAGTATTTTGCTTTGTTTTGCACATTAAATTGACACTGTGTATTGTAGAAAAACACACTAACATCATGACATGTATCGGTAGCAAGTAAAGCAGTCATTAAACATTAATATGCTTCGAACCCAAATTGACATTACTATTTGAAGATTGTGTATATGCATGATTTTTTTTTCATTTGGGTTAATTTTTAAACGATGATTAAAAACGTCCGCAATTTGTTAAATGCTATTTCGTGTCTGTCAATAGTTGTGTCTTATTTAACAAGACTGATATTAGCTTTGAACTGAACATATTTTGCATAAGTTCGCTTAAAACTAAAACACCGTAGTGTTTATGTAAGTAGTACTTCATTATCATGCTCTAAAATTACATGCCGTTTTAACATGGCCAGCTAGATCGATTTATTACTTTATACTAAATGTTTTTGTCTCTCTCAATTTTAAGACATGATAAAGAAAATAGTTTCTGGAATGTCATTGTTAAAGGATTTAGATGCTGACACCTTGAAAAGTCAATACTGCAGATGAATTGATTTCGTTTCAACTTATTAGAGTTAAAGATTTATTCAGTCTTCAATGACAAACAAAATACAACAATAGATATATCAAACGGTTTCTGCTTTAGAAAGTTAAATGATTTGGAAACGTTTTCTAAAGCGATGCAGCAAGTGTTCTTTAAAAATTAAATCAACACCCAGTCAGTGATTTTAATAACTGTTTGGATTTAGTATGGAGCCGAGCGAAATCTTCGTTAAACATATTGAATCTTACCGTTAAAATCATTTTGTTTAACTTAGAAACGTCTAAATCGTTGTGATACTGAAACGTAAGGAAAGTCTGTATTCCGTTTGCTTTCCTTCTCTGTTCGCTGGACCGTTGAAATAAAAAAAAATGATTGTGCTCTTACTGTATTTCATTTGGTAAATATTCGATGGACTGGTCTTCATGTATATAAACTTATAAATGAAAAGAAAAAAACAACAACATCACTGCAGCAAACTGTATGAACATCAAAGTAGAAGGTACATGTAAAACGTGCAATACATTCATATTGAAAGTAACTCCATTATTCCAGTATATGTCGCAAAGAATAACAGTCAATAACTGTGACTAGGAAGTTACAAAGTGTATCGACTGACAAGACTGTTTTGCAACTCGAGATTATTAACACCAATACAAGTTTACAATTTGAATAAATTTATAATAATTATCAGTTTACCAGTCTTATCTTATATATGTACCATGTATAGCAAATTGTTCTCAGCTGAATATATAATCAAATTTTAATTATTAATTCCCAATTCAATGAGAGGCAGGTTGAAATTATTAGGCTTGCTCAATTTCGCAATAGACTAAAATTAATATGTTAACAGTATACATATTGTTCTGTGTTCAAGATATACGCATTTAACAGAAATTTCAAACAACAGCAATGTAACATTAAATTATTATTTCCTTCAAAGCTCCTTGTATAACTACTTGCATATAACGAAGGATACATGTACAACATTACAAAAATATGAATAATTAAGAATTAACGAAACATATGTCAATATTAATATTTCATGTTAAAATGCATGTGTTTGTTCTTTACTTATTTCGAAAAGACATGGATAACTAAATGGAATGCTAATGCTTAATGACTTACATCGTTTTTATACATATACATGGAATTCGCTCTTAATATCATGGGAAATGTAAAATTGGTTCGACATTTAGTGCGGGCGATTATCTATGTTGTAAATATCGCTAAAGCGTTAAATACTCAGACATAACGAACGTTCGACTAATAGGAATACTGAGCTGAACTTGATGAAAACCCCCAACTGTTCACGAAGCCATTTAATATCATAGCCATTTGTTGAAATGTCGTCGCTTCGTTAACTTTATTCATTTTGTCTGACAAGCGTATCGCCTCGAGTGACGGAAATTGATATTTAGTGATGACAATATTATTTTTTTCTCAAATACATTCTGACTTGCAGTAGGGTAATGCATTTCGGAGACAAGTCATTAATACATTGGTAGTACTAGCGATAACCGATTGACCGTCTTTTTCTGTGTCAGTATACATCTTATTTCTTAGAAGGATTTAGCTAAGGATACTTTTGTTACATCGGATGGACACAATTATGGTAATTATGTAATTAAAATAAGGGGGGAACGACCTGAGAAAAATATCTCGGCATTACCAGCGGCGTACCAAAGGTCAGGTTGAAGACAATTTCCAAGTAAATATTTTCACCCTAATCGTGTCTCGAACACATGCGGTTTCCTGAAATTAGGACAAACCATTCTATCCACATGAGATAGGTAAATGTCAGAGTCACAACATATCTTTAATTTATACCAGCACAAGATAAAACTCCAAATACTGAATATTAAAGTTCAATACAAAAGTGACAAAAACACTTCTACAGGACAAAGAGTCAAACCAACAGGTGAGCGTGCCTAAACCGGTTTGGGAAACGTTTTAACCTAGCATTTCCTAAGGCTTTATCATAAGATAAACGGGATTAATTGAAATGTTAGGCTATTGTAAGCAACTGAAGTAGGAGTAAAGTTGTAATATTAACAAACAATATAACACGGCAAACAAGGTAAAACAAAGAATTTGCATAGCTTTGTTTGTTTTAGTAACAACAACAACAACAATAATAATAATAATAATAATAATAATAATAATAATAATAATAATAATAATAATAATATCAATAACAATAATAATACATCGCCTTGTGCTCCTTCTCCTTCTACCACTATTACCACTACTACTACTTCTACTACTACTACTACTACTACTTTACTACTACTGCTACAACTGCTAATACAAAATTGCAGTTTTAATACCATATATTCAACAAGCTAAAACGGTTTCGACACAGTCTGTTAATAAAAGACGTAACAGAGGTGTCACTTATATGCACCTACAGAACATATTCACATTGATATGTTGCACGTTTATCTTTATATACATTATATAAACATGTTAATCAACACCTACGTATTCTTTTATCAGTAAATATATCTGCTTCAATAATTATGTCATTATATTTACATGTTTATCAACACCAACTTATTCCCTTAACAGTCAGTATCCCTATTACAGTAGTTAAGTTCTAGTTCCACTGTTAGCGGATAACGAATTGATATTATCACCAGTGCTCTGAGAAAAAAAAAAGATTTATCTGATGAGATTACTGTTTTGTGAGGAAAGTACGATCTTGTTCCCTTAAGCACCACTATCATATCTTTAGATATGAGAACCAGTCAGCGGGAAGGGCCTTCAGCTTAACTTAGTTAAACCATTTAGCCTGATAAGATTTTCTCTCCGAGTTTTTCAAGTAGGGTTGGTGTTTCTTTTCACGGAAAAAATACATTCGCAATTACCATTTGTCTTAAGAATTAAGTACTATTATTTCTGGGAGCAGCGTTGAATAGTATAGTCATGATTGAATTTGACAAATCGTTCTTTTTTTATTTCCACAAGTTGTAGCTACAACTAACTAAAATTAAATTTACGAATACATTTTTGTGGCATTGACAAGTACAATCTCTTTTATGATCAGCATCATTTACCGAAGTACGTCTTACTATAACGGTTATATTTTGCTGGCAATGCATTGTTTGGAAGCTGCATTATATTTGTGTTATCATAAATGTATGAAAAACATGACGGCGTCTAAGTTTTGGTAGGTAATCTTAGTTTTTGGATTACATAGCACCGACACAATTGTGGTCATATGGCGACGTCCAGCTAATTTAACTGGTGGAGGTAAGACCCCAGCCTTATGCCAGGGTAGAACCACCGACGTACTGCAGGTTAGCGGGAAACCTCTCCACATGAAAGGATATCCGCTAGTAATCTAGATAAGAGACATACAAAGGGAAAAGAGGTTTAGCTTATTCTCGATTTATAATAGAATGTATTAGCTTCTTTATATGCCAGTCCAGTCTCTAGAACCTTAAAATACTTTTAGTCACCGGTTATGGTCATCAATACTTATCTCTAGTATACTGAAAGAGCCTTTAAATCGGGTGTTTCAAACTTCAAACAGTCCAATACTTCAATTTTCACTCGAGCTTATTTACTTGTCAAAGTACGCGTACGGAATCTAAAAATAATCAAGTAGAACATTATTTAGATGGGGACAACAACTGTTAAAGTAAAGATTACATAAAAATAGTTTCACAGTTGACGAGTTGTTGTTTCCACTAAGTTTTATAACAAACCAATATACGACTGATTTGAAGAGCAAAATATATTCTTTGTTTTTAATTTAAAAACTATTTGCAAATAAATAGTTATTTTACTAAAGAATATGGGTTATTACATGTGCAATAATCTCTTGTGTTAAATCATGCGGTAAACATACATTTGCAAAAAGCCTTGCAACGTCAATAAAAAAACCATCGGAAAGTGTTTGTCTGCAAAACTGTTTAAAATATCTAAGAAGCCCATAAATAGACAGCAGGAGTAAATAGAGACGAATGGTTCTTAATGCATTTTAAACAGACAGTGGTTGATTATGGTTCCTACTTCATACTGAGCTAGCATTGTCTTATTGATTATGTGCAGTAGGAATACACAAATCTCTCGCTTCGACATTTTGTTTAAGGTTTATTTACTGCTGGCGTAAATATTAAGAGGCATATTGCTGTCTACCACTTTGAATGTATTCCTTAACGTCTCTTAATACAGTAATTTGATAGTAAAATATATGTCTTTCCTTATGAATAGTTTGCCTGGAAACGAGAGTCTTGGCAATATTTCTCACATTTGTGTGGTTTTCGTTTTGGTTAGACCTTTCAAATATTTTCTGAAAAGACAGAAAACTACTTAAAAATGAAGTGTAAGATTGCCGATGAAAGGTATAGACTTTAACTTGGTAAAAGCCTATGCAATGTTTGTACTTAAAACTTAAAAATTGCTTAAGAAAAGATCCTATATAGAAACACATAAGTTAATTCTAATCTGAAAACAAAACACAGAAACAAACAACAAAGATACATTCATACTTGCAAAAATGATTTAAAGAATAAAACTTAAGTTGTATAAATAGATTTTAATAACTATTTTACCAGAGTAAATTACTTAGACATCGTTGTGTGACACACACACACACACACACACACACACACACACACACACACACACACACGCACACACACACACACACACACACACACACACACACACACACACACACACACACACACACACACACACACACACACACACACACACACACACACACACACACACACATACACACACACACACACACAGTTTAATCTTATTTACACCATTGATTTTACACTTAAAACATGTGACAATCTTGTACATAGGCACCTACTTTGATGTAAACGTAAGTACAAGTAAGGTCCTCTTAATGTAAACATGCGTTTTAAGTGTGACCGTGGTTTGAGTAAGGTAAGCAACGCTTATGCATACACTTTTAACCTCTTTCGGCTGTTCTCGTTTTTAAATAAAGATCTTTCTTTTTGAACTTGGATTTAGATCGAATTAAAAGAATAGCAATAATTCTTATCTGGATCAAATATCAGTCAAGGAACACCCTCTGAATTTTTTTGCAATATCTTTTATGTCATTAAATTTGGGCCAGAAAGAAATTATGTAAAAGTGTTGTTGACGTTTTCCATGCCATTACCATTGTTATCTAAGAAAAAAGTAAAATCTAAAAAGCTATCTCAATAAAACGAAATCCAGATTGATTTTGATAAACTTCTTTAAATATTGAGACTTTGAATAACACTTAAGACTAAACTTAAATAAAACAGTTAAACATCTGACGTTATTTTTTTTCAGAAAAAACAACAACAACATGTGAAGTAAAATTTATTGTGTGCTAATGATTTATATTGGCTTCCAACGAAAAAAAAAATAAACATAGTAATTTCCTATTATTTTACAGACTACATTGAAAAGTTATCCTGGTTCTTCTATTCTAAAAAATATTTATCACAGCCAAATCGAATGTCATTCTTTGCGGTAACAATCACCTCATTATGTTGACTTTGACACGCGATTTTGAAAAATGCCTACAGCACGAGATATCGGAGGTGTTGATGACATGCATTCAAGAATGAGATAATCAATATTATTCTTTCTGCAGTCGCAGTCTTGCCCGACAAAGTTTAGTTAGCATCTTTATTGTAACTTAACTTCGTTCGGTAAAACAGTTGTGCTCTATGAGGTATGTAGCTAAGCGCTAATTTCAAACTAAGCCTTATATAACGAAAAATTTAAAAGCTTTATTGAATTAGGTTTTGTATTTTTATATTTTTCATGCTTAGTGAAAGTATGAAACAGAAACACAAAAGACAAGTTTATATTCACATTGGACAAACTGCATTTGTATAACTTGTATTAATATGTAATTTGAATTCAAATACCAACACAGGCATATCAAAACGAACACATCGATGTATTCATTTGCAGCAGTAAATAGCACATATTAAAAGTAGCTAATGTTGCACATCAATCCACTGCTATTTTGGTAACGATTCACCAATCAACGCATTTTGAATCCATCTACGACTTTACAACTTTTATCGACTTAGTATCATCTGTCATGCTAAGACTACATCAAAGAGGAAAATAATACAAATTCTGTAAAGGGCCGAAAATGTAGTGAAGCCTCGAATAACACATGACATGTCTATCTTACCCGGTTTTGTAATATGTATCACCACCATACGTTTAGATAAACACTAAGCCAGCCAATTTAAATGTCGGTATTAAGTTTTATGAAAAAGAAACCAAACTGTTGTTTCGTTAATCTTTTACTCTCATAAGAATTTATCACATTCACTTACTCATAATTACAAAATTGAGCACACGCAAGCATTTGTGTGTAGTTATTTTTATCTGCATTTTATTTTCAACACTTTAACAGCAGTTAACAGGCAAATATTGTAGCGACGTGATACAATAATTTGTTAAAATTGTATCTACGAAATAGAAAAAAGTGCTACATCAAACATCAATATTTTAAGATTCTAAAAAAATTGACTGTTGACATTTCTCATGCTTTAACATCTGATAAATTCAGCATTGATTGTTTGTTCTGCTTTTGTTGTTGAAAATAGATCGCAACGACCAGTTATAAACATACTATCGATGCCTAGCTTTTTTGCAGGAGGAAGACCCCAAAACAAATCTTGGGCAAGAACCACCGGCAAGACGACCTTCCCGCATTAAGGCCTTTGCCCCGAATGAGACTCGAACCCACGCGCGGTGAGAGGCTAAGCGGTCAGCGTAGTAACAAGTCAGCGACCTTACCACTACGCCACGGGCGCTCTCTCATTACTTGAAGAAAATACATTCAAATGCTACATATTTTATCGATTTAAAACGTTATTGTAATTAGCTATGAATTCCATCAAGAAACAAGTTTTCTAGACGATTGGGATTAACATTGGTATTTTATTATCCATTTCAGATGTTGAAATACTGCTGCATACCATATACCCTCGTTACGACTTCATCTCCTCCAGGTCTTCATACAAATACCCCCAAACTGGGAAACAACCAACGATGTTATTATTTCACCGAACGACGATAAATCGTGAAAAGCATCTATGATTTTTAGTCGTGAGTGAAACCCAAAGACTATGTACATGGATACGACAGAAGAAAGATCGTTTGTTAGCAATAAGAGCCGTCTCAATTCCACAATGGTTGGTGACGAAAGGCTGGATGAGAGTACAGAGATTGTGTTTACAATACTTAAAAGCATTGTGATGGTTGCAATCATGTCTGGTGCCGTATTCGGCAATATTTTGGTTGTCACAGCGGTAATGAAATTTGAGCGCCTCAGGGCCATAACGAATTATTTCATTGTTTCTCTTGCCATCGCAGACTTCGTCGTCGCAATGTTAGTGATGCCATTTAACGCAAGTATAGAAATCTCCGGAAAGTGGGTTTTCGGCCGTATAATGTGCGATGTGTACAACTCTAATGATGTTTTATTTAGCACTGCTTCCATTCTTCATCTATGTTGTATAAGTGTAGACAGATACATTGCAATTTTACATCCATTTCAGTATGAAACGTCAATGACACGAGTACGAGTATTTATGATGATAGCAATAACCTGGATATCGTCCATCCTCATATCATACATTCCTATTCAATCACATTGGTATACAACTGAAGACACGCTAAGCATCATGGCCAACCATCCAAATGAATGTCTATTCACTGTCAACAAAATGTATGCAGCGATATCATCCAGTATATCGTTCTGGATACCATGCACAATAATGTTATTTGTTTACTTTAGGATCTATATTGAAGCACGGAAGCAGGAAACCCAGATTAAACAATCAGGACATTACTATAACTCACAAAGACCAAGTGAAACAAATGGAGTAAGAGATGACCAGAGTGACCGGCGAAATGAGAGAAAACGAATGAAACGAGAGCACAAGGCAGCCAAGACGCTTGGAATAATAATGGGGGCTTTCGTCATGTGTTATTTGCCATTTTTCTCCTGGTATCTAATAACAACCATATGTGGGGACTCCTGTCCTTATCCCCAATGGATGGGATCAATGTTGTTCTGGCTAGGGTACTTTAATTCCTGTCTAAATCCTTTAATCTATGCCTACTTCAATAGAGATTTCCGCATTGCTTTCAAGCGCCTTCTTGGAATCGGTAAAAGGACAAATTGTAACAACTTCAACCTAAGTGACCATTCAGGCGCGGCGTTAACAACGGGCCAGTTTGAAAACAGAGAACATGCAGTTCAGCTTAAATATAACTACACCTGGACAAATAAAACCAAAACGAGTCTCTAGCAATGCAACGTGTATTTATTAGCGTGTGTGCGTGTTAGAAATAAAAATGCATACAAATATGTATACAGTGAATTTTCCTGTTGGACAATTTAACGTATGTTGTTTTACCATGTAAATATTGTACTAGGAATTCTTTATCCGAGTTTATTAAATACCATATGAAGCCATTTTGGACGCTTTAAACATCTTTTGCTGCTGATTATATATTTTGTGCTGACTTTCTAATTATCATAATAAATTATTTTTTAATTGAGCAAAAAGTATTTACAAGAAAACGACCTAAAAGAAAGGATGTGTTTGATTATAAGCAAACTTTTCATAAATCGTTGCAAAAGCGGGTCCATTTTCATCACTGAACATTTAATTTAAACGTGGGTAACATTGCTATATTTTATTATTGTTATATTTAAACAATTTTAATGTGATGCTTTTTGATTTATGCATTTAGACAAGACTTTATTAGACTAAAGAAATACTCATTAAAACACAATACGACTACTTGTTTTATTATAGTTTTATGCATTAATGACTGCCATATCAACGCCAGAACCAACTGAAAGAAACAGTTTAAGCACGCCACAAGTGTAACTTGGAGTTTCAGTGGTTCAGGGTATTGTTAGTTTTCGAGTTTGATGAATTTAAATCGGGATTTTCAGTATGCGTAGATATCATGTACGAACTCCGAAAGACTTGTTTCTTTACCTTAAAAGACAAAACTAGAACTCTAAAGACTCATTAGCTCTTATAATTGCTCTATTATCATCCCTGCAATTTGTAGAAATTGTAAAAGATCAGGTGGACAAAAAACACTCTTTCTGATTGGTATATTCCCGGAGAACATTTTAGGTTGGTGTTGGGTAGGGACGAAGCCGTCGATCTGTCAATGTTTTATTCACAACATCCTAGACATAATTATCAAAACGAACATAACGATGTATTCTGAACCTAAGCATACTAAACTTTGTTCTTACGCATTGAATTCGTTGTCAAATTAATGGTGATAGTCGAATGCGGTGGCATAGCTGACTAGCTGGAAAGCAATAAACTTTTTACTGAGACGATTGATAAAACACGTCTATATAGTTTCAATCTTTAATAACGTCTAAAACATATACATAACAATATCAACGTAATGACGTCAAAAATACGCCAAACGGCACAATACAAGAAATGGCGGCATAACGTCATAAATGTAACGAATTCTCAACATTCTGGGAGCCGCAAAATGTATTCAAATATGAAAAGACTATAACTAATAAGAAATACTATTTAATGTCCATTGAAATAATCACTTAAATGTCACAAATAGCAGCTCATCTATTGCCACACGTCACTTTTAAAGGATAGAGCTTGACCACTGGTCTAGAGGTGACGCCACTGGCGGTTCGCACGTGAGCGGTGCGAGTAAGCCCGTCTCTTCCGGTGATGAGTTCTTCAACGATTCCCGACTTCCAGCGACTACGAGGGCATTCGTCATGGATCTGTACCACATCTCCTACGGCTATGATCATATGTCATGGCACCAATTTTACTGAGACGATTGATAAAACACGTCTATATAGTTTCAATCTTTAATAACGTCTAAAATCATATACATAACAATATCAACGTAATGACGTCAAAAATACGCCAAACGGCACAATACAAGAAATGGCGGCATAACGTCATAAATGTAACGAATTCTCAACATTACTTACCAGATATATACTAAGAATATAATTATTATAACATTTTGCCGATTGAGCCTAACAACAATAACTATGTATATATATATGTCCTTCATAATGATAAGAATAATTATCATATGTTAAAGTCACACCTGTATGCTAAGTCCATAAATAACAAATGAAAAAAAATTCCGGCCTTTTTTATCGACATCTTAAGTAAATAATATAACAAAATAAATAATCGTACATGTATGCCAAGCAACAGTGAAGGCCATATAAAGCAGACGAAATGGCACATTTTTTTTCTTTGGTGATTTCAAATAATAACTGTCTTACTTGCCAACTTATAACAATAGTTCTCAAAATAACCGATATGACTTAAAGGGTGGAATTGTGATATATAAAATCATTTTCTTGTGTTATATATCATTATATATTGCTAACTGTAGTAATTCAATGGCCTTTAAGAATCTTCACTTGGTTCACCTTTACATTTATGTGAAAGTTCAACAGTTTGACATGAAAATGCATTACACAGAAAAGTGCTTATAATTCATGTCTGATCAAAGATTGGTCTACAAATGTTTAAGGTGATTACATTGATATATGTAGGTGTAATGGTATACAGAAAAATAAAAAGGTCTTTTGAAAAATTCTATAAATAGTAAAATTTGAACTACCAATGGACAAAGACATACAGAGGTAATGTAAAACATAAAACAATGCAATAAAGACAAAACAATACATATGCTAAATTACCACGTAAGAACGCTCAGTCGGCAGAATGTCCAACTGGGATGCTTAAACCTGGTGTGTGGAGCGCTCCAACCTAGCACTTTCTTAATGATTTTCTTACAAACTCACATTGTAAAAGAATATAGCATCAAAGTGAAATAAGCAACAGCAAGCACCTGCGTCGGTAGTTAAAAAAACCGATACAATTATACTATATACAAAGGCTTCCTCCGAAGGCAATATTACAGCTTCCCGTAGTTATGATTGATTGTGATAAACACGTTTAGTCCATTAGCTGAAGTGTTTCAGGAAACATCGATGTCTTGAGAATTTCGTCAAATCAATATTTTATGGAAAGAAAAGTATCATCCAATGTATAAGACTACGTGACCTCCGAGTTTTATTTGGCTGAAATTATTCATCGCCATAAAAAAACATGATTTCACAGGTTATACATGTTGCTTAAATAAGAATTTATCCGAAGTTGATTTCTCCCGAAGAAAAGTTTCCGATAATTTATGACAATTTGTGTGAGGTATAACAATTATTAAAAAAAACACAACAACTTCACATTATTTCAAATTACACGTTCCACAAAATCTATGTAAACTATATTTACAAACGTGCTAATATCAGCAATATAACCAATATACAGTAAAAGTATTTTTTTAAAACTATTATTGTTTTTGCCTGTTTTTTAAAAAAAATAATATAAATTTCACTATTTCCGAGTCGTGCGAGTTAGGTTTTAGTCTATGTTTTGTATGAAATGTAGTTAAGTAAAATAAGATTATGTTAAGTTTGATATATGAGCAGAAGGGTTAACAAAAATTAAAATATCCTTATTTATTCGATAGACTGACGGTCTAGACATTTAACACACGTTAATTGAAACAGTGTAAGTGTAAAACATATGGAAAACGGTTGGAAAACGGTTGGCCTGTATTGCGCAAAAGAACACGTGATGTTAATCGTGACGATCATACAGCTTTTATCTGACATATAAATAATACTTCAAAAAGTTTATACGGTGGGAAGTTATATACACATTGCAAAAAAGTCAATTGATGTAAATGCTTACATTACAGTTTGTTTTGGATAATTATGTATGTAGAAATACAACTGCAAAAGGGTTAAGGGCTAATTCGGGTGCTTATTCCGGTTTTCAGAGCCTTTATATCGTACTTCCCAAGCATTTCCCTAAATATAAACAGGCAAAGCGAAACACAATTAAAACAACACAGTTAAAGGGATACATAGGTTATAGAAATGACGACATTAAGCGCAAAGTAATGATGAGTTTTATAATATAAATGTCCACACCTACATCCGGCTAGGGGAGAAGTAATACTGCTACGTAAAAATCTGGGTAGTCAAAAATAGTTATGTTAATTTGAGACAGCAAAAACATATTAAAAACAAAATGTTGAAGTGTTTGCACGTTTAAATGGAAACTAATAAACAAATGTTAATTTACGTCAAAGGAAATAAACCCGAAATAATCATAAATGGCAATTAAAAAATAAAAATTAAAAAAAAACACAATTTTAACACAGTCCAGTATCAACGTCAGAGTGACGAAAACACTAAGGTGAGAAATTGCATAAAAGTGGAGGAAACAAACATAAACTTTTACTGCACGGTTAGTAGTCACATGGTTACAGGCAGTTTATATAACCACTTGAAGCAGATATAGTGCGCCCGTCGCTGTGTATAGCATGCCGTCAACACATGACACATTCCACACCCAGTCGCATTATCAAAGCACCAAGTCAACCAGTCCTGAACATAACCTTACAATTTCTTGCGATTTAGCAATGGAGCTATACTTATACAAATTTTAATTACTAACTACTTGGTATGACGCGACCCGGAATTGAACCCGTGGCATCAAGTACCTAGAGCCAATCCTCTACCGGAAGCGCTACCAGATCCAGTAATTAATAGTGGTAGGACAAATTGGTATCAGTTAGGTGAGAAAATAACTAAATTCAGAAAACGCCAGTACAACCGAAACGCATGCTTTGCAGTTTTAAAGGTGATATCCGCCAGTTTGGACCAATGATTTTTCTGAAATAATTTCATAAGTCATTGTAACAATAAATGGTCCTGCAAAACGTTGAGAGAGAGAGAGAAAGAAAGCGAGCGAGAGAGAGAGAGAGAGAGAGAGAAAAAGAGAGAGAGAGAGAGAGAGAGAGAGAGAGAGAGCTATTCTTAAAATAAGAAAACCACGAGACAACTTCCTTTTAAGTTCATGTTATGTAGCCATAATGGTACATGTAGTCCGCTCTGACGTCGAAACCTATTTTATATCTATATTTATGAGTTCAGTCTCATGCTTATTAATAAATGTGGAAAGGATGAACGTTTGGACTGATTTTATTTTGCAATTCGACGTGTCTTACAATATAGGTAGTGTTCAAGATCGTCGTTAGTTTGACTTAAGTATGCATGTATGCAACAATTTATCCCTAAATTCCCAACAAACAGTGGAAAGAATTCATTCGATATAGGCACACCGACGGATACCACCTCTGATAAAAAGGATCTTTTCAAAGTTGCATTCAAAATGTCATGTAAGTAAAACATTCGACAACGTAAATAATTATCTTACATTTGCGAAGAATTTTCAACTTTCCAAATTTATGTTTATTTCTGTATGCGACAACTTTAACACGTTTTTAACGTAATAAATAAATTTCGATGATTGATGTCTAACGAGGAGTTATGACAAGCCGAGCTGACGAAATGAACGAAGGTATTGATGTAAATACAATTCGAGTTAAATGTTTGGTCGCAGTATAAAATAATTTAAGATCAAATGAAATTATAAATAAATCAGGATTAATATCAGTTTGCTTTTCTTTTGATGAAACTAAAACTAAGTGCTCATTTCCTTTGGGTAGATCCACAACTCTGTACATTGGAACTTGTTAGCTGTAATATTTATTAGCTTCACTGTCGATTGATCGGCGATGCTGAAAATATCAAAGACACCGCCTGTTTATCAAAAGCTTCAATAATTGAATACACAAACTACCAAGGCTAAATGAAAGTGATGCGTTATGATTATGAAATTACATTTTTTATTTCTTTTATAAGTTGACCATTCCCGCCACACTACATAATTTCAGTGTTTTATGTTTTCTCTAATGAACTTCTATGGTTACTTAGTTCATTCTTTATGTCCTACAACGCTGCATATTATTATTATTCTATATTTATAAACTTAGATATGTAAATGCACAGATCAACAACATGTTCCTTTTTACCGTCGTTTTTAGAATACATGTAGTGTAGATGTAAGTGGATAACGTATTTTTATCGCTACTGCTCTGACAAAAATGATCTACTTTATAATATAATCAACTGTCTTGTGACGAAAGCTCTTGTTCCCTTAAGCGCTAATATCACATCTTTAGACATTGAGCCGAGAATACCATCAGATTTGTTTAATTCAATAATTAGGTCCTTTTGCTTATTGAAGCGTGTAATTGAAGTATTTATTTTGTGGCAATAAGTTTACATCGTCATTTATCGATGGCCAAAAGAGGAATTACTTTATTGCGGGGAGTTTTAACGATCATGCAGTATTGAGAACTATAATCGTAAATGAATTTGATTTATGTTTTGATTTTAATTTCAACTTATTGAAGCCTTACTCACACTTGTTAGATTTTCACTGTCAAATTCAGATACTTTTAGTCGTAAACTTTACTATTGTTTATAATGATGCAATGTAAGTTGGATGTAAATAATTAATGTTATGGTTAGAGGCAGAAATCCCGATTTAGATGTTTCTATCTTTCCAACAAGATTATTTTATCTTTTTCTTGTATTTATTTAGATGGAAACATAAACATAATTGGTGGAAAATGCCATGTGAATTTAGTTTATTAACTTCATTGTGTCATAACTTTATAAGCTCCAAATTTTGAGAATCAGATATGTTTAATTGTATTCCCAGATATAATATTGTTGCTTAAATTGTTTTGTCTGCGTATTTCAACTGTAAGCTGTTTTGTTATATCATTGTTTGCCTTCGTTTCGTTTTATTTGACTAGTAACAAAATGAGAGATTCCTAGGGTCAGATTGCTCAGGGATATGTCTCAGAAAAGCCATGCGTAAAAATGACAGTTTACTTATATTTCCCATTTGTGTTTTCATGCCTCGAAGCTGCAATTTCTTATAAAATACTCTGCTGCTTGTTAATTTTAATGTCTCAACTTACATTTCACATAGTTAAGATAAGAGAAAATGTTTAAAAACTAATGTTAAGATAAAATATCACAATCCAAACTCTATATAAGTCCATTTTTTTCCGATAAAAAGATCACTCATTGGGGATTTCTTCAAACCTCATGAGAGATATCAGCAAAAATCCGACTATCGTAGGACACCCACGACCGGTACAGTCCATTACTTTCCATTCATTCGCTCGTGGTATATTTAGTTTATTTACTTTTCGCCTTTTCTGTTAATACTATTTCATTGGTCTCTTCATAAACCGATGAAAATTTCAGTCCAATGATGAAGATCGTTCTTTCATTGTTTCGACAGAATTGTCAAAATGGCGACGTCATTGTTAAACTTCTAGTCTCAAAGAGAATGAAGAGTATGGGTGTGGTAAGCAGTACTATGATTGGCCATTTCTTGTTTTACCCAGTTCGATAAGATCACAGAACATTTTTTTAGTGTTGGTAGTGATCACTGGCTGTTCATTCTGATTGGTTATTTTTGTGACAACTAAAACAGCTCATACAGAAAGTGTCTTTCAGCATTATTTTTATGGGACAATAAAAAAACAAAAAAAGTAACAAACCTGTTGATTGAACAATAAATATAAAGCAATTACGGGAGAAGTCGGTTTTGGAAACACAACAAACATTTAATTAGATAAATAATAATAATAATAATAATAATAATAATAATAATAATAATAATAATAATAATAATAATAATAATAATAATAATAAAATAATGTAAACACATAAATACATATTTTGTAAAAAAATAAACAAAATAATCGTGAAAGAAAGACATATTTTTATAAGATATAAATTCAAAGTTCTAAAAAGTACATCGAACGTAATTGAGATTCAAGACAATCTTGTTGTCAAGTGCATTTTGAACAGACAGTAGTTAATTATGGCCCCTGCTGCATACTGAGTGGGTATGTCTAAATTTGAGATTTTTTAAACAAAAATGATATATGGCGCATCAACATTCTGTTTAATGCAACAGTTCCTGCTCAAGCAACCCTTGCTAGCGGGGTTGCAATTTACCTCTCGAAATCTTCTCGTGGTAGTAATGCTAGAAGTCTGGCGGTCTAACAACACGCTGCAGTTGACTTATTCTAGGTAATAACTTGTCAAATAATATATAACTTAACAATATTAACTATCATTTGTCTTACATTATACGGTCATCCGACGTCTGTACAAAATTTATATCGATTCGTGACGTAAGCAAGCTCGGAGATCGTACATAATAAGATGCTAGTTCCTTCTCGAAAACAGATATATCATGGTTTAGAAATGTTGTGTATTTACGGTTGATATAAAATGTACGTGCTTCTGAATCATAAAGAATATCCTTATGATTACATTATTTTAAAAAGATGATTTGACATACATTTTAGTAGTATAAGTTTAAAAACTCCAAGTAATTTGCAATATTGTTTGCGAATATATATTATATTATTATCATAACATTCCAATGAAATTTGTATAATTTACACAGAGTACTGTCTTTATCCCATCGTAGTTTAATTGAAGACATGTTACCAGATGTGTTTCCTTTTCTCTTAACTTGACTTTACCCCGGTACCTTTTCTGTCACCTCAAACTGATAGCCCCTAAGCAACAAATTAAATATATTCAAGAAAAAAAATAAAATAAAGTAGAAATACAAACACATACACTAGAATGTGTAATAAAATGACATACAGTAAAGTGTGTAATAAAATGACATACACTAGAGTGTGTAATAAAATGACATACACTAGAGTTTGTAATAAAATGACATACACTAGAGTGTGTAATAAAATGACACACACTAGAGTGTGTAATAAAATGACATACACTAAAGTGTGTAATAAAATGACATACACTAGAGTGTGTAATAAAATGACAAACACTAGAGTGTGTAATAAAATGACATACACTTAAGTGTGTAATAAAATGACAAGTGATGGTTTCGTTTTGTATTTCTGCTATTTACGAGCTAGATGGTTCAAGTACCAGCGCCAGAAATACAAATGAAATTATATTTGTTTTCTACTGTATTTTAAAAAGACAGTATTTGATTTTTGTTGCTTCTGCCCATTGCACTAATGCCGTCTGATTGATTATTCCGTTCCAACGGAAATATCTCCCTCTTACTTGAAATTAATGCGCTCAGAAAGATTTATAGCTGATGTTAACATTAAGATGCAAATTACAGTATTGCGCCAGGAAAAATATTCGTTGAATTCCCTAGCATACAGTTGTCTAAAGTAATTCAAGGATGTTATTTTCTGTTTTCACCACACGCCGACAGAATTGATGGCTATCTGTTTCATAATGTTGTCCTGTATTTGTGTTTGGGCTATCGGTTGTAATCAGCAAAATAAAATCAGCAAACTATGTAAATCCGCCATAATTACATATACCTGCAGCCAATACAAGGGTATTTATGGACATGATTTATAACCAAAGTTTCATTATTTTGTATATGAGCCATTCGATGTGCAAAAAGATAAGGTTATTTTGTAAGTCCTTTGTACTGATTAGCGGTCTTTGTCTAGTTTATTGAATTATTATAATTCATACCCCACCGTTTGTAACGTGTGTAGCGATCTCTAAATTTAATAATAAAGCGTACACAATTCCACCAATCATTCTTGCATATATTCATGAATTTATAAATAAATGCATGTGGTGGCACCATATGTTTGTGTCGCCACATTTAATTCGACTTTGTCGTTCTATGGCAATGTAATGGAATTAATCAATATCTCCATCAAATGCAAATGCATATGCATCTTTTGCTTTGCCATGTCTAGTTATGCCTATATTTGTTTTTTATCCATGCGTATGAGGCAGCGCGTCAATTACAACAGTCTGGCTTATACCTGTGTTTGTATCTCATGATTTAAGTCGATCTCTGTCATTTCAGACAAAGAAAAACAACAAACAAACTGAAAATGAGTTTGTTCAACAAATTGATTGTGTAGCGTAAGTCCCGTATTCACCAACAATTTTAAGCCATAACTTAAGCCCAAGTCACAAATTTCATACCAACAAAAATAAGCTTATTATGAAGTTTCAGTGATTTTAAGATAACATTGACATTGACATTGATTTCTATAGGATTAATAATGTATCAGTTTTAATGTACATGAACAATACTATTTCTTTAAAGCAATCGCTCCTAAAAACGTCTCATAAAATATTTGTTATTAACAATAGTTAATATATGCAATATGTACGTCTGTCAAAGAAAGGTTAAAATAATAACTAATAATTACCAAAGGGTCTCTGATAAAAAATAAATAAAACTAGACTGCTTTAGGTAAAATACATTAAATTCTATCATGCAGGCTTTTGGGACTTCGATAAATGTATTGTTGGCGTGTTACAATTTGTTAATTTCTTTGAGTTGATCAGCCTTTAGTTGTATTATTGGCTCTTGGTTTAAACAAAAGCTTGATTCGATCATGCCTTATATGGCAATTTATAATTTAAAGAAACTTAAACTTGTTCTCAGTTCTGGATATTATGCTCATTTCGATTAGGAAGCCTATTCATTAGTGACCTTAATTGGATTGTTCTATTACTGACCTCACAAAGAATCGGTTTTCTGAATGTTCATTTTGGTTTATTTTTTGTTAAAGAGAGTATATATTTTACAACTTGATTTAAACATCAATATTTTTGTTATAAAAATCAATGCTTCATGATACAAATTATGCAGAAAAAACACACAAAACAACAGTCGTTGAAGGCAATGATGTACAATACACATTTAGAACCCATGAGAAACGGGGACCAAACACGGATAAAGTGAACACATAACTTTTGCTATTTAAATATTTTGCAGCGATCTCTAATGTGCGACATAGTTAAACTATTTTGGTAAAAGAAAACTTTAACAATTGTCTGGGGAAAACCCATCGACGTACGACAAGACGCGTGGAAGAGCTTCCGTCAATAAGTTATTCGCTACGGACGGGACTCGAACCGACGTGGTGAAAGCTTAAGCCGTCAGATGCTGCAATTAACGCACACACCATAATAATTTGATGTATTTGTGTAAATCGATTAACACTCTTATTACAACACAAGTGATGACATCAAATCCAAATATTATGTAGTAATTTCTATCGCCTTTCGTTTTATTTCCATTATGCATAACAGAAATAATTTATTGTACGATAGATTTATCTAAAATTATACATACAAGAATATATTGGTGCCTTCACTTTCCTGACAAAATTCCCATAAACATCATTTCAGCTTTACTAGTAGAAAAAAAAAACACAAAAACAATTGTGTGTTTTTCTTGTAGACTAATTATTTGATTTCTTTTGCATCTTCTAAAGTTATGTCGAAATTGTGACATCGATTTTAAGAACGTTATGGGGTAGAGTCTTACTTGCGGTGCTGTTCTTTTTCTTTCTCTCTCTCATTCTGTCGACAACTGCTTTTTTCTCTCTCTCTTTTTGTTTCTGTATGTCTCTGTCTCTGTTTCTGTACCAGTCTTTCTGTGTCTCTGTGTGTCCAGAACACAGTAATGGTCAATCTATCTATGTCATTGCTCAAAGAGTTCTGTCAAGACATCTTAAGTCAGCCATTATGCATTCGTTTAAATTAACACGCTTGTAATTTATATTTGGCCTTCGAAGTGAAACAGAAAACGGCTGGGATGCTTACAAGCGATTGTTGTCTTTAGCATCTAAAACAGACAACCATTAATTATGATTTCCACAGTGTATTGAACCATGAATGTATGGTAGATTAAGTGAAATGTTTAACAAAACAATTAACGGCGCTAATTACCAATTTGTTTAACAGTGAAAACCTAAACATTACTATGCACATAACAGTATAGCCCAAGAAACCTGAATGTTGAAGTCTCCAAAGATATGTGATAAAGGCATTCACAATGTAAACAATGTGTTTTTCATGCCACGTACTTGGCAAAAATATTACCTTTTGTTGTGGATATGTTTCAGAATAGTGTCTTACTTGCCTTGCCAATAGAATATACCCACTGTACACGCACATTAAAATAACATACATTATTTTTTAACAGTTTAAAAGCATTTTTACAAGCATGTTGGTATTCGCTTCATGCACAATTATTTCGTAACATCGTATTACGGCTATTTACGATCTGGAAAAAGATTGTTGCAAAATTTCTCTCTATAATAATGTAAAAACTGCGACTTTCCGACTTCTGTCGCCGTTAAGGACATTGTAAAAGTTTTTCTGAGGACAATCGACCATAAGCGATACTTCAATACTGAAAGTTTTTTCGGCACTGAGCAAAAATGAATGAGTTGTTAAATTATGATTTTGATTTTTTTGTTATAACAGTACATGTTGTATAAAGACATTGAATAATGTAAATTCGTAGTCGCACCTGTACAACAACAAGGCTTGTTTACATGACCTTTTTATGTGTATTTTAATTTTGTAATTATATGTTTTCTTCCTCTGTTAACCAAAGTCTGTCAAATTCGATTATATTTGCTTTATTATTTCTTTAAAGGAAATGCCATACTTTTAGCAGAAAAGATTTGGCGCGTTAAGGCAGCGCGTATTAATTTATTTTTTGCACATGCTGTTTAATCTTAGATATTTTTGTTTGTGTTCCATGGCACAGATTTGATGATGGTCCTACAGCCGACGTTCAGCTGATAATTGATGCGAGCAACCAGAATAAACACTGACGATTCCAAAGGATGACAATGCCTTATTTTATGTAAAATAATAACCAAATCCTATTCAATAATCAATACAAATGTATTATATGTGCAAATCGAGGGAATGATATGAAAATTCGATCATAAACATTTTGAAAACACTTTAGACAACAGGTATCTAATTAATATTTTCCTCTTAAATATTATCCATCAATCACTGATGAACGGAATGATCTTGCAAATGACTGACTAGGATACAAATCAATATCAAAAATAAATAAAGAAGGGATATGTTTCCCTTCAGGCAACACTGTCATATCTAGTCATGTGTATTAGTCAGCGAATTTTCGTCAGCTTCGTTTGATTCACTAATTAGTTGTGATAAGGTTATCGCCGCGAGTAATAGAAGTAAGTTTTTCATTTCCTCAATATAACGTTCTACACGTTCAGACCGGTTTAAAACTACTTTTCGGGTTAATAATTCATAAAATGTTTAAGCGAAAGTTCTTATATTAATGAAGTTTAGTTACGTTGAATTCTTTACAACATGTACTATTACAACAAAACTTAATTGGGCAATGACAATACGCCCTTATATGAGTTTCGAGGCTGTTTCAGAAGGTATTAACTTTGCAGAGTTTACAAATAACGACAATATCTATTTGAATAAATTAGGCTAGGTTATGTTTTTTTCAAGATATCGTATGATATATTTGGTATACGAGTATTAATATAGTCAACTCATGAAAAATATGCAATGATAAAGTAAAATATAGGTGTTTGTGAGTTTCTTTACGACTTGTTGTACTGCATAGTACAAAGACCTAGCACGATTTCCATCATCAAAGGTAGCACTTTGTCTTTCAAATTAAGATTTAACAACAGGATTGTATTCCATATATCCATATGTTCTGACTAATAAACACGCAAGCTGTTTTATAACAGGCTTGAAAACAATGCGTAGACGAAAGATTTCTTCAGTCGTAGCTAGATTTAAAGATATTAAAAGTAGGTTAGATACTAGGCAGCATATGGATTTTATGCAGAAAATATGCATTTATATAAGTTTAACGATGCTTTAATTAATTTAATTGGTATGTGTTTAAAGAAATTACTATCATACGAAAGAAGTGACTAGATTAAAGATATACTTACCTTGAAATATTTCTGACTCTATAATCAATTATTACAAATGTTTTGGTTTAATGATATATCATGTTCTGCATTTTACGTATAATCAGATAATGCTCTCATGCAATTCACGAGGCAGGATAATAAAACGGATTTTGTGAATTTGCAATGGCAGATCGCCTGACAACTTTGCGTTATCACCTCCTTTGTTGTCTATGTTCGTGTGGTAGGACTATTAGTGTTATTTGAAAGCCGAGACAGTTTAATTTCAAATTGATACGATTCTTGACTCTTTTTACAATAATTTGTTACCGACGCATTCATCATGTCGATATGTACACATTTCTTTTTTCAGTTATGTACACCCGATGAAGATGCTTAACGTCAGTTTTCTCATTTGAAAGGTTTTTATTATTTATTTTCACTTCTTTATTTTGAGATTTTTGTGCTTTATTTAGTATTTATTTCAGATTTTAAAACCATAGAACATTGCTTATTGATATATAAAAATATGAAAATCTCTCTTTAAATGACTGATTCACGCCCATATATTACAAGTCACATTGCTATGTTTGGCATACTGACTTTGTATAATTAAGACCTTCACAGAGAACTATGGCATAATGAGTGACTTGCTCGATGTGATAGCGTGTTAAATGGATTAGAATTCATTTCATCACAATTTAGTTTAAGTAATAGACTGTAACCAAATAATTACATTACACATCATTTATGCCAAAAGGAGAGAATCAGGCGAAAATCTAAAGAAATGAATGATGATATTTTACCTGTCTCTTTTATACACCCAAGTTTAACGTATGGCAGGAAACCATCACATGCACGATTAATACATCATCATTATGAAACATTTGGTATTGAAGAGTGTGATACGTTCTGACTTATTAATGTAGATGCCCGGAAACATGTATATTATGACATAATAAATTCATTACACATTACAAAAAACACGTCAAGTCCACCAGGCAATGTGTTCCTTAAAGCATGTACAGACCGATCTATTCCGCCAAATCTATTCTTATGGGGACGGAAACAACTGTCTGGAAAGTCAAAAGGTCCTATTATTATATTTGATGGCTGCAACTATCAGTCATACATGTTAATAAATCATTACCAAGTCGAAGGGTTTTATGAAGATAATTAATTATCAGATAATTGTTTGCAATACAATGATAAATGTTGTATAACAATTTTATGAAGCATAACAATAATCCATATTATAAAAATAACGGCATGTATGTCTTCTTCAGGACATTTTTGACTGACAATTTTTATCTCAAATACAACAAAAATACTCAAGAATTTATTATATATTTTCACTGGCAGATCAAAACGAAAACCGATGTTTTACCTAGCGCATTCACTAAACAATATATGAATTCAATAGTAAACTGAATTTAGCAAAACTAAGTTCAGTAAGGAAAAACGTTACATACCTTTGAGACAAGCACGCATAATTCGGACACTATGCGTGTAATGTCTTGGAATCCTATTATTTGCTCTTTTTGATTCCATCTCTTGAAGAAAGTTCTGACAAAAATGACATCAAATGGCAATGAAACAGACTCGTATGCTCTTGGACACTTAACAGGATACCCGAACAAAAGGAGAGCCAGCAAAACAGTTCCTTCGTTGCTTTAAAATATGAAAAGAGTATTCCGCCTATTTTCAAACATCTTTAAGGATGAACATCTGCTTAAACTTTGCGGGCTCGTATTATTGCTATGCAAAAGTCCAAAACAAAATAGTTATTTTGGTTATGAAAGGCAACATCCAAGGGCATTTATGTCCGTATTATTTAACTAAATGTAAGTAAGTTAGTAGGTACAAATTGCTGTATTGAACATAACATGATATATTTCGAAATTTGACATTATTTCATGTTTTTTTTTACAAATGGATTAAACAGATAAGTTGATAGAAAATTGTTAACAAATTTGCATCTTCATTAATCCGTCTTACATCTTTTCACAAACTATACGTAATTGCAAGAAAATAAAAGTTTTATTATCGGGTTGAATCAGCAACCATTACAATATATTTCGTTTAAATTTATTCATAACACTAAGGTGCTTACTGAAAGTTACATATTTACTTTTTTATAATGTGGCTTTTTCTCAGGATGGTTCACCTGCTTCAACCATCTTCGTATATTCAATAAATGCAGTGAAGCATGAGCACTAAAACTATTGCGCTGATACTATACCTTATTATCCAAAGCTTTTACAATACGCTTCCTTAAGTATACACAACCATGCATAAGTTTACATACATGAATAAATTATGGACTGTACACCTAGGTTTGTCTTAAGCAAAGTCATTTGTGACTTATGAGTATCAGTCGCGGATGGCAGTATTTGCTTTGTGCGGGCAGACGAAGGGTAGATTTCTAGCTTGACTGAAGAGTTTCGTCTGGAGTCGCTTTCTGATTGGCAACAATGAGAGGAGAGTTTCGTGCAAGGTGATCTAGTGTGTGAATGTTTGCTTCTAGGATGGCATTTCATGAGCAAAGTTTTCCTGTAGGACAATGTTGAACTGAATAACACTAATGTCTCTGTTACACACACTTTTAGAGCGCAGATGGCCATTCCTGTCGGGCACTTTCTATCTACTAATTTTCTGTAGAGGATGGTCTTGAGTCGTCAGTCATGTGTGTCATGTGCCCTCGTCACTGCTTTTAACTTCAAACATGCGTGTGATCCTTGCATTTTCTTAGCCTTGATTATTTGGAATCTTTCTTTTACTTTCGCCCTATTAATTTTTAGACTTTCTATTTATACTAACTTTACTTACTTATACTCATGTACACTAATAAATCGATGTTACTTGTGTAATGATTATTCACATTTCACAGCAAATACATTGACCTCTTACATCAGTTTATGTAAACATACAGTTTAAACTGTGGTCTTTTATCTATTCCCTTATCAGTAAACCAGAACTGTTAACTTTTCGACTTAAATTGATATTTAAGCTATGTCTTGATAAACGAATTACATTTTTTGTGTAATCTTATGAACTCGTTTAAATAATTTAACATTAGTTGCACTTGTGTACACTTTGTTAAAAACTACGCACATCCAGTTGGCATAAAATAAATGTTAATGTTTATAGATAGTGCCATTTGTTGTCAAATAAATGTGCCACAACAACGTTAACTGGGCATGTACACCTACGCATGCTTGCTAACATTATTGTGTGAAGTCTTTTTTATACAGCATTCAATTTCAGGAGCTGAACTAATAATTACGTTGTCAGCATGAGATCTAGAATTCTTCAAATGGCGTTCGTTAAGGTTGCATTGAATACCTCAGGGAAACGGTTTTCTAGAAATTTGTGTGTGATGTTTGACTGTTATAGGTTGCAATATTCTGAAAGGTACTACACATATTTCTGACATGATAGTTGCAATATAATGTAGATCATTTTATATAATATTTATGTCTTACTATTCCATGCTAATCGGCGTCAGTTTGTCTTTTTTATACACCATTGTTGTTCGTGTTAATTCATTTACTGTTATCATTTGTTCATACTATTGCTTTTATTTCTATTCTCAGTGTTTTCATTTTAGACCAATCTGGAATACCCAATTCGTAAATGCTTAAGTTTTAATTGGATCACAAATAATTAAGAAAAATGAATGTTTAATAGTTCTTAGACTGGTTATCATGGTAGCAGAAAACATCAGTCGGAACTTTTACATGGTCAACCGTTCTCTTGGATCACAGTTCTTCAAATCTTGTTTCTGAATAATATATTAAAATGCTCACCTATTACTTAAAAGCATAATAAAGTCAAACACTATAAACATATATTGCAATAAATTATTGCCTTAAAGTAATAATAAGCAGAGCATTCCCCTATTTGAAATGCGATTGTTATATATATATTAACACCATCTTATTCATTTTGTTTCAAATAACAAACACCTTCATAAATGCAGACATGAAACAGATGTTTGAGATAAGTGTTTATTGCCTAAAGTCTTTTAAACAGACTGTGGTCCCTGGTTTCTTAATAAACTTACTTTGTCAGAATGATTATGTAAATCATATGTTTTAGCTGCCAGGCATAGTGTGTCTTTCAAAGCAACCGTGATAAATTCGCCTTTTGAAGAATAAACCCAATAAATTTACATTTGGGGCCCAAAAGCTTTTCACAGTCCCGTCAAGCTTGTTTTTCTGTACACAAACAATCATGCGATAAAAAACGCTTAACGGGACTCGAACCCACACGCGGTGAGAGGCTAAGCGGTCAGAGTAGTAACAAGTCGGCGACCTTACCACTACGCCACGGGCGCTCTCTCATTACTTGAAGAAAATACATTCAAATGCTACATATTTTAGCAATTTAAAACGTTATTGTAATTAGCTATGAATTCCATCAAGAAACAAGTTTGCTAGACGATTGGGATTAACATTGGTATTTTATTATCCATTTCAGGTGTTGAAATACTGCTGCATACCATATACCCTCGTTACGACTTCATCTCATCCAGGCCTTCATACAAATATCCCAAAACTGGACAACAACCAACGATGTTATGATTTCACCGAACGACGATAAATCGTGAAAAGCATCTATGATTTTTAGTCGTGAGTGAAACCCAAAGACTATGTACATGGATACGACAGAAGAAAGATCGTTTGTTAGCAATAAGAGCCGTCTCAATTCCACAATGGTTGGTGACGAAAGGCTGGATGAGAGTACAGAGATTGTGTTTACAATACTTAAAAGCATTGTGATGGTTGCAATCATGTCTGGTGCCGTATTCGGCAATATTTTGGTTGTCACAGCGGTAATGAAATTTGAGCGCCTCAGGGCCATAACGAATTATTTCATTGTTTCTCTTGCCATCGCAGACTTCGTCGTCGCAATGTTAGTGATGCCATTTAACGCAAGTATAGAAATCTCCGGAAAGTGGATTTTCGGCCGTATAATGTGCGATGTGTACAACTCTAATGATGTTTTATTTAGCACTGCTTCCATTCTTCATCTATGTTGTATAAGTGTAGACAGATACATTGCAATTTTACATCCATTTCAGTTTGAAACGTCAATGACGCGAGTACGAGTGTTTATGATGATAGCAATAACCTGGATATCGTCCATTCTCATATCAAACATTCCTATTCATTCACATTGGTATACAACTGAAGACACGCTAAGCATCATGGTCAACCATCCAAATGAATGTCTTTTCACTGTCAACAAAATGTATGCAGCGATATCATCCAGTATATCGTTCTGGATACCATGCACAATAATGTTATTTGTTTACTTTAGGATCTATATTGAAGCACGGAAGCAGGAAACCCAGATTAAACAATCAGGACATTACTATAACTCGCAAAGACCAAGTGAAACAAATGGAGTAAGAGATGATCAGAGTGACCGGCGAAATGAGAGAAAACGAATGAAACGAGAGCACAAGGCAGCCAAGACGCTTGGAATAATAATGGGGGCTTTCGTCATGTGTTATTTGCCATTTTTCTCCTGGTATCTAATAACAACCATATGTGGGGACTCCTGTCCTTATCCACAATGGATGGGATCAATGTTGTTCTGGCTAGGGTACTTCAATTCCTGTCTAAATCCTTTAATCTATGCCTACTTCAATAGAGATTTCCGCATTGCTTTCAAGCGCCTTCTTGGAATTGGTAAAAGGACAAATTGTAACAACTTCAATCTAAGTGACCATTCAGGCGCGGCGTTAACAACGGGTCAGTTTGAAAACAGAGAACATGCAGTTCAGCTTAAATATAACTACACCTGGACAAATAAAACCAAAACGAGTCTCTAGCAATGCAACGTGTATTTATTAGCGTGTGTGCGTGTTAGAAATGTAAATGCATACAAATATGTATACATTGAATTTTCCTCTCAGACGATTTAACGTATGTTGTTTTACCATGTAAATATTGTACTAGGAATTGTTTATCCGAGTTTATTGAATACCATATGAAGCCAATTTGGACGCTTTAAACATCTTTTGCTGCTGATTATACATTTTGTGCTGACTCTTTAATTATCATCATAAATTATTTTTTAATTGAGCAAAAAGTATTTACAAGAAAACGAACTAAAACAAAGGATGTGTTTGATTATTAGCAAACTTTTCATAAATCGTTGCAAAAGCGGGTCCATTTTCATCACTGAACATTTAATTTAAACGTGGGTAACATTGCTATATTTTATTATTGTTATATTTAAACAATTTTATGTGATGCTTTTTGATTTATGCATTTAGACTAGACTTTATTAGACTAAAGAAATACTCATTAAAACACAATACAACTACTTGTTTTGTTATAGTTATATGCATTAATGACTGTCCTATCAACCCCAGAACCAACTGAAAGAAACAGTTTAAGCACGCCACGATAAGTGTAACTTGGAGTTTCAGTGGTTCAGGGTATTGTTATTTTTCGAGTTTGATTAATTTAAATCGGGATTTTCAGTATGCGTAGATATCATGTACGAACTCCGAAAGACTTGTTTCTTTACCTTAAAAGACAAAACTAGAACTCTAAAGACTCATTAGCTCTTATAATTGCTCGATTATCATCCCTGCATTTGTAGAAATTGTAAAAGATCCGGTGGACAAAAAACACTCTCTCTGATTGGTATATTCCCGGAGGACATTTTAGGTTGGTGTTGGGTAGGGACGAAGCCGTCGATCTGTCAATGTTTTATTCACAACATCCTAGACATAATTATCAAAACGAACATAACGATGTATTCTAAACCTAAGCATACTAAACTTTGTTCTTACGCATTGAATTCGCTGTCAAATAAATGGTGATAGTCGAATGCGGTGGCATAACTGACTAGCTTGAAAGCAATAAACTTACCAGATATATACTAAGAATATAATTATTATAACATTTTGCCGATTGAGCCCAACATAATAACTATGTATATATGTATATATATGTCCTTCATAACGATAAGAATAATTATCATATGTTAAAGTCATACCTGTATGCTAAGTCCATAAGTAACAAAAAAAATCCGGCCTTTTAGTAAATAATATAACAAAATAAATAATCGTACATGTATGCCAAGCAACAGTGAAGGCCATATAATGCAGACGAGATGGCACATTTTTTTTCTTCGGTGATTTCAAATAATAACTGTCTAACTTGCCAACTTATAACAATAGTACTCAAAATAACCGATATGAGTTAAAGGGTGGAATTGTGAAATATAAAATCATTTTCTTGTGTTATATATCATTATATATTGCTGACTGTAGTAATTCAATGACCTTTAAGAATCTTCACTTGGTTCACCTTTACGTGAAAGTTCAACAGTTTGACATGAAAATGCATTACACAGAAAAGTGCTTATAATTCATGTCTGATCAAAGATTGGTCTACAAATGTTTAAGGTGATTACATTGATATATGTAGGTGTAATGGTATACAGGAAAATAAAAAGGTCTTTTGAAAAATTCTATAAATAGTAAAATTTGAACTACCATTGGACAAAGACATACAGAGATAATGTAAAACATAAAACAATGCAATAAAGACAAAACAATACATATGCTAAATTACCACGTAAGAACGCTCAGTCGGCAGAATGTCCAACTGGGATGCTTAAACCTGGTGTGTGGAGCGCTCCAACCTAGCACTTTCTTAATGATTTTCTTACAAACTCACATTGTAAAAGAATATAGCATCAAAGTGAAACAAGCAACAGCAAGCACCTGCGTCGGTAGTTAAAAAAACCGATACAATTATACTATATACAAAGGCTTCCTCCGAAGGCAATATTACAGCGTCGCGTTGTTATGATTGATTGTGATAAACACGTTTAGTCCATTAGCTGAAGTGTTTCAGGAAACATCGATGTCTTGAGAATTTCGTCAAATCAATATTTTATGGAAAGAAAAGTATCATCCAATGTATAAGACTACGTGACCTCCGAGTTTTATTTGGCTGAAATTATTCATCGCCATAAAAAAACATGATTTCACAGGTAATACATGTTGCTTAAATAAGAATTTATCCGAAGTTGAACTCTCCCGAAGAAAGGTTTCCGATAATTTATGACAATTTGTGTGAGGTATAACAATTATTAAAAAAAAACACAACAACTTCACATTATTTCAAATTACATGTTCCACAAAATCTATGTAAACTATATTTACAAACGTGCTAATATCAGCAATATAACCAATATACAGTAAAAGTAATTTTTTAAAACTATTATTGTTTTTGCCTGTTTTTTTAAAAAAAATTATAAATTTCACTATTTCCGAGTCGTGCGAGTTAGGTTTTAGTCTATGTTCTGTATGAAATGTAGTTAAGTAAAATAAGATTATGTTAAGTTTGATATATGAGCAGAAGGGTTAACAAAAATTAAAATATCCTTATTTATTCGATAGACTGACGGTCTAGACATTTAACACACGTTAATTGAAACAGTGTAAGTGTAAAACATATGGAAAACGGTTGGAAAACGGTTGGCCTGTATTGCGCAAAAGAACACGTGATGTTAATCGTGACGATCATACAGCTTTTATCTGACATATAAATAATACTTCAAAAAGTTTATACGGTGGGAAGTTATATACACATTGCAAAAAAGTCAATTGATGTAAATGCTTACATTACAGTTTGTTTTGGATAATTATGTATGTAGAAATACAACTGCAAAAGGGTTAAGGGCTAATTCGGGTGCTTATTCCGGTTTTCAGAGCCTTTATATCGTACTTCCCAAGCATTTCCCTAAATATAAACAGGCAAAGCGAAGCACAATTAAAACAACACAGTTAAAGGGATACATAGGTTATAGAAATGACGACATTAAGCGCAAAGTAATGATGAGTTTTATAATATAAATGTCCACACCTACATCCGGCTAGGGGAGAAGTAATACTGCTACGTAAAAATCTGGGTAGTCAAAAATAGTTATGTTAATTTGAGACAGCAAAAACATATTAAAAACAAAATGTTGAAGTGTTTGCACGTTTAAATGGAAACTAATAAACAAATGTTTATTTACGTCAAAGGAAATAAACCCGAAATAATCATAAATGGCAATTAAAAAATAAAAATTAAAAAAAAAAAACACAATTTTAACACAGTCCAGTATCAACGTCAGAGTGACGAAAACACTAAGGTGAGAAATTGCATAAAAGTGGAGGAAACAAACATAAACTTTTACTGCACGGTTAGTAGTCACATGGTTACAGGCAGTTTATATAACCACTTGAAGCAGATATAGTGCGCCCGTCGCTGTGTATAGCATGCCGTCAACACATGACACATTCCACACCCAGTCGCATTATCAAAGCACCAAGTCAACCAGTCCTGAACATAACCTTACAATTTCTTGCGATTTAGCAATGGAGCTATACTTATACAAATTTTAATTACTAACTACTTGGTATGACGCGACCCGGAATTGAACCCGTGGCATCAAGTACCTAGAGCCAATCCTCTACCGGAAGCGCTACCAGATCCAGTAATTAATAGTGGTAGGACAAATTGGTATCAGTTAGGTGAGAAAATAACTAAATTCAGAAAACGCGAGTACAACCGAATCGCATGCTTTGCAGTTTTATCCGCCAGTTTGGACCAATGATTTTTCTGAAATAATTTCATAAGTCATTGTAACAATAAATGGTCCTGCAAAACGTTGAGAGAGAGAGAGAGAAAGAAAGCGAGCGAGAGAGAGAGAGAGAGAGAGAGAGAGAGAGAGAGAGAAAGAGAGAGAGAGAGATAGAGATAGAGAGAGAGAGAGAGAGAGAGAGCTATTCTTAAAATAAGAAAACCACGAGACAACTTCCTTTTAAGTTCATGTTATGTAGCCATAATGGTACATGTAGTCCGCTCTGACGTCGAAACCTATTTTATATCTATATTTATGAGTTCAGTCTCATGCTTATTAATAAATGTGGAAAGGATGAACGTTTGGACTGATTTTATTTTGCAATTCGACGTGTCTTACAATATAGGTAGTGTTCAAGATCGTCGTTAGTTTGACTTAAGTATGCATGTATGCAACAATTTATCCCTAAATTCCCAACAAACAGTGGAAAGAATTCATTCGGTATAGGCACACCGACGGATACCACCTCTGATAAAAAGGATCTTTTCAAAGTTGCATTCAAAATGTCATGTAAGTAAAACATTCGACAACGTAAATAATTATCTTACATTTGCGAAGAATTTTCAACTTTCCAAATTTATGTTTATTTCTGTATGCGACAACTTTAACACGTTTTTAACGTAATAAATAAATTTCGATGATTGATGTCTAACGAGGAGTTATGACAAGCCGAGCTGACGAAATGAACGAAGGTATTGATGTAAATACAATTCGAGTTAAATGTTTGGTCGCAGTATAAAATAATTTAAGATAAAATGAAATTATGAATAAATCAGGATTAATATCAGTTTGATTTTCTTTTGATGAAACTAAAACTAAGTGCTCATTTCCTTTGGGTAGATCCACAACTCTGTACATTGGAACTTGTTAGCTGTAATATTTATTAGCTTCACTGTCGATTGATCGGCAATGCTGAAAATATCAAAGACACCGCCTGTTTATCAAAAGCTTAAATAATTGAATACACAAACTACCAAGGCTAAATGAAAGTGATGCGTTATGATTATGAAATTACATTTTTTATTTCTTTTATAAGTTGACCATTCCCGCCACACTACATAATTTCAGTGTTTTATGTTTTCTCTAATGAACTTCTATGGTTACTTAGTTCATTCTTTATGTCCTACAACGCTGCATATTATTATTATTCTATATTTATAAACTTAGATATGTAAATGCACAGATCAACAACATGTTCCTTTTTACTGTCGTTTTTAGAATACATGTAATGTAGATGTAAGTGGATAACGTATTTTTATCGCTACTGCTCTGACAAAAATGATCTACTTTATAATATAATCAACTGTCTTGTGACGAAAGCTCTTGTTCCCTTAAGCGCTAATATCACATCTTTAGACATTGAGCCGAGAATACCATCAAATATGTTTAATTCAAAATTAGGTCATTTTGCTTAATGAAGCGTGTAATTGAAATATTTATTTTGTGGCAATAAGTTTACATCGTCATTTATCGATGGCCAAAAGAGGAATTACTTTATTGCGGGGAGTTTTAACGATCATGCAGTATTGAGAACTATAATCGTGAATGAATTTAATTTATGTTTTGATTTTAATTTCAACTTATTGAAGCCTTACTCACACTTGTTAGATTTTCACTGTCAAATTCAGATACTTTTAGTCGTAAACTTGACTATTGTTTATAATGATGCAATGTAAGTTGGATGTATATAATTAAAGATATGGTTAGAGGCAGAGATCCCGATTTCGATGTTCCTATTTTCCCAACAAGATTATGTTATCTTTTTCTTGTATTTATTTAGATGGAAACATAAACATAATTGATGGAAAATGCCATGTAAATTTAGTTTATTAACTTCATTGTGTCATAACTTTATAAGCTCCAAACTTTGAGAATCAGATATGTTTAATTGTATTCCCAGATATAATATTGTTCCTTAAATTGTTTTGTCTGCGTATTTCAACTGTAAGCTGTTTTGTTTTATCATTGTTTGCCTTCGTTTCGTTTTATTTGACTAGTAACAAAATGAGAGACTCCTAGGGTCAGATTGCTCAGGGATATGTCTCAGAAAAGCCATGCGTAAAAATGACAGTTTACTTATATTTCCCATATGTGTTTCCATGCCTCGAAGCTGCAATTTCTTATAGAATACTCTGCTGCTTGTTAATTTTACTGTCTCGACGGTACATTTCACATAGTTAAGATAAGGGAAAATGTTTAAAAAAACTAATGTTAAGATAAAATATCACAATCCAACTCTATATAAGTCCATTTTTTTCCGATAAAAATCACTCATTGGGGATTTCTTCAAACCTCATGAGAGATATCAGCAAAACTCCGACTATCGTAGGACACCCACGACCGGTACAGTCCGTTACTTTCCATTTATCGCTCGTGGGATATTTAGTTTATTTACTTTTCGCCATTTCTGTTAATACTATTTCATTGGTCGCTTCATTAATCGATGAAGATTTCAGTCCAATGATGAAGCTCGTTCTTTCATTGTTTCGACAGAATTGTCAAAATGGCGACGTCATTGTTAAACTTCTAGTCTCAAAGAGAATGAAGAGTATGGATGTGGTAAGCAGTATTATGATTGGCCATTTCTTGTTATACCCAGTTCGATAAGATCACATAACTTTTTTCTAGTGTTGGTAGTGATCACTGGCTGTTCATTCTGATTGGTTATTTTTGTGACAACTAAAACAGCTCATACAGAAAGTGTATTTCAGCATTATTTTTCTCTTTATTTAAAGTTACTAATATGTATTATGTTTTAAAACAATATATTTTACAACATGTTCTATAAATTACATAATGCTATTGTTTAAGAAATAGTTTCCAATCAGTAGAAAACAACAGTAACAAACCTGTTGATTAAACAATAAATATAAAGCAATTACGGGAGAAGTAGGTTTTGGTAACACAACAAACATTTAATTAGATAAATAATAATAATAATAATAATAATAATAATAATAATAATAATAATAATAATAATAATAATAATAATAATAATAATAATAATAATAAAATAATATAAACACATAAATACATCTTTTGTAAAATAATAAACAAAATAATTGTGAAAGAAAGTAATAAAAAAAGAAACAAAAGAATACTTGCTTGCGAATGCGAGAAGACATATTTTTATAAGATATAAATTCAAAGTTCTAAAAAGTACATCGAACGTAATTGAGATTCAAGACAATCTTGTTGTCAAGTGCATTTTGAACAGACAGTAGTTAATTATGGCCCCTGCTGCATACTGAGTGGGTATGTCTAAATTTGAGATTTTTTAAACAAAAATGATATATGGCGCATCAACATTCTGTTTAATGCAACAGTTCCTGCTCAATCAACCCTTGCTGGCGGGGTTGCAATTTACCTCTCGAAATCTTTTTGTGGTAGTAATGCTAGAAGTCTGGCGGTCTAACAACACGGTGCAGTTGACTTATTCTAGGTAATAACTTGTCAAATAATATATAACTTAATAATATTAACTATCATTTGTCTTACATTATACGGTCATCCGACGTCTGTACAAAATTTATATCGATTCGTGACGTTAGCAAGCTCGGAGATCGTACACAATAGGATGCTAGTTCCTTCTCGAAAACAGATATACCATGGTTTAGAAATGTTGTGTATTTACGGTTGATATAAAATGTACGTGCTTCTGAATCATAAAGAATATCCTTATGATTACATAATTTAAAAAAAAATGATTTGACATACATTTTAGTAGTATAGGTTTAAAAACTCCAAGTAATTTGCAATATTGTTTGCGAATATATATTATTATATGATATTATAACATACCAATGAAATTTGTATAATTTACACAGAGTACTGTCTTTATCCCATCGTAGTTTAATTGAAGACATGTTACCAGATGTGTTTCCTTTTCTCTTAACTTGACTTTACCCTGGTACCTTTTCTGTCACCTCAAACTGATACATGTGGCCCCTAAGCAACAAATTAAATATATTCAAGAAAAATACGGGTTGCTCTTAAATAAAGTAGAAATACAAACACATACACTAGAGTGTGTAACAAAATGACATACACTAGAGTGTGTAATAAAATGACATACACTAGAGTGTGTAATAAAATGACATAAACTAGAGTGTGTAATAAAATGACATACACTAGAGTGTGTAATAAAATGACATACACTAGAGTGTGTAATAAAATGACATACACTAGAGTGTGTAATAAAATGACACACATTAGAGTGTGTAATAAAATGACATACACTAAAGTGTGTAATAAAATGACATACACTAAAGTGTGTAATAAAATGACAAGTGATGGTTTCGTTTTGTATTTCTGCTATTTACGAGCTAGATGGTTCAAGTACCAACGCCAGAAATACAAATGAAATTATATTTGTTTTCTACTGTATTTTAAAAAGACAGTATTTGATTTTTGTTGCTTCTGCCCATTGCACTAATGCCGTCTGATTGATTATTCCGTTCCAACGGAAATATCTCCCTCTTACTTGAAAGTAATGCGCTCAGAAAGATTTATAGCTGATGTTAACATTAAGATGCAAATTACAGTATTGCGCCAGGAAAAATATTCGTTGAATTCTCTAGCATACAGTTGTCTAAAGTAATTCAAGGATGTTATTTTCTGTTTTCACCACATGCCGACAGAATTGATGGCTATCTGTTTGATAATATTGTCCTCACTGTATTTGTGTTTGGGCTATCGGTTGTGATCAGCAAAATAAAATCAGCAAACTATGTAAATCCGCCATAATTACATATCACTGCAGCCAATACAAGGGTATTTATAGACATGATTTATACCCAAAGTTTCATTATTTTGTATATGAGCCATTCGATATGCAAAAAAGGTAAGGTTATTTTGTCAGTCCTTTGTCCTGGTTAGCGGTCTTTGTCTAGTTTATTGAATTATTATAATTCATACCCCACCGTTTGTAACGTGTGTAGCGATCTCTAAATTTAATAATAAAGCGTACACAATACCACCAATCATTCTTGCATATATTCATGAATTTATAAATAAATGCATGTGGTGGCACCATATGTTTGTGTCGCCACATTTAATTCGACTTTGTCGTTCTATGGCAATGTTATGGAATTAAGAAATATCACCAATGTCTCCATCAAATGCAAATGCATATGCATCTCTTGTTTTGTCATATCTAGTTATATATTTGTTTATTATCAATACGTCTGACGCAGCGCGTCAATTACAACAGTCTGGCTTATACCTGTGTTTGTATGTCATGATTTTACTCGACCTCTGTCATTTCAGACAAAGAAAAACAACAAACAAACTGAAAATGAGTTTGTTTAACAAATTGATTGTGTAGCGTAAGTCCCGTATTCACCAACAATTTTAAGCCATAACTTAAGCCCAAGTCACAAATTTCATACCAACAAAAATAAGCTTATTTATGAAGTTTCAGCGTGATTTTAAGATAAAAGTATCAAAGTTAAAGTATCATGCAAAAGTACTGAGATGTAGCTAAATACATAATGAAGATATTGTGGACTGAAAACCATGACTTGGTCAATTCTTACTTAAGAATGGTTGGTGAATAAGGGCCTAAGTATATAACTGATTGATTCAGATGGACTTTTTGACAGATCTTTCAATGTAATTCAATTAAATATTTGGATTAATACTTTATTTACATGCATATTACAAAATATATTATTCATTTTGTTTTTAAATATATTATCAATTGACATTGATTTCTATAGGATTAATAATGTATCAGTTTTAATGTACATGAACAATACTATTTCTTTAAAGCAATCGCTCCTAAAAACGTCTCATAAAATATTTGTTATTAACAATAGTTAATGTATGCAATATGTACGTCTGTAAAAAAATGTTAAAATAATAACTAATAATTACCAAAGGGTCTCTGATAAAAAATTAAAACTAGACTGCTTTAGATAAAATACATTAAATTCTATCATGCAGGTTTTTGGGACTTCGATAAATGTATAGTTGGCGTGTTACAATTTGTTAATTTCTTTGCGTTGATCAGCCTTTAGTTGTATTATTGGCTCTTGGTTTAAACAAAAGCTTGATTCGATCATGCCTTATATGGCAATTTATAATTTTAAGAAACTTAAACCTGTTACCCAGTTCTGGATATAATGCTTATTTCGATTAGGAAGCCTATTCATTAGTGACCTTAATTGGATTGTTCTATATTATTGACCTCACAAAGAATCGGTTTTCTGAATGTTCATTATGGTTTATATTTTGTTAAAGAGAGTATATAATTTACAATTTGATTTAAACATCAATATTTGTGTTATAAAATCAATGCTTCATGATACAAATTATGCAGAAAAAACACACAAAACAACAGCCGTTGAAGGCAATGATGTACAATACACATTTAGAACACATGAGAAACGGGGACCAAACACGGATAAAGTGAACACATTACTTTTGCTATTTAAATAGTTTGCAGCGATCTCTAATGTGCGACAAAGTTAAACTATTTTGGTAAAAGAAAACTTTAACGACTGTCTGGGGAAAACCCATCGACGTACGACAAGGCGCGTGGAAGAGCTTCCGTCAATAAGTTATTCGCTACGGACGGGACTCGAACCGACGTGGTGAAAGCTTAAGTCGTTACTCAGATTAGTTAAATCGGCGATTCTTCCTCTTTGTAACAGACACTTGTTAACACGTCTTTAATGCTGCAATTAAGACACACACCATAATAATTTGATGTATTTTTGTAAATCGATTAGCATCCTTATTACAACACAAGTGAAGACATCAAATCCAAATATTATATAGTAATTTCTATCGCCTTTCGTTTTATTTCCATTATGCATAACAGAATAAAATTCATTGTAAGATATATTTATCTAAAATTATACATACAAGAATATATTGGTGCCTTCACTTTCCTGACAAAATTCCCAAAAACATCATTTCAGCTTTACTAGTAGAAACAAGAACACAAAAATAATTGTGTGTTTTTCTTGTAGACTAATTATTTGATTTCTTTTGCATCTTCTAAAGTTATATCTAAATTGTGACATCGATTTTAAGAACGTTATAGGGTAGAGTCTTTCTTGCGGTGCTGTTCTTTTTCTTTCTCTCTCTCATTCTGTCGACAACTGTTTTTTTCTCTCTCTCTTTTTGTTTCTGTATGTCTCTGTCTCTGTTTCTGTACCAGTCTTTCTGTGTCTCTGTGTGTCTGTCTGCCCCTCTGTCACGCTGTATCTGTCTGTGTGGCTGTCTCTCTCGTTCTCTCACTCCGACATTGTCCTTTGTTTCTTGAAGACTCCAGAACACAGTAATGGTCCATCCATCTATGCCATTGCTCAAAGAGTTCTGTCAAGACATCTTAAGTCAGCCATTATGCATTCGTTTAAATTAACACGCTTGTAATTTATATTTGGCCTTCGAAGTGAAACAGAAAACGGCTGAGATGCTTACAAGCGATTGTTGTCTTTTGCATCTAAAACAGACAACCATTAGTTATGATTTCCACAGTGTATTGAACCATGAATGTATGGTAGATTAAGTGAAATGTTTAACAAAACAATTAACCAATTTGTTTAACAGTGAAAACCTAAACATTACAATGCACATAACAGTATAGCCCAAGAAACCTGTATGTTGAAGTCTCCAAAGATATGTGATAAAGGCATTCACAATGTAAACAATGTGTTTTTCATGCCACGTACTTGGCAAAGATATTACCTTTTGTTGTGGATATGTTTCAGAATAGTGTCTTACTTTTCCTTGCCAATAGAATATACCCACTGTACACGCACATTAAAATAACATACATTATTTTTTAACAGTGTAAAAGCATTTTTACAAGCATGTTGGTATTCGCTTTATGCTCAATTATTTCGAGTAACATCGTATTACGGCTATTTACGTTCTGGAAAAAGATTGTTGCAAAATTTCTCTCTATAGTAATGTAAAAACTGCGAGTTTCCGACTTCTGTCTCCGTTAAGGACATTGTAAAAGTTTTTCTGAAGACAATCGACCATAAGCGATACTTCAATACTGAAAGTATTTTCGGCACTGAGCAAAAATGAATAGGTTGTTAAATTATGATTTTGATTTTTTTTATTATAACAGTACATGTTGTATAAAGACATTTACAGAAAATGAATAATGTAAATTCGTAGTCGCACCTGTACAACAACAAGGCTTGTTTACATGACCTTTTTATGTGTATTTAATTTTGTAATTATATGTTTTCTTCCTCTGTTAACCAAAGTCTGTCAAATTCGATTATACTTGCTTTATTATTTCTTTAAAGGAAATGCCAAACTTTTAGTAGAAAAGACTAGGCGCGTTAAGGCAGCGCGTATTAATTTATTTTTTGCACATGCTGTTTTATCTTAGATATTTTTGTTTGTGTTCCATGCCACAGATATGATGATGGTCCTACAGACGACGTTCAGCTGATAATTGATGCGAGCAACCAGAATAAACACTGACGATTCCAAAGGATGACAATGCCTTATTTTATGTAAATTAATACTCAAATCCTATTCAATAATCAATACAAATGCATTATATGTGCAAATCGAGGGAATGATATGAAAATTCGATCATAAACATTTTGAAAACACTTTACACAACAGGTATCTAATTAATGTTTTCCTCTTAAATATTATCCATCAATCACTGATGAACGGAATGATCTTGCAAATGACTGACTAGGATACAAATCAATATCAAAAATAAATAAAGAAGGGATATGTTTCCCTTCAGGCAACACTGTCATATCTAGTCATGTGTATTAGTCAGCGAATTTTCGTCAGCTTCGTTTGATTCACTAATTAGTTGTGATAAGGTTATCGCCGCGAGTAAATGAAGTAAGTTTTTCATTTCCTCCATATAACGTTCTTCACGTTCAGACCGGTTTAAAACTACTTTTCGGGTTAATAATTCATAAAATGTTTAAGCGAAAGGTCTTATATAAATGAAGTTTATTTACGTTGAATTCTTTACAACATGTACTATTACAACAAAACTTAATTGGGCAATGACAATACGCCCTTATATGAGTTTCGAGGCTGTTTCAGAAGGTATTAGCTATGCAGAGTTTACAAATAACGACAATATCTATTTGAATAAATTAGGCTAGGTTATGTTTTTTTAAGATATCGTATGATATACATACGAGTATTTATATAGTCAACTCATGAAAAATATGTAATGATAAAGTAAAATATAGGTGTTTGTGAGTTTCTTTACGACTTGTTGTACTGCATAGTACAAAGACCTAGCACGATTTCTATCATCAAAGGTAACACTTTGTCTTTCAAATTAAGATTTAACATTAGGATTGTATTCCATATATCCATATGTTCTTACTAATTAACACGCAAAACTGTTTTATAACAGGCTTGGAAACAATGCGTAGACGAAAAATATATTCAGTCGTAGCTAGATTTAAAGATATTAAAAGTAGGTTAGATACTAGGCAGCATATGGTTTTATGCAGAAAATATGCAGTTATTAAATAAGTTTAAGTATGCTTTAATTAATTTAACTGGTATGTGTTTAAAGAAATTACTATCATACGAAAGAAGTGACTAGATTAAAGATATACTTACCTTGAAATATTTCTGACTCTATAATCAATTATTACAAATGTTTTGGTTTAATGATATATCATGTTCTGCATTTTACGTATAATCAGATAATGCTCTCATGCTATTCACGAGGCAGGATAATAAAACGGATTTTGTGAATTTGCAATGGCAGATCGCCTGACAAATTTGCGTTATCACCTCCTTTGTTGTCTATGTTCGTGTGGTAGGACTATTAGTGTTATTTGAAAGCCGAGACAGTTTAATTTCAAATTGATACGATTCTTGACTCTTTTTACAATAATTTGTTACCGACGCATTCATCATGTCGATATGTACACATTTTAGATTTATTGCCTGGGATGTTATATTTCTGAAGACAAGGTTTTTTTTTCAGTTATGTACACCCGATGAAGATGCTTAATGTCAGTTTTCTCATTTGAAAGTTTTTTTTTATTTATTTTCCCTTCTTTATTTCCTCGCCATTTCTATAGTGTTGAGATTTTGGTGCTTTATTTAGAAATTATTTCAGATTTTAAAACCATAGAACATTGCTTATTGATATATAAAAATATGAACATCTCTCTTTAAATGACTGATTCACGCCCATATATTACAAGTCACATTGCTATGTTTGGCATACTGACTTTGTATAATTAAGACCTTCACAGAGAACTATTGGCATAATGAGTGACTTGCTCGATGTGATAGCGTGTTAAATGGATTAGAATTCATTTCATCATAATTTAGTTTAAGTAATAGACTGCAACCAAATAATTACATTACACATCATTTATGCCGAAAGGAGAGAATCAGGCGAAACTCTAAAGAAATGAATGATGATATTTTACCTGTCCTTTTTATACACCCAAGTTTAACGTATGGCAGGAACCCATCACATGCACCATTAATACATCATCATTATGAAACATTTAGTATTGAAGAGTGTGATACGTTCTGACTTATTTATGTAGATGCCCAGAAACATGTATATTATGACATAATAAATTCATTACACATTACAAAAAACACGTCAGGTCCATCAGGCAATGTGTTTCTTAAAGCATGTACAGACCGATCTATTGCGCCAAATCTATTCTTATGGGGACGGAAACAACTGTCTGGAAAGTCAGTAGTCCTATTATTATATTTGATGGCTGCAATTATCAGTCATACATGTTAATAAATCATTACCAAGTCGAAGGGTTTTATGTAGATAATTAATTATCAGATAATTGTTTGCTATACAATGATAAATGTTGTATAACAATTTTATGAAGCATAACAATAATCCATATTATAAAAATAACGGCATGTATGTCTTCTTCAGGACATTTTTGACTGACAATTTTTATCTAAAATACAACAAAAATACTCAAGAAGTTATTATATATTTTCACTGGCAGATCAAAACGAAAACCGATGTTATACCTAGCGCATTCACTAAACAACATATGAATTCAATAGTAAACTGAATTCAGCAAAACTAAGTTCAGTAAGGAAAAACGTGACATACCTTTGAGACAAGCACGCATAATTCGGACACTATGCGTGTAATGTCTTGGAATCCTAATATTTGCTCTTTTTGATTCCATCTCTTGAAGAAAGTTCTGACAAAAATGACAATGAAACAGACTCGTATGCTCTTGGACACTTAACAGGATACCCGAACAAAAGGAGAGCCAGCAAAACAGTTCCTTCGTTGCTTTAAAATATGAAAAGAGTATTCCGCCTATTTTCAAACATCTTTAAGGATTAACATCTGCTTAAACTTTGCGGGCTGGTATTATTGCTATGCAAACGTCCAAGACAAAATAGTTATTTTGGTTATGAAAGGCAACATCCAAGGGCATTTATGTCCGTATTATTTAACTAAATGTAAGTAAGTTAGTCGGTACAAATTGCTGTATTGAACATAACATGATATATTTCTAAATTTGACATCATTTCATGTTTTTGTTTACAAATGGATTAAACAGATAAGTTAATAGAAATTTGCATCTTAATCAATCCGTCTTACATCTTTTAACAAACTATACGTAATTGCAAGAAAATAAAAGATTTATTATCGGGTTGATTCAGCGACCATTACAATATATTTCGTTTAAATTTATTAATAACACTAAGGTGCTTACTGAAAGTTACATATTTACGTTTTTATGATGTGGCTTTTTCTCAGGATGGTTCACCTGCTACAACCATCTTCGTATATTCAATAAATGCAGTGAAGCATGAGCACTAAAACTTTTGCGCTGATACTTTACCTTATTATCCAAAGCTTTTACAATACGCTTCCTTAAGTATACACAACCATACATAAGTTTACATACATGAAGAAGTTATGGACTGTACACCTAGGTTTGTCTTAAGCAAAGTCATTTGTGACTTATGAGTATCAGTCGCGGATGGCAGTATTTGCTTTGTGCGGGCAGACGAAGGGTAGATTTCTAGCTTGCCTGAAGAGTTTCGTCTGGAGTCGCTTTCTTTTTGGCAATAATGAGACGGGAGTTTCGTGCAAAGTGATCAAGTGTGTGAATGTTTGCTTCAAGGATGGCATTTCATTAGCAAAGTTTTCCTGTCGGACAATGTTGAACTGAATAACACTAATGTCTCTGTTACACACACTTTTAGAGCGCAGATGGCCATTCATGTCGGGCACTTTCTATCTACTAGTTTTCTGTAGAGGATGGTCTTGAGTCGTCAGTCATGTGTGCCATGTGCCCTAGTCACTGCATTCGCATCTGCTTTTAACTTCAAACATGAGTGTGATCCTTGCATTTTATAAGCCATAATTATTTGGAATCTTACTTTTATTTTCGCCCTATTAATTTTTAGACTTTCTATTTATACTTACTTTACTTACTTATACTCATGTACACTAATACATCGATGTTATTTGTGTAATGATTATTCACATTTCACAGTAAATACATTGACCTCTTACATCAGTTTATGTAAACATACAGTTTAAACTGTGGTCTTTTATCTGTTCCCTTATCAGTAAACCAGAACTGTTATTTTTTTTACTTAAATTGATATTTTAGCTATGTCTTGATAAACGAATTACATTTTTTGTGTAACCTTATGAACTCGTTTAAATAATTTAACTTTAGTTGCACTTGTGTTGTACGCTTTGTTAAAAACTACGCACATCCAGTTGGCATAAACAAATGTTTATGTTTATAGATAGTGCCGTTTGTTGTCAAATAAATGTGCCACAACAACGATAACTGGGCATGCACACCTACGCATGCTTGCTAACATTATTGTGTGAAGTCTTTTTATACAGCATTCAATTTCAAGAGCTGAACTAATAATTACATTGTCAGCATGAGATCTAGAATTCTTCCAATGGCGTTCGTTAAGGTTGCATTGAATACCTCAGGAAAACGGTTTTCTAGAAATTTGTGTGTAATGTTTGACTGTTATAGGTTGCAATATTCTGGAAGGTACTACACATATTTCTGACATGATAGTAGCAATATAATGTAGATCATTTCATATAATATTTATGTCTTACTATTCCATGCTTATCGGCGTTAGTTTGTCTTTTTTCTACACCATTGTTGTTCGTGTTAATTCATTTACTGTTATCATTTGTTCATACTATTGCTTTTATCTCTATTCTCAGTGTTTTCATTTTAGACCAATGTGGAATACCCAATTCGTTAATGCTTCAATTTTAATTGGATCACAAAAAATTAAGAAAAATGAATGTTTAATAGTTCTTAGACTGGTTATCTTGGTAGCAGAAAACATCAGTCGGAACTATTACATGGTCAACCGTTCTCTTGGATCACAGTTCTTCAAATCTTCTTTCTGAATAATATATTAAAATGCTCACCTATTACTTAAAAGCATAATAAAGTCAAACACTATAAACATATATTGCAATAAATTATTGCCTTAAAGTAATAATAAGCAGAGCATTCCCCTATTTGAAATGCGATTGTTATATATATATCAACACCATCTTATTCATTTTGTTTCAAATAACAAACACCTTCATAAATGCAGACATGAAACAGATGTTTGAGATAAGTGTTTATTGCCTAAAGTCTTTTAAACAGACTGTGGTCCCTGGTTTCTTAATAAACTTACTTTGTCAGAATGATTATGTAAATCATATGTTTTAACTGCCAGGCATAGTGTGTCTTTCAAAGCAACCGTGATAAATTCGCCTTTTGAAGAATAAACCCAATAAATTTACATTTGGGGCCCAAAAGCTTTTCACAGTCCCGTCAAGCTTGTTTTTCTGTACACAAACAATCATGCGATAAAAAACGCTTAAACTCAGCGGAATGACACTTAATATTCACGTTAAACTTATAAACAAACAGAATGCAACAAAAGGGCGATACTATACAAGTGTTTAAAAGACTTTGCTTTTGAAAAGACTGCAAATTCTCGAAAAGCCAACTGTACTTGGAAACTGAAACATTGATAAATGAATAATTATATCCTGCATCCAAAAGAGTGATACATTGCCTAATCCCAATCTTAATCATTGGAAACTCAATAGCATGCTTTAGGAAATACAATTTTAGTTAAATTATAGACCAAAGAGTAATTGAACTCAAAGTTCAACCATTTAACTACAGTTCAACTTAACTTACAACAATTTAACTTATCCAGCATTAATAATTTGAAGAAATCGACTCTCATATAAACATATGTACTATTTGAGTATATTATCCGAGTCATTTTTATTTGTGACAAGTTTTAATAGGAGTAAAATCAAACAACCGGGCAGTATAAATAGATTGGGAGAGAGACAGATTTAGAAATTTAATAAGAGAGACACATTAGAAAACCATATAACTTAGACACTGACACTGTTACCAGGTTAAATCTCATTTAATCACAGCAAGAAATGAATATGCTCCACATACCTAATTTTCGTAATGAGGTTTGGTGACTTTAATACCAAATAAAGGGCAATTTGATGTTTAATTAAGCTCGCAGAGTGCGTTTTATATAATCAGGTTGGAACATATCTAATCTAACAGCAGATACCAAATGTAAGAGGAATCATTAAAACTGATTTCAGTTAAGATAACCTTAGACAGTACAAGCACTATTATATTCATCTGGCAGTCCAATAACATAAATATTTTATGTAATGATCTTGATTGCGATTTGAAGGGCTGTTAAAAGCACTGCGAGTTACATATACTCATTACGGGTAATGCGGAATACCTTATGAACGGTTAATCTAGATCATTACTTAGATTGTATCGCACTGAAACTGAAACTGTTTTATTTGCTTAAACGCCTATTTCTACATATAATACATATTCAATGGCGTTGTACAATATTATATCAGAACATTTAAGATAATAAATAAATGTAGTTTAAGAATGACAAAACAATTAATTCTAAATCTAAAACATGTTATCAAAAGTAAAAGAAAGTAATGTTATTTAAAATAATTGAAATTATAGCTATATTTTTAAAGGACAAGATAAAAGACATGAAAATGTTACTTGGATAATAAAGAAATTGTAAAATCAGATATTCATCACAGAATTAATGCGCAGAAAAACATTGTCTCTTAGTTCACTGCTTAGTGTTTCTACACTTTACTGACTTTGACTAGAAAAGATTAAAATAGTCTCTGAAGAAATAAGTCTTCAAGTGTTTCTTGAAACTATCAACTGATGAGCACATGTATCAGCTATGAATATTCTGATATAATCTTGCACGAAACTTCCATTTGTCCGACATTAAATGGTAATCTGATGTTTGTACTACATGATGAATGTTACGTTATCTTGCTTGTAGATCGTACAAAAAGATGCTAGGGGCCAGTCACACAGCGAAAACGCATTAATCACGCACGAATTACGCACAGATTTTCCTTTCTGCGCGGAGCGTGCGTCGTATGCGTAATTCGCCGGTGGAACGAACGTGGACTGTCAGTAATTGTAAGTGGATGTGCGTCGAAGGCGGTTTGTGCGTGATTTTGAGTTTTGAACGGTTCAAAAATTTTCCGACGCATAACTGTGCGTCGGTGTGCGTTATTCTTGAGTCGGCTTGCGTAGTTTATGCGTCGAATATGCGTGACTATGCGCGGGACACGCGTCGACCGTCAGTGCTTATGCGTCGGAACTGGTTCGAAACCGCGCACGTCCACGTGCGTCCAGTGACGCCCCACCTTCATACACACATGAACCGCGCACGTATCACGTTCATTCCACTGACATCCGTGCTTGTACGTGGATGTTTGCGAAGCGTGCGTGCTTGGACGCGCTCCGTCAGTGATTCATGCGTCGGGCGTGCGTCGAATGTTCGTGGAATACTGCATCGTATTTGCTCGTATGCGTCGACGTGCGCGATGTGTCAGTGATTTGTCAGTGATTGTAAATGATACGTGCGCTGTTCTTAGTGATTCATGCGTGATTCGTCAGTGATTTCTACCCCCGACACCCCGAAAATTTGGCCAATTTCTCGACGCAATAGCACGCACAAACCCAATCTGTGCGTGATTTGTAAGTGATTCGTGCGCGATCGGCTGTGTGACTGGCCCTTTAGTTTCATCTCAAACTAAAATCATGATTTGACCGCATTTGAGGTGATCTCGAAATTTCGTTCTGAAAATAATCGAGTTCGGTAAGAAGAGTAAAAAAATAAAACATCATGTTATTAAGGAATAGTATTTCTTTGTAAAATCAACTAATCCATAATTATCTTATAAAAATTAAAAATTGTATTTCGAGAAGATGTCAGAAATTCAATTTTTCCGGTGATCTAAGCGAAAACTTACTCTCGATATTTGCTTTTTGGAGCCTTGTTTGTATTTGTATTATTTCTATAGAATAAGTCATAACGTTATTTTATATTTGGTTGATTATTAATTCACCATATTTCATCTCATCGTGGTTGGGAAGACCAGACAACACATGTGTTTTTTTTTTGCTTTCAATCATTTTTATATTAAATACTTCCGGTTGTTGAAATGTTATGGCTGTTTGTTCAGATCTGAGCTTTATGATAAATAAAACTTTTACATATATAGCTTGTATTTTTTAAAAATGTGGATCGTGTCGTCGTTCGTACTACGAATTTAAGTTTCAAAGCAAAATCATAATTGTGGGAAATAAAAAAAGAACAACAAAGTTACAGATATTTAGAATTAAAAAGGTCGTGACAAGTTAATGTTCAAATGTTTATTCGCCAATGATTATTGACCTTAGGTACATGCTATACAAAACTTACAATACAATGGAAATACAGTGTATTTTCCAAGGGTTTATGGAAAACGGTGGTATGAGATAACATCAGCTAGCTAATAAGTAGTATACATGAATATCGAAGATAGTTTACTAGTCCAATAATGACTGCATGGCTTACATGTTCTGAACACAAAAATGAGAATGACCAAATTTTAAAAATAAACTGTCTTTAAAAAAGGCATGGAATATAATTCTATACCAAAAGAGCCTTGTTTTTATGCTTTGTTTAAGAAGGAAATCAACTGTGACTATGCCAATAAAATACCAGAATAAATAAACTAAATAATCTACAAAATGCTTATTTTATATTTACTTACTAAAATCACATTTATGGGACATTAGAGTGCAGCAGGTTTGGTTTAGTATTAAGTAACTAATTAACAAGATCATATATAATGGACAAGTTTAACAAATGTTTCCATGTAAATTATAAGTATGTCTTCCCTATTATGATTAAATGTTATAACACGAAATTGTACAGTCTTTTAATGTTTATTGGCATGTTTTGTCTATCCACTTGGTAAATAGCTTCATCTTAAAACAAAAGATATATATCATTATGTGGTTAGTAGATGAAACTTTAACTTATTTTTCTTGACTTGTATAAAAGAAACTTGTGCGTAAGACATCTCCTGAGGATTCATTTACATAGTCGTTACGTCTAAATGGTCTAAAATTTTGCTATTTACAAAAGGAGATTACGTTTTTATGAAGTTTTACACTGACAATTGTGAAAGTTTCAACCTCTTTACTGTTTCAATAATATACATGAAAACGATTTTTTTCTTATTAAGATTTACTACTTCGTATTTTCTTGTAATTGATACGCGTCACTCGCACGTTTTAATATGGAAGGCTGTTTGTTTTGCTAATTGTGTCCATGGCTGATGTAAAACGTATATGCTTCTGTATCATATAGACTATCTGTATTTACAGAAAGTTTTCAGTTTGTGTGATTTCATCATCGTACAAAAATGAACATGCATTTAAGTAGTTAAATAAGTAAAGGAAATTTGAAATATTGCTTGCGAATTTATATTATAATAATATCCTAGTAACCAGAAACTATTCAGTGAAAAGTAATATTTTACATGTACATGTAATATTGTGTTTATCACACGTTATAGACACGTTACGATTACCGTATGATTTATTTTCTTGATACGTCGAAGCAATGAATTAAAGATTTTACTGAATAAGTGAGAAGAGTGTATAATACAAAGCATTTGCTTTGTCTTTGTCCTACTTACGACTTAAAAAGTTAAAGTACAAGCATCCGGAACACAAGTGAAGTTATATTTATTTTCAATGCATTTTAAAAAGGCAAGTGCTTGATTTTTGTCGCTTCTGCTTATTTAATCAATGTCGCCTGATTGATTATTCCGTTCCTAAGAAAATATGCCCCTCTTACTTTAAAGTTATGCTTTCAGGAAGATTTATAGTGATGTTAACATTGAGATGCAAATTACAGTCTTGCGCCAGAAAAATATTTGTTGAATTCCCTAGCAAACAGTTGTCTAAAATAATTTTAGAATTTTATTTTCTGTTTTACTACATGCCGACAAAATTGATGACTATCAGTTTGACAATGTTTCCCTGATGATATTTGTGTATGGTCTATGACTCCTGATCAGCAAAATACAATCGGAAAATTAATTAACTTCAACAATTATTGCATCTATCTCATCGAATAAGCAGCTATATTGGAATGATTTATATCAAACGTTTAATTCTTGTGTATATTTACCATCAGATAGTTTTAAAACATTTTGACAAATGTGACATTTTGTATAACAATGCCAAAATGTATGTTCTTTTTCCCGTTTGGAGGTCTGTTGCAAATCAATCGAATAATCATACCTACCACCCTCGCCGTTTATATTCTCTAAATTTAAAAATAACGTTTGCACCATTTCATCAGTAATTTTCGCTGTTATTTATTAATCGTTTGATTGGAGCACCCATATTTTATTCTTTAACTCATAACACCTATCACCTTCGCGGTGAGTCTACGCAGACCATCTATTACATAATACAACAGCATGGAAAAACATCATGTGGTTGTATCTTCACAGGTCAATGTTTGGAGTTAATAAATATTATCATTGTCTTCGTCAAACTTATATGTACCTCACTAGCATGGTTAACACTAATGTGTTTATGTTTCCTGATTTAACTCGACTTTAGTAATTTCAGACCAAAAGTCTAGCTGGAAATGAAACAAAAGCTAGACGTTTATATTAGTTAAATGCTTCCTTAAAAAAAAGTCCGTTTGTTTAACAAACTAAGAATGTCACTATAGTCGAGTATTTTGTGATATCGTTGACACTTTCTCTTGAATAACCAGGTGCTCCAGAGGACGTAAAACTGCTTTAGTTAAACAAAGTGACTTCTTCAGGTAAGTATAAAACTGCTTCTAATGCTAAAACTGATTGTTCTTTATCTTGTTATTGATTAAGTCAGATGGACGATTTGACAGAGCTGTCAATGTAATTCAATTAAGTTCTTGCATTGCAAACAACATGTACATGTACATGCCTATAGCTACACATAGAAATATTACTTACCACACATGACGTTGAATTTAAGATTATCAATAATTTATCAATTGCATGCTTGTACAGAAAAAACAGCAACATTATTTCTTTAAAGCAGTGGTTCTCAATTAGTTGTCATATTAAATGCATATGTTCATTAACAATGGAACCTGGTCTATTTGAAAAAGAATATATGACAAAGTCCTATGAACATTGCAACATATACCAAACTCCGAAAAGCCACAGAACAAAGGTATTTCACATGCAAGCCAAGTGAAAAGTAAAAACAAATTTGTGATGAGCCCTTTAACGAAAGAGCAAACCCGACAGTTACCGCCTTGGAACGGTCAGTCGGCAATATGGACCGACTGTAGTGCTTAAACCGATTTTAGAGAGCTCTAACCTCGCACTTCCGGACTGGTTCGTCAATTGCAAGCAATGAAAAGAAAAAATATCTATTTGAATACAAAACGTCCAAGCGCTGATATTTTCTATACATTGTGACGAAAGAAGTGACGTCATTGAGAAATAATGTCAACATAGTGTTTAAAAAAGAATATGGTATTATTTCGATGTGTATGTTATTTAAGTTAATTAAAAACAGAAATAACTATCCGATGGTTTATGATAAATAAGTGTGAAAGTGTGTTTAAATCTTTTAATGTCATTTAATTTTACAATTTAGAATGTACACTATGCAGTTACTACTTACTGATATTGATACAGTTAAAATATGCCTTTTATAACTTTTGTACAATAACGATGTAGATTCAAATGCTATTTTTGCTCTTTGGTTTACATGAAGCCAAAATCAAGCTAGCCTTATATGCCAATTAATCATCTAGAAAATTAAACTTCATAAACCCTTCCTGATACAATGCTGATATCAATCTTTTTAAGAACATATCAATCAACGACGATTATCGGAATGTTATGTTTTATTGAAAGATCCCCACATACAATCTGTTTGCCTAAAATTAACTTTTGTTTTCTTTTTTGTTAAAGTACGTGATATAAGCTTTTACAACTTTGTATAAGTATCAAATAATCTCTTTTAAATAAATAATTAATAAAAGCATGGATTAGACATTAACACTCGCTGCATGCAAAATTGTAGAAAAGGGGCCGAAACGAAGTAAATGGACGCGTTTTTATTTTGTTATAGAAATATATCGCATTGAACATATATGGTCATTACAGCAATTCAAACTATTTTGGTGGAGGAACGTTCTGTGGGTTATAGTTTTTGTCACTGTTCTCTGTTTCTCTCTATCGATGTCTGTGTCTTTCTTTCTGTCTTGCCTCTCTGTCCCTGTATATGTATGTCTCTTTATCTCCCCATCTGTGTGCCTCTGGGTATGCCTGTCAGTTACTTAGTCTGTCTGTCAGTATTTTTCTGTCGTATGCCTGTCTGAACGTCTGTTTGTCTCTCTCTTTCTCTCTCCATCTACCTTTCTCTCTATGTCCCTATCTTTGAACTTGACCAACGCTAGTTTCAATAAGATGCATGAACAATATAATCGCCCTTCCATCTATGTCATGGCTTCAAGAAAAACCTGCTATGCCGTGTTAAATCAGTCATTAATATTCCGCTTAAATCAACACGTTTGTCATTTTATGAGGTCTTAGAAGTAAACAGCCACCAGGAAACATTGACATGCGAGATTTATTGTCTTTGCAGTTTAAGCAGACAATTATTAATAAAGGTTCCTGCTGTATATTGAACCATGAATATGTGGTTGATAAGAAGATATTAACGTCGCCCAATCACCATTCTGTTTAACAGTAAAAACTTAGTGATTAAGATGAAAGAAACACTCTCGATAAAAAACACATTTCATAAAGGTCTTTGAAGATATGTGTAACAGGTATTCAAGATATAAACATTTTATATCATACCGCATGCTTGGCAAAGATGCTACCTGCCATTGTGGATATGTTTCTCAATTTAGCGTGGCTTTTCTAGACTTTTTAATGTATGCCAGTGTATATCTATTTAAAGAGGCATAAACTATCTTTGAAACAGTTCCAATACAAAACACGTATTTGGAAGTAGCCACTGCGCATTTTTGCAGTTGTTCTTTTCGCTTTTTGCATTTTTTCTTCGAGTGATGTGGCACTTGTATTCGCAAGTTTCATAAAGAAAACAAAGGGTTTATTTAATATTTCTCTAGAGTTATCTAAACTTTTGTTGTTCTGACATTAGTCTGCGTTAATGACATCGTAAAATCATCCATAAAATAATCTTTCATAAACGATCCTTCCATATCGAATGCATTTTAACTGCACTGAGAAATTACGTAATGCATAAATATGTATTTAACCGGTCTCAAATTTTATAAAAAAAATTATGGAAACTAAATTTCTTAATCGGCACCAAATCTCCTTAACATGACCTTTTATTATGTGTTTATATATTTATGATCTTTTATTATGTGTTAAGCTATTATTTTTTAAGTAATGTGTTTAGCTATCAACATTTGAACTTTGATAATATATTTATATATTTATTTATGATATGTTATTATGTGTTTAGCTATTAATTGTTATACTTTATTATGTGTTTAGATGTTCATTAATGATCTTTTATAACGTGGTTATATAGCAAATTGTGTTGATATAGATAAATGTTATCATGCGCGGCTAAGTAAATGTGATTTTCGGGCCGAGCATGATACATTTGTGTAATATTAATCTATATCAACACTAAATAATATTCTTTTTATTCTACCATCAACAGTTTGTTTCAAATGGATTAAAAAGGGAAACATTTAAATTTACCGCTACTGCTCCTCCCCTACATAATCTGACATTCCAATGCCATACACGAAATTCCTGCGCGTGCATGGAGTAATTCGGCTATAAGAAAAAGTTCTATTTTACAATTAAAAAATAAGTCAATAAACATGTTATTTTTTATTTTATTTGCACTATACTTAAGGTTGTAATTTTTTCGATTACAATAATTTAAAAAAATGGTTGGAAAATAACAACAACAAAAATCACACCCTCGTATAAAGTTATACATGCAGTGTGTAATGTAAAGCCCGAGTAACATAAAGGTGCTACGCACATGGCGTTAAGAAACCCGAATTACATTCGAGGTTTGTATGTGTTTGTGACAAACAGTTTGCTCATGGATTTATTGTTGATAACATTGAAATTCTGAACAGTGAATATAGCGTCATACAATTGCGAAGATAGTTGTGTTTTTGCCAGGTTGAATAGCGAAATTAAGAAAACTATTGGGATTGGAGGTGGTATGCTGGTGTTCATGTTTAAGTCTGAAATCTGTGATTTATCAGTACATTTGTCCAGTTCTGTGCAGTCAGCCGTAGTTGGTTCACATTCCAGCAGCCAAGAGATTATGTGAATTTTTAAGGTTTTAAGATTCGTTTGGTATCTTATAAGCTTGTATTGTCGTAAAAAAGTGATTATGAGGCATTTCAGACCGTTTTAGAATTTCTCCAATTTAACAAGCGAAAAAAAAATTCGGATGCAAATAAGGCTAATTTCATAGCAAATGAGCTTCTAGTGTCCTTAAAAAGAGATTATGATGCATTTCGGGCCGTTTCGAAATTTCTTACATCAGTAGGTAAGTTTCGGCTGCTAGGCTGCTAGGCTGTTAACTTCAGGCTGCTAGGCTGCTAGGCTGCCAACTTCAGGCTGCTAGGCTGCCAACTTCACGGACATACGTTTTTAACGTAATAAATACATTTCGATAATTGATGTCTAACGAGGAGTTATGACAAGCCAAGATGACGAAATGAACGAAGGTATTGATGTAAATTCAATTCGAGTTAAATGTTTGGTCGCAGTATAAAATATTTAAGATTAAATGAAATTATGAATAAATCAGGATTATTATCAGTTTGATTTTCTTTTGATGAAACTAAAACTTGCTCATTTCCTTTGGGTAGATCCACAACTCTGTACATTGGAACTTGTTAGCTGTAATATTTATTAACTTCAATGTCGATTGATCGGCAATGCTGAAAATATCAAAGACACCGCCTGTTTATCAAAAGCTTAAATAATTGAATACACAAACTACCAAGGCTAAATGAAAGTGATGCGTTATGATTATGAAATTATATTTTTATTTCTTTTATAAGTTGACCATGCCCGCCACACTACATATTTGCAGTGTTTTATGTTTTCTCTTTGAACTTCTATGGTTACTTAGTTCATTCTTTATGTCCTACAACGCTGCATATTATTATTATTATTCTATATTTATAAACTTAGATATGTAAATGCACAGATCAACAACATGTTCCTTTTTACTGTCGTTTTTAGAATACATGTAATGTAGATGTAAGTGGATAACGTATTTTTATCGCTACTGCTCTGACAAAAATGATCTATTTTATAATATAATCAACTGTCTTGTGACGAAAGCTCTTGTTCCCTTAAGCGCTAATATCACATCTTTAGACATTGAGCCGAGAATACCTACAGATTTGTTTAATTCAATAATTAGGTCTTTTTGCTTATTGAAGCGTGTAATTGAAGTATTTATTTTGTGGCAATAATTTTACATCGTCATTTATCGATGGTCAAAAAAAGAATTACTTAATTGCGGAGAGATTTAACGATCATGCAATATTGAGAACCATAATCGTGAATGAATTTGATTATGTTTTGATTTTAATTTCAACTTATTGAATTCTTACTCACACTTGTTAGATTTTCACTGTTAAATTCAGATACTTTAAGTACTAAACTTTACTATTGTTTATAATGATGCAATGTTAGTTGAATGTATATAATTAAAGATATGGTTAGAGGCAGAGATCCCGATTTCGATGTTCCTATCTTTCCAACAAGATTATTTTATCCTTTTCTTGTATTTATTTAGATGAAAAACATAATTGATGGAAAATGCTATGTGAATTTAGTTTATTAACTTCATTGTGTGATAACTTTATAAGCTCTAAATTTTGAGAATCAGATATGTTTAATTGTATTCCCAGATATAATATTGTTCCTTAAATTGTTTTGTCTGCGTATTTCATATGTAAGCTGTTTTGTTATATCATTGTTTGCCTTCGTTTCGTTTTATTTGACTAGTAACAAAATGAGAGATTCCTAGGGTCAGATTGCTCAGGGATATGTCTCAGAAAAGCCATGCGTAAAAATGACAGTTAACTTATGTTTCCCATTTGTGTTTTCATGCCTCGAAGCTGCAATTTCTTATAAAATACTCTGCTGCTTGTAAATTTTACTTTCTCGACGGTACATTTCACATAGTTAAGATAAGGAAAAATGTTTAAAAGACTAATGTTAAGATAAAATATCACAATCCAAACTCTATATAAGTCCATTTTTTCCGATAAAAAATCACTCATTGGGGATTTCTTCAAACCTCATGAGAGATATCAGCAAAAATCCGACTATCGTAGGACACCCACGACCGGTACAGTCCGTTACTTTCCATTCATTCGCTCGTGGTATATTTAGTTTATTTACTTTTCTCCTTATCTGTTAATACTATTTCATTGGTCGCTTCATAAACCGATGAAGATTTCAGTCCAATGATGAAGCTCGTTCTTTCATTGTTTCGACAGAATTGTCAAAATGGCGACGCCATTGTTAAACTTCTAGTCTCAAAGAGAATGAAGAGTATGGATGTGGTAAGCAGTATTATGATTGGCCATTTCTAGTTTTACCCAGTTCGATAACATCACATAACTTTTTTCTAGTGTTGGTAGTGATCACTGGCTGTTCATTCTGATTGGTTATTTTTGTGACAACTAAAACAGCTCATACAGAAAGTGTATTTCAGCATTATTTTTCTCTTAATTTAAAGTTACTAATATGTATTATGTTTTTAAACAATATATTTTACAACATGTTCTATAAATTACAAAATGCTATTGTTTAAGAAATAGTTTCCAATCAGTAGAAAACAACAGTAACAAACCTGTTGATTGAATAATAAATATAAAGCAATTACGGGAGAAGTCGGTTTTGGTAACACAACAAATATTTAATTAGATAAATAATAATAATAATAATAATAATAATAATAATAATAATAATAATAATAATAATAATAATAATAATAATAATAATAATAATAATAATAATAAAATGTAAACACATAAATACATATTTTGTAAAAAAATAAACAAAATAATCATGAAAGAAAGTAATAAAAAAAGAAACAAAATAATGCTTGCTTGCGAATGCGAGAAGACATATTTTTATAAGATATAAATTCAAAGTTCTAAAAAGTACATCGAACGCAATTGAGATTCAAGACAATATTGTTGTCAAGTGCATTTTGAACAGACAGTAGTTAATTATGGCCCCTGCTGCATACTGAGTGGGTATGTCTAAATTTGAGATTTTTTAAACAAAAATGATATATGGCGCATCAACATTCTGTTTAATGCAACAGTTCCTGCTCAAGCAACCCTTGCTGGCGGGGTTGCAATTTACCTCTCGAAATCTTTTTGTGGTAGTAATGCTAGAAGTCTGGCGGTCTAACAACACGGTGCAGTTGACTTATTCTAGGTAATAACTTGTCAAATAATATATAACTTAATAATATTAACTATCATTTGTCTTACATTATACGGTCATCCGACGTCTGTACAAAATTTATATCGATTCGTGACGTTAGCAAGCTCGGAGATCGTACACAATAGGATGCTAGTTCCTTCTCGAAAACAGATATATCATGGTTTAGAAATGTTGTGTGTTTACGGTTGATATAAAATGTACGTGCTTCTGAATCATAAAGAATATCCTTATGATTACATTATTTTAAAAAGATGATTTGACATACATTTTAGTTGTATAAGTTTAAAAACTCCAAGTAATTTGCAATATTGTTTGCGAATATATATTATATTATTATCATAACATTCCAATGAAATTTGTATAATTTACACAGAGTACTGTCTTTATCCCATCGTAGTTTAATTGAAGACATGTTACCAGATGTGTTTCCTTTTCTCTTAACTTGACTTTACCCCGGTACCTTTTCTGTCACCTCAAACTGATAGCCCCTAAGCAACAAATTAAATATATTCAAGAAAAAAAACGGGTTGCACTTAAATAAAGTAGAAATACAAACACATACACTAGAATGTGTAATAAAATGACATACAGTAGAGTGTGTAATAAAATGACACACACTAGAGTGTGTAATAAAATGACATACACTAAAGTGTGTAATAAAATGACATACACTAAAGTGTGTAATAAAATGACATACACTAGAGTGTGTAATAAAATGACACACACTAGAGTGTGTAATATAATGACAAACACTAGAGTGTGTAATAAAATGACATACACTTAAGTGTGTAATAAAATGACAAGTGATGGTTTCGTTTTGTATTTCTGCTATTTACGAGCTAGATGGTTCAAGTACCAGCTCCAGAAATACAAATGAAATTATATTTGTTTTCTACTGTATTTTAAAAAGACAGTATTTGATTTTTGTTGCTTCTGCCCATTGCACTAATGCCGTCTGATTGATTATTCCGTTCCAACGGAAATATCTCCCTCTTACTTGAAATTAATGCGCTCAGAAAGATTTATAGCTAATGTTAATATTAAGATGCAAATTACAGTATTGCGCCAGGAAAAATATTCGTTGAATTCCCTAGCATACAGTTGTCTAAAGTAATTCGAGGATGTTATTTTCTGTTTTCACCACACGCCGACAGAATTGATGGCTATCTGTTTCATAATGTTGTCCTCACTGTATTTGTGTTTGGGCTATCGGTTGTAATCAGCAAAATAAAATCAGCAAACTATGTAAATCCGCCATAATTACATATACCTGCAGCCAATACAAGGGTATTTATGGACATGATTTATAACCAGAGTTTCATTATTTTGTATATGAGCCATTCGATGTGCAAAAAGATAAGGTTATTTTGTAAGTCCTTTGTACTGATTAGCGGTCTTTGTCTAGTTTATTGAATTATTATAATTCATACCCCACCGTTTGTAACGTGTGTAGCGATCTCTAAATTTAATAATAAAGCGTACACAATTCCACCAATCATTCTTGCATATATTCATGAATTTATAAATTAATGCATGTGGTGGCACCATATGTTTGTGTCGCCACATTTAATTCGACTTTGTCGTTCTATGGCAATGTAATGGAGTTAATCAATATCTCCATCAAATGCAAATGCATATGCATCTTTTGCTTTGCCATGTCTAGTTATGCCTATATTTGTTTATTATCAATACGTCTGACGCAGCGCGTCAATTACAACAGTCTGGCTTATACCTGTGTTTGTATGTCATGATTTGACTCGACCTCTGTCATTTCAGACAAAGAAAAACAACAAACAAACTGAAAATGAGTTTGTTTAACAAATTGATTGTGTAGCGTAAGTCCCGTATTCACCAACAATTTTAAGCCTACGTCATAACTTAAGCCCAAGTCACAATTTCAGACCAACAAAAATAAGCTTATGTATGAAGTTTCAGTGTAATTTTAAGATAAAAGTATCAAAGTTAAAGTATCATGCAAAAGTACTGACATGTAGCTAAATACATAATGAAGATATTGTGGACTGAAATCCATGACTTGGTCAATTCTTACTTAAGAATGGTTGGTGAATAAGGGCCTAAATATATAACTGATTGATTCAGATGGACTTTTTGACAGATCTTTCAATGTAATTCAATTAAATATTTGGATTAATACTTTATTTACATGCATATTACAAAATATATTATTCATTTTGTTTTTAAATATATTATCAATTGACATTGATTTCTATAGGATTAATAATGTATCAGTTTTAATGTACATGAACAATACTATTTCTTTGAAGCAATCGCTCCTAAAAACGTCTCATAAAATATTTGTTATTAACAATAGTTAATATATGCAATATGTACGTCTGTCAAAAAAAATGTTAAAATAATAACTAATAATTACCAAAGGGTTTCTGATAAAAAAAATAAAACTAGACTGCTTTAGATAAAATACATTAAATTCTATCATACAGGTTTTTGGGACTTCGATAAATGTATAGTTGGCGTGTTACAATTTGTTAATTTCTTTGAGTTGATCAGCCTTTAGTTGTATTATTGTCTCTTGGTTTAAACAAAAGCTTGATTCGATCATGCCTTATATGGCAATTTATAATTTTAAGAAACTTAAACCTGTTACCGAGTTCTGTATATAATGCTCATTTCGATTAGGAAACCTATTCATTAGTGACGTTAATTGGATTGTTCTATATTATTGACCTCACAAAGAATCGGTTTTCTGAATGTTCATTATGGTTTATATTTTGTTAAAGAGAGTATATATTTTACAATTTGATTTAAACATCAATATTTTCGTTATAAAATCAATGCTTCATGATACAAATTATGCAGAAAAAAACACACAAAACAACAGTCGTTGAAGGCAATGATGTACAATACACATTTAGAACACATGAGAAACGGGGACCAAACACGGATAAAATGAAAACATTTCTTTTACTATTTAAATATTTTGCAGCGATCTCTAATGTGCGACAAAGTTAAACTATTTTGGTAAAAGGAGACTTTAACAATTGTCTGTGGAAAACCCATCGACGTACGACAAGGCGCGTGAAAGAGCTTCCGTCAATAAATTATTCGCTACGGACGGGACTCGAACCGACGTGGTGAAAGCTTAAGCCGTCAGATGAGTTACTCAGATTAATTAAATCGGCGATTCTTCCTCATTGTCACAGACACTTGTTAACACGTCTTTAATGCTGCACTTAAGGCACACACTATAATAAATTGATGTAATTGTGTAAATCGATTAACATCCTTATTACAACACAAGTGATGACATCAAATCCAAATATTATGTAGTAATTTCTATCGCCTTCGTTTTATTTCCATTATGCATAACAGAAATAAAATAATTTATTGTAAGATAGATTTATCTAAAATTATACATACAAGAATATATTGGTGCCTTGACTTTCCTGACAAAATTCCCATAAACATCATTTCAGTTTTACAAGTAGAAACAAGAACACAAAAACAATTGTGTGTTTTTCTTGCAGACTAATTATTTGATTTCTTTTGCATCTTCTAAAGTTATGTCTTAATTGTGACATCGATTTTAAGAACGTTATGGGGTAGAGTCTTACTTGCGGTGCTGTTCTTTTTCTTTCTCTCTCTCATTCTGTCGACAACTGCTTTTTCTCTCTCTCTTTTTGTTTCTGTATGTCTCTGTCTCTGTTTCTGTACCAGTCTTTCTGTGTCTCTGTGTGTCTGTCTGCTCCTCTGTCACGCTGTATCTGTTTGTGTGGCTGTCTCTCTCGTTCTCTCACTCTGACATTGTCCTTTGTTTCTTTAATGAAGACTCCAGAACACAGTAATGGTCCATCCATCTATGTCTTTGCTCAAAGAGTTCTGTCAAGACATCTTAAGTCAGCCATTATGCATTCGTTTAAATTAACACGCTTGTAATTTATATTTGGCCTTCGAAATGAAACAGAAAACGGCTGAGATGCTTACAAGCGATTGTTGTCTTTTGCAGCTAAAACAGACAACCATTAATTATGATTTCCACAGTGTATTGAACCATGAATGTATGGTAGATTAAGTGAAATGTTTAACAAAACAATTAACGGCGCTCATTACCAATTTGTTTAACAGTGAAAACCTAAACATTACAATGCACATAACAGTATAGCCCAAGAAACCTGTGTATTGAAGTCTCCAAAGATATGTGATAAAGGCATTCACAATGTAAACACTGTGTTTTTCATGCCACGTACTTGGCAAAGATTTTACCTTTTGTTGTGGATATGTTTCAGAATAGTGTCTTACTTTTCCTTGCCAATAGAATATACCCACTGTACACGCACATTAAAATAACAAACATTATTTTTTAACAGTTTAAAAGCATTTTTACAAGCATGTTGGTATTCGCTTTATGCAAAATTATTTCGAGTAACATCGTATTACGGCTATTTACGTTCTACAAAAAGATTGCTGCAAAATTTCTCTCTATAATAATGTAAAAACTGCGAGTTTCCGACTTCTGTCGCCGTTAAGGACATTGTAAAAGTTTTTCTGAAGACAATCGACCATAAGCGATACTTCAATACTGAAAGTATTTTCGGCACTGAGCAAAAATGAATAAGTTGTTAAATTATGATTTTGATTTTTTTGTTATAACAGTACATGTTGTATAAAGACATTTACAGAAAATGAATAATGTAATTCGTAGTCGTACCTGTACAACAACAAGGCTTGTTTACATGACCTTTGTATGTGTATTTAGTTTTGTAATTATATGTTTTCTTCCTCTGTTAACCAAAGTCTGTCAAATTCGATTATATTTGCTTTATTATTTCTTTAAAGGAAATGCCAAACTTTTAGCAAAAAAAGATTAGGCGCGTTAAGGCAGCGCGTATTAATTTATTTTTTACCCATGCTGTTTTATCTTAGATATTTCTGTTTGTGTTCCATGGCACAGATATGATAATGGTCCTACAGCCGACGTCCAGCTGATAATTGATGGAGGAAGACCCATAACTGACGCTCAGACAGGTCTACCGATGCGAGCAACCAGAATAAACATTGACGATTCCAAAGGATGACAATGCCTTATTTTATGTAAAAAAATAACCAAATCCTATTCAATAATCAATACAAATGCATTATATGTGCAAATCGAGGGAATGAAATGAAAATTCGATTATAAACATTTTGAAATCACTTTATACAACAGGTATCTAATTAATATTTTCCTCTTAAATATTATCAATCAATCACTGATGAACGGAATGATCTTGCAAATGATTGACTAGGATACAAATCAATATCAAAAATAAATAAAGAAGGGATATGTTTCCCTTCAGGCAACACTGTCATATCTAGTCATGTGTATTAGTCAGCGAATTTTCGTCAGCTTCGTTTGATTCACTAATTAGTTGTGATAAGGTTATCGCCGCGAGTAATAGAAGTAAGTTTTTCATTTCCTCAATATAACGTTCTACACGTTCAGACCGGTTTAAAACTACTTTTCGGGTTAATAATTCATAAAATGTTTAAGCGAAAGTTCTTATATTAATGAAGTTTAGTTACGTTGAATTCTTTACAACATGTACTATTACAACGAAACTTAATTGGGCAACGACAATACGCCTTTATATGAGTTTCGAGGCTGTTTCAGAAGGTATTAGCTATGCAGAGTTTACAAATAACGACAATATTTATTTGAATAAATTAGGCTAGGTTATGTTTTTTTAAGATATCGTATGATATACATACGAGTATTAATATAGTCAACTCATGAAAAATATGCAATGATAAAGTAAAATATAGGTGTTTGTGAGTTTCTTTACGACTTGTTGTACTGCATAGTACAAAGACCTAGCACGATTTCTATCATCAAAGGTAACACTTTGTCTTTCAAATTAAGATTTAACATTAGGATTGTATTCCATATATCCATATGTTCTGACTAATTAACACGCAAAACTGTTTTATAACAGGCTTGGAAACAATGCGTAGGCGAAAAATATATTCAGTCGTAGCTAGATTTAAAGATATTAAAAGTAGGTTAGATACTAGGCAGCATATGGGTTTTATGCAGAAAATATGCAGTTAAATAAGTTTAAGTATGCTTTAATTAATTCAACTGGTATGTGTTTAAAGAAATTACTATCATACGAAAGATGTGACTAGATTAAAGATATACATACCTTGAAATATTTCTGACTCTTTAATTAATTATTACAAATGTTTTGGTTTAATCATATATCATTTTCTGCATTTTACGTATAATCAGATAATGCTCTCATGCAATTCACGAGGCAGGATAATAAAACGGATTTTGTGAATTTGCAATGGCAGATCGCCTGACAACTTTGCGTTATCACCTCCTTTGTTGTCTATATTCGTGTGGTAGGAATATTAGTGTTATTTGAAAGCCGAGACAGTTTAATTTCAAATTGATACGATTCTTGACTCTTTTTACAATAATTTGTTACCGACGCATTGTCGATATATACACATTTTAGATTTATTGCCTGGGATGTTATATTTCTGAAGACTAGGTTCTTTTTTCAGTTATGTACACCCAATGAAGATGCATAATGTCAGTTTTCTCATTTGAAAGTTTTTTTTAATTTATTTTCACTTCTTTATTTCCTCGCCATTTCTATAGTGTTGAGATTTTGGGGCTTTATTTAGTATTTATTTAAGATTTTATAACCATAAAACATTGCTAATTGATATATAAAAATATGAAAATCTCCCTTTAACTGACTGATTCACGCCCATATATTACAAGTCACATTGCTATGTTTGGCATACTGACTTTGTATAATTAATACCTTCACAGAGAACTATTGGCATAATGAGTGACTTGCTCGATGTGATAGCGTGTTAAATGGATTAGAATTCATTTCATCACTAATTTAGTTTTAGTAATAGACTGCAACCAAATAATTACATTACACATCATTTATGCCAAAAGGAGAGAATCAGGCGAAAATCTAAAGAAATGAATGATGATATTTTACCTGTCTCTTTTATACACCCAAGTTTAACGTATGGCAGGAACCCATCACATGCACGATTAATACATCATCATTATGAAACATTTGGTATTGAAGAGTGTGATACGTTCTGACTTATTTATGTAGATGCCCGGAAACATGTATATTATGACATAATAAATTCATTACACATTACAAAAAACACGTCAGGTCCATCAGGCAATGTGTTTCTTAAAGCATGTACAGACCGATCTATTCTTATGTGGACGGAAACAACTGTCTGGAAAGTCAAAAGGTTCTATTATTATATTTGATGGCTGCAATTATCAGTCATACATGTTAATAAATCATTACCAAGTCGAAAGGTTTTATTCAGATAATTAATTATCAGATAATTGTTTGCAATACAATGATAAATGTTGTATAACAATTTTATGAAGCATAACAATAATCCATATAATAAAAAAAGGCATATAATTATGTCTTCTTCAGGGCATTTTTGACTGACATTTTTTATCTCAAATACAATAAAAGTATTCAAGAAGTTATTATATATTTTCACTGGCAGATCATAACGAAAACCGATGTTATACCTAGCGCATTCACTAAACAACATATGAATTCAATAGTAAACTGAATTCAGCAAAACTAAGTTCAGTAAGGAAAAACGTGACATACCTTTGAGACAAGCACGCATAATTCGGACACTATGCGTGTAATGTCTTGGAATCCTAATATTTGCTCTTTTTGATTCCATCTCTTGAAGAAAGTTCTGACAAAAATGACATCAAATGGCAATGAAACAGACTCGTATGCTCTTGGACACTTAACAGGATACCCGAACAAAAGGAGAGCCAGCAAAACAGTTCCTTCGTTGCTTTAAAATATGAAAAGAGTATTCCGCCTATTTTCAAACATCTTTAAGGATTAACATCTGCTTAAACTTTGCGGGCTGGTATTATTGCTATGCAAACGTCCAAGACAAAATAGTTATTTTGGTTATGAAAGGCAACATCCAAGGGCATTTATGTCCGTATTATTTAACTAAATGTAAGTAAGTTAGTAGGTACAAATTGCTGTATTGAACATAACATGATATATTTCTAAATTTGACATCATTTCATGTTTTTGTTTACAAATGAATTAAACAGATAAGTTAATAGAAATTTGTTAACAAATTTGCATCTTAATCAATCCGTCTTACATCTTTTCACAAACTATACGTAATTGCAAGAAAATAAAAGGTTTATTATCGGGTTGAATCAGCGACCATTACAATATATTTCGTTAAATTTATTCATAACACTAAGGTGCTTACTGAAAGTTACATATTTACTTTTTTATAATGTGGCCTTTTCTCAGGATGGTTCACCTGCATCAACCATCTTCGTATATTCAATAAATGCAGTGAAGCATGAGCACTAAAACTATTGCGCTGATACTTTACCTTATTATCCAAAGCTTTTACAATACGCTTCCTTAAGTATACACAACCATACATAAGTTTACATACATGAATAAATTATGGACTGTACACCTAGGTTTGTCTTAAGCAAAGTCATTTGTGACTTATGAGTATCAGTCGCGGATGGCAGTATTTGCTTTGTGCGGGCAGACGAAGGGTAGATTTCTAGCTTGACTGAAGAGTTTCGTCTGGAGTCGCTTTCTGATTGGCAACAATGAGACGGGAGTTTCGTGCAAGGTGATCTAGTGTGTGAATGTTTGCTTCTAGGATGGCATTTCATGAGCAAAGTTTTCCTGTAGGACAATGTTGAACTGAATAACACTAATGTCTCTGTTACACACACTTTTAGAGCGCAGATGGCCATTCCTGTCGGGCACTTTCTATCTACTAATTTTCTGTAGAGGATGGTCTTGAGTCGTCAGTCATGTGTGCCATGTGCCCTAGTCACTGCATTCGCATCTGCTTTTAACTTCAAACATGCTTGTGATCCTTGCATTTTCTAAGCCATGATTATTTGGAATCTTACTTTTATTTTCGCCCTATTAATTTTTAGACTCTCTATTTATACTTACTTTACTTACTTATACTCATGTACACTAATAAATCGATGCTATTTGTGTAATGATTATTCACATTTCACAGCAAATACATTGACCTCTTACATCAGTTTATGTAAACATACAGTTTAAACTGTGGTCTTTTATCTGTTCCCTTATCAGTAAACCAGAACTGTTAATTTTTCGACTTAAATTGCTATTTAAGCTATGTCTTGATAAACGAATAACATTTTTTTGTGTAATCTTATGAACTCGTTTAAATAATTTAACATTAATGTTTATAGATAGTGTCATTTGTTGTCAAATAAATGTGCCACAACAACGTTAACTGGGCATGTACACCTACGCATGCTTGCTAACATTATTGTGTGAAGTCTTTTTTATACAGCATTCAATTTCAGGAGCTGAACTAATAATTGCGTTGTCAGCATGAGATCTAGAATTCTTCAAATGGCGTTCGTTAAGGTTGCATTGAATACCTCAGGGAAACGGTTTTCTAGAAATTTGTGTGTGATGTTTGACTGTTATAGGTTGCAATATTCTGAAAGGTACTACACATATTTCTGACATGATAGTTGCAATATAATGTAGATCATTTTATATAATATTTATGTCTTACTATTCCATGCTAATCGGCGTCAGTTTGTCTTTTTTATACACCATTGTTGTTCGTGTTAATTCATTTACTGTTATCATTTGTTCATACTATTGCTTTTATCTCTATTCTCAGTGTTTTCATTTTAGACCAATCTGGAATACCAAATTCGTAAATGCTTCAGTTTTAATTGGATCACAAATAATTAAGAAAAATGAATGTTTAATAGTTCTTAGACTGGTTATCTTGGTAGCAGAAAACATCAGTCGGAACTATTACATGGTCAACCGTTCTCTTGGATCACAGTTCTTCAAATCTTCTTTCTGAATAATATATTAAAATGCTCACCTATTACTTAAAAGCATAATAAAGTCAAACACTATAAACATATATTGCAATAAATTATTGCCTTAAAGTAATAATAAGCAGAGCATTCCCCTATTTGAAATGCGATTGTTATATATATATATATCAACACCATCTTATTCATTTTGTTTCAAATAACAAACACCTTCATAAATGCAGACATGAAACAGATGTTTGAGATAAGTGTTTATTGCCTAAAGTCTTTTAAACAGACTGTGGTCCCTGGTTTCTTAATAAACTTACTTTGTCAGAATGATTATGTAAATCATATGTTTTAGCTGCCAGGCATAGTGTGTCTTTCAAAGCAACCGTGATAAATTCGCCTTTTGAAGAATAAACCCAATAAATTTACATTTGGGGCCCAAAAGCTTTTCACAGTCCCGTCAATCTTGTTTTTCTGTACACAAACAATCATGCGATAAAAAACGCTTAAACTCAGCGGAATGACACTTAATATTCACGATAAACTTATAAACAAACAGAATGCAACAAAAGGGCGATACTATACAAGTGTTTAAAAGACTTTGCTTTTGAAAAGACTGCAAATTCTCGAAAAGCCAACTGTACTTGGAAACTGAAACATTGATAAATGAATAATTATATCCTGCATCCAAAAGTGTGATACATTGCCTAATCCCAATCTTAATCATTGGAAACTCAATAGCATGCTTTAGGAAATACAATTTTAGTTAAATTATAGACCAAAGAGTAATTGAACTCAAAGTTCAACCATTTAACTACAGTTCTATGTGTAGTATCGAATCGAAATATAATATATAGTAAACATAAGCGCAGACAGTACTAAAGTACAATAAAGATATAAAATATACAATCTGCAACTTCAGCTTGTGCAAGTAGAAAAATAAACAACGTTCCAGTACATGAAGATATAGGCGTCATTTTATAATTATTCATTATTTAAAAGTTATATATACATTATTATTATTATTATTATTATTATTATTATTATTATTATTATTATTATTATTATTATTATAACTTATCCAGCATTAATAATTTGAAGAAATCGACTCTCATATAAACATATGTACTATTTGAGTATTTTATCCGAGTCATTTTTATTTGTGACAAGTTTTAATAGGAGTAAAATCAAACAACCGGGCAGTATAAATAGATTGGGAGAGAGACAGATTTAGAAATTTAATAAGAGAGACACATTAGAAAACCATATAACTTAGACACTGACACTGTTACCAGGTTAAATCTCATTTAATCACAGCAAGAAATGAATATGCTCCACATACCTAATTTTCGTAATGAGGTTTGGTGACTTTAATACCAAATAAAGGGCAATTTGATGTTTAATTAAGCTCGCAGAGTGCGTTTTATATAATCAGGTTGGAACATATCTAATCTAACAGCAGATACCAAATGTAAGAGGAATCATTAAAACTGATTTCAGTTAAGATAACCTTAGACAGTACAAGCACTTAATTTATAATTCATCTGGCAGTCCAATAACATAAATATTTTATGTAATGATCTTGATTGCGATTTGAAGGGCTGTTAAAAGCACTGCGAGTTACATATACTCATTACGGGTAATGCGGAATACCTTATGAACGGTTAATCTAGATCATTACTTAGATTGTATCGCACTGAAACTGAAACTGTTTTATTTGCTTAAACGCCTATTTCTACATATAATACATATTCAATGGCGTTGTACAATATTATATCAGAACATTTAAGATAATAAATAAATGTAGTTTAAGAATGACAAAACAATTAATTCTAAATCTAAAACATGTTATCAAAAGTAAAAGAAAGTAATGTTATTTAAAATAATTGAAATTATAGCTATACTTTTAAAGGACAAGATAAAAGACATGAAAATGTTACTTGGATAATAAAGAAATTGTAAAATCAGATATTCATCACAGAATTAATGCGCAGAAAAACATTGTCTCTTAGTTCACTGCTTAGTGTTTCTACACTTTACTGACTTTGACTAGAAAAAATTAAAATAGTCTCTGAAGAAATGAGTCTTCAAGTGTTTCTTGAAACTATCAACTGATGAGCACATGTATCAGCTATGAATATTCTGATATAATCTTGCACGAAACTTCCATTTGTCCGACATTAAATGGTAATCTGATGTTTGTACTACATGATGAATGTTACGTTATCTTGCTTGTAGATCGTACAAAAAGATGCTAGGGGCCAGTCACACAGCGAAAACGCATTAATCACGCACGAATTACGCACAGATTTTCCTTTCTGCGCGGAGCGTGCGTCGTATGCGTAATTCGCCGGTGGAACGAACGTGGACTGTCAGTAATTGTAAGTGGATGTGCGTCGAAGGCGGTTTGTGCGTGATTTTGAGTTTTGCCGTCCACTGACGCCCCACCTTCATATCACACATGAACCGCGCACGTATCACGTTCATTGCACTGACACCCGTGCTTGTACGTGGATGTTCGCGAAGCGTGCGTGCTTGGACGCGCTCCGTCAGTGATTCATGCGTCGGGCGTGCGTCGAATGTTCGTGGAATACTGCACCGTATTTGCTCGTATGCGTCGACGTGCGCGATGTGTCAGTGATTTGTCAGTGATTGTAAATGATACGTGCGCTGTTCATGCGTGATTCATGCGTGAGTCATCAGTGATTTCTGCCCCCGACACCCCGAAAATTTGGCCAATTTCTCGACGCACTAACACGCACAAACCCAATCTGTGCGTGATTTGTAAGTGATCTCGTGCTGTGTGACTGGCCCTTAAGTTCCATCTCAAACTAAAATTATGATTTGACCGCATTTGATGTGATCTCGAAACTTCGTTCTGAAAATAATCGAGTTCGGTAAGAAGAGTAAAAAATAAAACATCATGTTATTAAGGAATAGTATTTCTTTGTAAAATCAACTAATCCATAATTATCTTATAAAAATTAAAAATTGTATTTCGAGAAGATGTCAGAAATTCAATTTTTCCGGTGATCTAAGCGAAAACTTACTCTCGATATTTGCTTTTTGGAGCCTTGTTTGTATTTGTATTATTTCTATAGAATAAGTCATAACGTTATTTTATATTTGGTTGATTATTAATTCACCATATTTCATCTCATCATGGTTGGGAAGACCAGACAACACATGTGTTTTTTTTGCTTTCAATCATTTTTATATTAAATACTTCCGGTTGTTGAATTGTTATGGCTGTTTGTTCAGATCTGAGCTTTATGATAAATAAAACTTTTACATATATAGCTTGTATTTTTTAAAAATGTGGATCGTGTCGTCGTTCGTACTACAAATTTAAGTTTCAAAGCAAAATCATAATTGTGGGAAATAAAAAAAGAACAACAAAGTTACAGATATTTAGAATTAAAAAGGTCGTGACAAGTTAATGTTCAAATGTTTATTCGCCAATGATTATTGACCTTAGGTACATGTTATACAAAACTTACAATACAATGGAAATACAGTGTATTTTCCAAGGGTTTATGGAAAACGGTGGTATGAGATAACATCAGCTAGCTAATAAGTAGTATACATGAATATCGAAGATAGTTTACTAGTCCAATAATGACTGCATGGCTTCCATGTTCTGAACACAAAAATGAGAATGACCAAATTTTAAAAATAAACTGTCTTTAAAAAAGGCATGGAATATAATTCTATACCAAAAGAGCCTTGTTTTTATGCTTTGTTTAAGAAGGAAATCAACTGTGACTATGCCAATAAAATACCAGAATAAATAAACTAAATAATCTACAAAATGCTTATTTTATATTTACTTACTAAAATCACATTTATGGGACATTAGAGTGCAGCAGGTTTGGTTTAGTATTAAGTAACTAATTAACAAGATCATATATAATGGACAAGTTTAACAAATGTTTCCATGTAAATTATAAGTATGTCTTCCCTATTATGATTAAATGTTATAACACGAAATTGTACAGTCTTTTAATGTTTATTGGCATGTTTTGTCTATCCACTTGGTAAATAGCTTCATCTTAAAACAAAAGATATATATCATTATGTGGTTAGTAGATGAAAATTTAACTTATTTTTCTTGACTTGTATAAAAGAAACTTGTGCGTAAGACATCTCCTGAGGATTCATTTACATAGTCGTTACGTCTAAATGGTCTAAAATTTTGCTATTTACAAAAGGAGATTACGTTTTTATGAAGTTTTACACTGACAATTGTGAAAGTTTCAACCTCTTTACTGTTTCAATAATATACATGAAAACGATTTTTTTCTTATTAAGATTTACTACTTCGTATTTTCTTGTAATTGATACGCGTCACTCGCACGTTTTAATATGGAAGGCTGTTTGTTTTGCTAATTGTGTCCATGGCTGATGTAAAACGTATATGCTTCTGTATCATATAGACTATCTGTATTTACAGAAAGTTTTCAGTTTGTGTGATTTCATCATCGTACAAAAATGAACATGCATTTAAGTAGTTAAATAAGTAAAGGAAATTTGAAATATTGCTTGCGAATTTATATTATAATAATATCCTAGTAACCAGAAACTATTCAGTGAAAAGTAATATTTTGCATGTACATGTAATATTGTGTTTATCACACGTTATAGACACGTTACGATTACCGTATGATTTATTTTCTTGATACGTCGAAGCAATGAATTAAAGATTTTACCGAATAAGTGAGAAGAGTGTATAATACAAAGCATTTGCTTTGTCTTTGTCCTACTTACGACTTAAAAAGTTAAAGTACAAGCATCCGGAACACAAGTGAAGTTATATTTATTTTCAATGCATTTTAAAAAGGCAAGTGCTTGATTTTTGTCGCTTCTGCTTATTTAATCAATGTCGCCTGATTGATTATTCCGTTCCTAAGAAAATATGCCCCTCTTACATTAAAGTTATGCTGCTTTCAGGAAGATTTATAGTGATGTTAACATTGAGATGCAAATTACAGTCTTGCGCCAGGAAAATATTTGTTGAATTCCCTAGCAAACAGTTGTCTAAAATAATTTTAGAATTTTATTTTCTGTTTTACTACATGCCGACAAAATTGATGACTATCAGTTTGACAATGTTTCCCTGATGATATTTGTGTATGGTCTATGACTCCTGATCAGCAAAATACAATCGAAAAATTAATTAATTAACTTCCACAATTATTGCATCTATCTCATCGAATAAGCAGCTATATTGAACTGATTTATATCCAACGTTTAATTCTTGTGTATATTTACCATCAGATGGTTTTCAAACATTTGGACAAATGTGACATTTTGTATAACAATGCCAAAATGTATGTTCTTTTTCCCGTTTGGAGGTCTGTTGCAAATTGATCGAATAATCTTACCTACCACCCTCACCGTTTATAATCTCTAAATTTAAAAATAACGTTTGCACCATTTCATCAGTAATTCTCGCTGTTATTTATTAATCGTTTGATTGGGGCACCCATATTTTATTTTTTAACTCATAACACCTATCACCTTCGCATTGAGTCTACGCAGACCATCTGTTACATAATACAACAACATGGAAAAACATCATGTGGTTGTATCTTCACAATGCATTCGACATCTCTCTTCCCAGGTCAATGTTTCGAATTACTAAATGTTATCATTGTCTTCGTCAAACTTATATGTACCTCACTAGCATGGCTAACACTAATGTGTTTATGTTTCCTGATTTAACTCGACATTAATAAATTCAGACCAAAAGTCGAACTGGAAATGAACGAAAGCTAAACGTTTATTTAATTCAATGCTTCTTTAAAAAAGTCCGTTTGTTTAACAAACTAAGAATGTCACTATAGTCGAGTATTTTGTGATATCGTTGACACTTTCTCTTGAATAACCATGTGCTCCAGAGGACGTAAAACTGCTTTAGTTAAACAAAGTGACTTCTTCATGTAAGTATAAAACTGCTTCTAATGCTAAAACTGATTGTTCTTTATCTTGTTATTGATTAAGTCAGATGGACGATTTGACAGAGCTGTCAATGTAATTCAATTAAGTTCTTGCATTGCAAACAACATGTACATGTACATGCCTATAGCTACACATAGAAATATTACTTACCACACCTGACGTTGAATTTAAGATTATCAATAATTTATCAATTGCATGCTTGTACAGAAAAAACAGCAACATTATTTCTTTAAAGCAGTGGTTCTCAATTAGTTGTCATATTAAATGCATATGTTCATTAACAATGGAACCTGGTCTATTTGAAAAAGAATATATGACAAAGTCCTATGAACATTGCAACATATACCAAACTCCGAAAAGCCACAGAACAAAGGTATTTCACATGCAAGCCAAGTGAAAAGTAAAAACAAATTTGTGATGAGCCCTTTAACGAAAGAGCAAACCCGACAGTTACCGCCTTGGAACGGTCAGTCGGCAATATGGACCGACTGTAGTGCTTAAACCGGTTTTAGAGAGCTCTAACCTCGCACTTCCGGACTGGTTTGTCAATTGCAAGCAATGAAAAGAAAAAATATCTATTTGAATACAAAACGTCCAAGCGCTGATATTTTCTATACATTGTGACGAAAGTAGTGACGTCATTGAAAAATAATGTCAACATAGTGTTTAAAAAAGAATATGGTATTATTTCGATGTGTATGTTATTTAAGTTAATTAAAAACAGAAATAATTATCCGATGGTTTATGATAAATAAGTGTGAAAGTGTGTTTAAATCTTTTAATGTCATTTAATTTTACAATTTAGAATGTACACTATGCAGTTACTACTTACTGATATTGATACAGTTAAAATATGCCTTTTATAACTTTTGTACAATAACGATGTAGATTCAAATGCTATTTTTGCTCTTTGGTTTACATGAAGCCAAAATCAAGCTAGCCTTATATGCCAATTAATCATCTAGAAAATTAAACTTCATAAACCCTTCCTGATACAATGCTGATATCAATCTTTTTAAGAACATATCAATCAACGACGATTATCGGAATGTTATGTTTTATTGAAAGATCCCCACATACAATCTGTTTGCCTAAAATTAACTTTTGTTTTCTTTTTTGTTAAAGTACGTGATATAAGCTTTTACAACTTTGTATAAGTATCAAATAATCTCTTTTAAATAAATAATTAATAAAGCATGGATTAGACATTAACACTCGCTGCATGCAAAATTGTAGAAAAGGGGCCGAAACGAAGTAAATGGACGCGTTTTTATTTTGTTATAGAAATATATCGCATTGAACATATATGGTCATTACAGCAATTCAAACTATTTTGGTGGAGGAACGTTCTGTGGGTTATAGTTTTTGTCACTGTTCTCTGTTTCTCTCTATCGATGTCTGTGTCTTTCTTTCTGTCTTGCCTCTCTGTCCCTGTATATGTATGTCTCTTTATCTCCCCATCTGTGTGCCTCTGGGTATGCCTGTCAGTTACTTAGTCTGTCTGTCAGTATTTTTCTGTCGTATGCCTGTCTGAATGTCTGTTTGTCTCTCTCTTTCTCTCTCCATCTACCTTTCTCTCTATGTCCCTATGTTTGAACTTGACAAACGCTAGTTTCAATAAGATGCATGAATATATTCGCCCTTCCATTTATGTCATGGCTTCAAGAAAAACCTGCTATGTCGTGTTAAATCAGTCATTAATATTCCGCTTAAATCAACACGTTTGTCATTTTATGAGGTCTTAGAAGTAAACAGCCACCAGGAAACATTGACATGCGAGATTTATTGTCTTTGCAGTTTAAGCAGACAATTATTAATAAAGGTTCCTGCTGTATATTGAACCATGAATATGTGGTTGATAAGAAGATATTAACGTTGCCCAATCACCATTCTGTTTAACGGTAAAAACTTAGTGATTAAGATGAAAGTAACACTCTCGTTAAAAATCACTTTTCATAAAGGTCTCTGAAGATATGTGTAACAGGTATTCAAGATATAAACATTTTATATCATACCACATGCTTGGCAAAGATGCTTCCTGCCATTGTGGATATGTTTCTCAATTTAGCGTGTCTTTTCTAGACTTTTTAATGTATGCCAGTGTACATCTATTTAAAGAGGCATACACTATCTTTGAAACAGTTCCAATACAAAACACGTATTTGGAAGTAGCCACTGCGCATTTTTGCAATTGTTCTTTTCGCTTTATGCATTTTTTCTTCGAGTGATGTGGCACTTGCATTCGCAAGTTTAATAAAGAAAACAAAGGGTTTATTTAATATTTCTCTAGAGTTATCTAAACTTTTGTTGTTCTGACATTAGTCTGCGTTAATGACATCGTAAAATCATCCATAAAATAATCTTTCATAAACGATCCTTCCTTATCGAATGCATTTTAACTGCACTGAGAAATTACGTAATGCATAAATATGTATTTAACAGGTCTCAAATTTTATAAAATAATTTACGGAAACTAAATTTCTTAATCGGCACTAAATCTCCTTAACATGACCTTTTATTATGTGTTTATATATTTATGATCTTTTATTATGTGTTAAGCTATTATTTTTTAAGTAATGTGTTTAGCTATCAACATTTGAACTTTGATAATATATTTATATATTTATTTATGATATATTATTATGTGTTTAGCTATTAATTCTTATATTTTATTATGTGTTTAGATGTTCATTAATGATCTTTTATAACGTGGTTATATAGAGAATAGTGTTGATATAGATAAATGTTATCATGCGCGGCTAAGTAAATGTGATTTTCGGACCGAGCATGATACATTTGTGTAACATTAATCTATTTCAACAATAAATAATATTCTTTTTATTCTACCATCAACAGTTTGTTTCAAATGGATTAAAAAGGGAAACATTTAAATTTACCGCTACTGCTCCTCCCCTACATAATCTGACATTCCAATGCCATACACGAAATTCCTGCGCGTGCATAGAGTAATTCGGCTATAAGAAAAAGTTCTATTTTACAATTAAAAAATAAGTCAATAAACATGTTATTTTTTTTCATTTTATTTGCACTATACTTAAGGTTGTAATTTTTTCGATTACAATAATTTACAAAAAATGGTTGGAAAATAACAACAACAAAAAACACACCCTCGTATAAAGTTATACATGCAGTGTGTAATGTAAAGCCCGAGTAACATAAAGGTGCTACGCACATGGCGTTAAGAAACCCGAATTGCATTCGAGGTTTGTAGGTGTTTGTGGATGTGACAAACAGTTTGCTCATGGATTTTAATTGTTGATAACATTGAAATTCTGAACAGTGAATATAGCGTCATACAATTGCGAAAAAAGTTGTGTTTTTGCCAGGTTGAATAGCGAAATTAAGAAAACTATTGGGATTGGAGGTGGTGTGCTGGTGTTCATGTTTAAGTCTAGAATCTGTGATTTATTAGCACATTTGTCCAGTTCTGTGCAGTCAGCCGTAGTTGGTTCAACTAAAGATTGAGCTCTATCTAAACCATTTGAATGTTCATTATGCATCGAAATTTTACCATTAGGTTCTGTCCTCAGACTAGGCAGCTGATTGCTGCTTTCTGAGACAGTCACAGATTCAATATTAATTTCCATCTAAAAATGTTTGGATTAAAGCAAAAATGTTTTCCTCGAAATGGTCGTAGCTCATCTCTAAGCTTTTCACGCGATTCTCTATCACATTCTTTCATTTCACACCAAACAGCATCAAAACAAAACGGACTCAGATGATCTTACATTTTGAAAGTTGTTTTTATTTTTGCAGACTACAAATTCGTACTTTTTGATTTTATCACTATTCCTAAAAGTCATCATGTGTCTGTATTACATTTTGTTTCATTTTCTTGCAAGTTTTTAAATGTGTACATTTTGATTAATAAAGCTTGTACTTAGTGTTTTGTTAACACAAATTATCTTTATCATTGTTCAATAGAACTTCGGAAAATCGTGATGAACTGTTCGTTTAGCACAGTTGGTTAAAGATGCCGCTACCTAAATACTTTTCAATCCTGCAGGACATAGATCGAAACCGCGCTCATCCCTTTTTGGCCTCGTTTGCTCTGTTTTACCAATCTTTTTATTATGGGCATTGTTGGGGTGATCACAAGCATTGTTACGCGATAAATGAGTTTCGTTCACAGAAACATTCGTGATCGTTTTGTCAAAACAAATAGTCCGGCCTAAAGCAGGTGCGCGAATATCGGTTGATAAAGCTCATCTTTATCACACGGGTTATATCAAAAGATATTTACAGAGATGGTGTGATAAATATTTTTTATGTTCTTTTATAATCTGTTGATATATTTATCATTTTTATAATGTGATAATGCGTTTATATATTTCTTTATGATCTTTTATTATGTATTTATATATTTAAATACGTTTCTAGACACTATACGCACTTTTTATTATAACCTAAACATTGCTACCTTTCGATCTACACTTTTCAATTGCTCATAAATGAAAAGGAAAATGTTTAGCCGAAATTACTTTACGAGGAAATGTATATCTTTTGTGTCTATGTATTATTTTGTTATATTTTTTTCTTTCGTGAGCATACTGTTGACATCCAATTAACTGTGGAGGTAGACCCCAGACATATGTCTACGTAAAGCCACCGGCGAACATCATGGTAACCCAAATAAACTTCCCCACATTAAAGTTGTCGCACTGACCGGGACTCAAACCCACCCTGTGAGAGACTGACAATTTACAAATCAGCGACTCTAACGACACGTTAGATTGTATTTTAGGCTAATTAAAAATTATTAAGTTACAATTTCCCTTTTACACAAATCATTTATGAATTTACGCAGGTGGGCGTCTATTTCAGTGCATCGCTGGTGCTTGGAATGGTCTTATAAATAATTGACTATGATACAAATCAACATTAAAAATAAGAATAAAAACAACTAGTTATTTACAGGCAAGACGATCATATTTAGCCTTGATAACCAGTAAGCGGATAGTTGTCAGCTGTTTCAATCAAATGTTTCGATAAGCTTATCGCCGCGAGTAACTGAAGTAAGATTTCATTTTTTTCCAGGAAAATGCATGTGATATGATCTAAAGTATCGTCAGACTGGGTGATATTTACCAGTTTGTGGAGGTGTTGCGGAGTTGGGAAGGGCTAATAGCTCATAAAATGATAACCATATTGACTTGGTATCAATGTGTTTCTTAAGCTTTTTATTCTTTACCACATGTGCCTAACTTTAAAAGACACTTAATTGGGACCATGACAGTAGAGACGGTTTCTATTTCCGTTTGAGCGCTCCAAGGCCGGTAACTGAATGAAATCACAGTTTGGTTCTTACTGTTACATTTGGCTTAGATTTGAATACCTTTGTCCCTTTTCAAATTTTGGTATATGCTGCAAGGCTCCTAGGACTCTGTCAAATATTTTTAATTTTATTTGTTTGGTGTATACGTTGGAAGCTAAAGCAATGTGCATGTTTTAAAGGACGACGAGCTGATTTAATAAATAAGGTTAATATTTATTTTTTCAACAAATTATTTTTATACGAGTGTTATAATTGTCAATTCATTGAAGATATGTTATTGTAACATGAAAATTACGTTTTGGGGAGAATTTTACTTTGTCTTTGAAATTGATATTAAGAAATATTGTTTTATAATGTTCTGACTAATTTCCACGCATAGCAAAACTATTTTGTAAAACGACAGAAAACAATGCAGAGAGAATTATTTCAGTAGAAGCCTGATTTAACGTCATAAAAAGTCGATTATATGCTAGGCAGCATATGTTTTATGCAGAAAACAAGCATTTATAGCTGGTTTTAAATATCTTAAAATAAATTTAATTTGGTATGTTTTGATATAAATAAGTAGCTTCACATAATGTATATAGACAAAAGATAACGTGTGAGCCACAACAGTTTCAGATTGTTTAGCTTAAAGCAATTCTGACGCCACAATCCATTGTAACAAATGTGTTGGTGAAATCATATACCAACTTGTACATTAAAACGGATAATCTAGTGTTATGTGCACTCAATCCAGGAGTTGAGATGAGATAATAAAAACAGTTGATGTGAATATGCAATGGCAGTTTTGCCTGAAAACTCTTGTCTATGTTAGAGTGGTAAAGCGTATTTGTGTTACTTTAACGCCGAAGCTGTTTAATTTCAAACTGATATGATTTTTAGATTTGTTTAAACAATTTGTTACCAAACCATTCATTCCGGGCTTAGAATGTTATACTTCTATGTTCATTGTAGTTGGTGATTATATTTTGTAGAAAATGTTCTGTTATTCATTCCAAAATTAAGATGCGTATTTAAAATGTCATTTGAAGTTGTTTTTATTGACATGGTTTTACAAAATGTAAGTACTCAGCATGTTTATAGTGTTGTAGGTCTTATGCGATGCTTTGTTTTACGTCCATAAAACATTGCTAATTACCTTTGAAAAAATAAATAACAGGAAATAAGAAATATTTAGTTTCACAATGCTCACTCACCTTCGTACAATTTACTGATTCACATACGGATATTGCAAGTCATATACACAAGTATATATCTACATGTATGACATACTGACTTTGTATTATAATTAATATAATTACAGAGAACTGCTGAAAATGAAACTAGTCATAAGTTATGCATAAAGACCGTGTATTTGCTTTTCCTCTTTAAAACATAATATAATCTATTTCAATACATTCGTATGAGGTCATGATCTTATATGGTTTTCTTGTAGTTGCCAAAACCATAGGAATACAAATAAGTTTAATATTGTTTGCGAAATAAGAGTATTTCAGTCTGTAAGAACAAAGGCCGGTTTATTTGTTTTGTATCCCAGTTAGTCACTGACATTGCTTTGAATTGTACTATTATCGTTTGGTGAACTACACTTCATCCAAATCTAATGTAAAACAAAAGTTTTAGTAACGCTGGAATATATGATAAGTTATAACAGAAATACAAGAATAGGTAGGTGTAACCAAAGGTAACACAGAGCCTTTGATTCCTATTATTTGTTATTTCTGAGTCCTTCTCTGTAAGTAGAAACAGTCACACTAAAAGATATCAAACGACCATAGAGCATATAAGTATGATATTGGCCATGTAAGCCAATGCCTGATCAAAGAGAAAATTCCTTTAGTGCGTTTGTCATTACGTTGTAGGGGCATGAAATAAGTTGCACCAAATACTTTAGTATAACAATGTATTTGTCGCCTGTCTTCAAACATATCTTAATAATCATATTTTACTTTTACTTTCCGGTTAAGCTTTTGTCTGTTACTGTTAGGGGACATATGCTGATTTATGTTGAAAAATTTCATAGCATATCATAGCTTCTAAATAGGTCTTTGTTATGTGTTTTTTTCAAAAGCATTAAACGCAAAGTTCACACCAGCTTTCGGTAAAATATCATACACATTAATATGGCTTTTTTTCTGTCTGTACATCTTCTCACATTCTTTTATTTTATTGCAAATTTAAGGCTTCCTTTAAGATTCCTGCCCCTGATCCTGACAATTTATTACCTTTAGATCCTTGCACCTTTATCAATAGGACCAAGGTTTAACTAAAACATATTCTCCTTACTTGTTTCTTAATATGGCACATACTCAGGTCGCTACACTTCCCTTACCATTATTCGATAAATGCATTTCACCATAAACACTCTAATTGCAGTTTACCTCATTGTGCAAAGCACTTACACATAGCTTCGTAAACTATAAATAATCCTCCGTCCATTGACATTAAAGAGAGTCTATGCATTGAAAATCTAGCTTGACCTTACATCTATGTAAGGTCATTTGTTGCTGATCGGTTCCAATCGCACATAACAGCCTTTGTTACAACGTGGGCAATTAAAAGGTGGATTATGTTTTTTTCTGCTTTCTTATGGTTTACCTCCAATCAACAGTCAGTCTGGGAAAATTTGTATGTTTTTTTGGCTTTGATTAATTCTTCATTTTATCCAAAAGTAAGTAGGGTGTAGTTGATTTCTGTCTGCACTCTTATCAGTAAATCAACATTGTGCATGCTATTTCGTCAACTTGGATTGTGAGTTATTAAAGAAAATCTTTCACAGTACAAAATAATTAGATTTGTTTTACGAACCGAAAAAAAACTTAATATAAATTGCATTCATACTGTACATTTTTGCTCAACGATTACTCACATTTGTCTTTCATATCAAATAAATTGTCAACCATACCAATTAGTTAAAAACATTGATTCAGTTGTCGTATAAATAAGTAAGAGTCACAATAACTAGGCACGTACAGCCCACGCAAGCTTGCTAAGACTCATGTGTTTTTTTTTTCTTTCAGCAGCATTCAATTTTCAAGAGTTAAACTAGTAATTATATTGTCAACATGAGATCCAGAGGTCGTCGAATGATGCTCATTAAGCAGTATAATTATAAGATTACAGCAAATACGCCAAGGAAAGAATTTCTAGATTTTTGTAGTTTTTAAAGGCTCCAAACATTTGAATAGCAAAACATGCACAAAAAATTTAGATTATATTTAGATCTTAGCCAGAATAACTTGACATACTCCAAATGTCATATAAAATATACATGTTTTACTATTTTCTTTCCAAGTGGCATTTGTCAGGTATTTTTCAGCCACGTTTCTTCTGCTAAACATTAATATTGATTCATACATAAATCTCTTTGTTCCATATTTTCAGTGTTTTCTCTTCAATTTTTCATTTTCATTTTAGGTTAATCCAGTCATAGACTTTTTTGAAAATGCTCCTGTTTAAGATGAAATATAACTACTGTAGTTAATAAAGATGAAATCATATTTGCCATGCATTTTCGAGTGATACTGCAAACTTGATCCACTTTCAAGATAAGTTTCTTGTAATCTTGTTTCTCTCTTGTATATCAAATTTCTCACCTATAATTTACATGTAATACACATAATACAGTCAAACGCTATAAACATACATTACCATAAATTATTTGCTTGACTGATAATAAATGGAGTAGTTATATATTTTGATTCTGATTTTATGTGTCTTTTAGTATGATTGTGTTCGTTTTCAAGGTAAACGCCACAAAATGAAGTAAAACACATAGATAGGCTAAACACATGTTCAGAGAAAAACATTAGTTACCGCCTTGAAACACTAAGTCGGCAATAGGACCAACTGGGATGCTTAAACACTTCTTCATTGCGTTCACCTTGTTAGATATATTATGTTTATAATATGCTTTAGCAAGGTCAGCATAATATCCGTATAGTGATTTCATTCTAGACTAGAAAAATGATGCAATTTGTCACAAAACATAATAAAACATAACTAAAATACACAGCACAATGCATACTTACATAATATTACATACCTTATGCAAGGTGCTAATGCTCTCCTGAACATATAATAGTCATTGGTCCTGTTCTGACGATAGGTTGTTAGTGATCTTGATATGTTTGTGATAACAAGAACAAAGAAATTATCGTTTATAACACACATATATGATGTAACGTACAGTTTGAACCGAAAATGTATACATATTATGGAATTTACGGACTAAAGCGTTTGATTTTATATAACATTTGTTGAAATATTTAGTGCAGGAATTAAGGAGTTATACAATTACGTTTGTAAAAAAAACATATCAATATTCTCCTGCAGAACTTACTGTGTTTGTCAAACCAACAGTAATAAACAAAGTATTTAAATAATGCATCGGATAAACTCACATCTGGGGATGCCTAGGCTATTCACAGTCCTTTCAGCTTTTTTTGCGACACAACACATCTTCTGCTTAGGAACCGCCAAAGGTCTGCTGTAAGGACAAAACCATTTTAATATTTACGTTGCTCTTCTGATGTGATCAATCAATATATGTAACGGCAAAACATCAAATGGCACTTAAGTTTCAATTCCAGATTATGTCTGTATACGCAGAAAGCTGTCCCAACAAAATATATTTACTAGTGACTAATGTTTTTGACTAAATAACTAGTATGTTGTGGTTATTTCATGTTAAAAGGCTTTTGATCGTGCACATCAAGATATATAAGATGTATCAGCCATGGCCGGTCGCTTCAGATGTAAAAGGTAAATAAGAAAAGGTCGTATCAAAATTTCCACAGATATTTAAATTTTATCTACCTGTAGAGCAAATACGGTAAATCTAAATGTGGCAAAAACACAGAGACGAGACATAACAAACAAAAAGAAAAAAAACACCAGTTACCGCCTTGGAACGGTCAGTCGGCAAAAGAGACGACTGGGGTGCTTAAACCTGGTTTGTGAAGCGTTCTAACCTCGCACTTCCTGAAGGTTTTTTGTCAAACAAACAGTGTACTAGTAAATAAAAATAAAGGCTCGTAAGCCTAATGAAATTTGAGGGAAGCTTAATTCCTTAAGTGGAAGCGTACTATCGTCGGCTTGTTGGGCGATTACATCACTTTATGTCACTTTAAAGGATATTGCTCTAAACAGATCGAAATTTAAAGGCTTACCTCTGATTGTATTAATTACGTTAAGAACGTACATAAGAATGACCAGTCTCTGGTTTCTTACTCTATGTAAGGGTTTGTGTGTGTATGTAAATTTATGTGATGCTAGTGTAGTATTGTTATATCATGGCGAACAACGTATCCTGTTACCATAATAATCAGCATTGATTGTCGTGAGCAGATACTGTACTATGTTAAGTAATCAGGACTTATAACCGTCTCCAGATAACTGAAATACTGTTGGTGGGACGATAAACCCAATAAACATAAACAGGACTTATACACAGTTGTATCTTATGACGATGCACTTTTAGAGAAATAGTTATGAAGCTAAAATAAGCTGACAACATTCAACTGATGAGCTCTTCTTGCCAAACATGATGGTGTTACTTGAAAGGGCTCAATGCTAAATCTTTATTTAATTAATGGATACTAGCTGTAGCTCTTGTATTTCGGAGTATTCAACAAGCTAGCAATGTATATAGAATGAGATACATATGAATAAAGTTCGACATTTATGTCGCAAGATTGGTGAGTTAAGTTTAAATTACTTTGATTTAAATGCGCTTAATCTACGTTCGTTGTACTTGTACATTTGTAAATACCGATATTTTTCTATAGTCATCCAGATAAGCTAGGGTACAGATTAGAGTTTAAAATCTGCTTCGGTTGGTTCGAAAACATTATCAGACCGATTTTCACAAAATGACATACTAGCAGGAGCAAAATTATTTACAATAAATTCAATAAGGTCGATATCAGTCGCTCTATGCGCAATGTGTACAGGAAATAGACGGAAATTTGAAGTTCTTACGTGCTGTCGTTTAAGAAATGCGAAGTTTCATAAATAAAGAGAAGTTTAGCTAGAATGTGTTCCTTGACAGCATACACTTATAATTTAAAGCTTATTAAACTGTTTTGAAACTAAAACCGTTAGTTTAATGGATTTTTACGTTAATGTTAATTACGCAATTTGTATATACTGGTCTTAGATCCTTTTCGGTGTATACACATATCTAAGTTTATATATATATATATACGCTGATCTTAGATATTGTACAGACTTTAACACTACAGCTTTGAAATAGCTACATGTTGTATGCTCCAGGCGGCTGTTGTTACAGACGACCAGCAGGATCCATCAAGACAGATCAAATGTTCGTTAATCACTGCTGTTAATGGACTTATTGCGTCGGTGTAAGATCTACTTACAAGGCACTTTATTACACCGTCATCGATAGGAGACGTAAGCAGGTACGGTGACTTAAAATATGTATATTTTGGTTCTACATGTACTATGTTGATAACTGTATCTATAGATACAATGGGGCTTACACAAACTTTGGTATTGCTAATAATTTTTCGTTGTGTTTGGTCGTAGTGGTTTCTGGAAACATCAACTCTCATTCATGGTATTTTTATAATATCAAGTGATGACTGAGTTTACTTTTAAACTAATAGATTATACGTATCGGTAATATTTACGTTCTGTCTGGTTACATAACTGTACAAGGTGTATGATCACGTGATGCTATAGGCTGTATACAAAAATGGTAGATTTTGCATTTTATTGATTTCTTTCCATTTTGAAAAAGATATGTCCATAGTGCGTTTAAAAGTACCATAACGGTGTATAATATTATCTGGAATTTCTGTAATTGAAAGTCGCTATGGTATTCAATCGTTTTATGTTGGTCTAAAGTGAGATATGCGTTGCAAACTAATTAAGGATTTAAATTGAAAGCTTCGGTAAGTACATAAGGCGACATTCACTAATAAACTTTTAACCGGTGAAGTCATGCGTTTCATCGTTTTCAAAACAATTCCATAAAATTGCATTTTATGTTGTGATATTATATATTACATGTCGTGAAAGACCTGTAACAGTTTCATGACACCATCTTATAACAAACCTTTTGGCTAAACTACTATCTTTCGACTGAACGGGTTTCCGAAGTTGTAATAAAATCAAAAGAACAGCTGTAAAATGTGATAATACAGTATTGTATGTATGTATACGGCATTTAGTATTTCTTTATATAAAATGCGTATTTTTATTAATGAACACACTAATGGCTAGTAGAAATATATCCATTCATTTTAATATAGAATGACCCGAATTCCTAACAAAAGAGGCGGTTTATATTTCAGAATTATAAATTATCTATACCTTGATGGTGATTCACCTCGTAATACCTACTGTGATGTTTACACTGAAGACGAATATTTCATTGCGAGAAACCAGTTTATCATTCCAAAACTTTTACACTTAGGCGTGCCGTTTCACAAATTAAGAAAGGCGTTTCATACATTATTTCACCGCACTGAGATTATCGCTTCAAAATATAATAGCAGTATGAAAACAAGTATGCAATAAGGCATAGGCAATCCTGTATTTTATAGAAATGTTTTCTAAGATACACAAAATCAAGAGTTTCATTAACATTTCTGACCTTTTGACAAAACTTATCAGGAAATTTATTGCTGATGTTACAACCCAGGAATCCTTAGTTATACTGTATTGCTTGCATTCGACTTTTACACATGTTTTGCATTTAAATTACACATTGACCAAAGAGGTCTTTGAGACTACATGGACACGATGACTTAAAGCCATTATTGGACAGTCACTGTTTGACTTCTGTCTCTTAGTCTCTCCAGCTGTGCCCTATTTAAATGAGATAACAAGAGCTGTCTCCATACCGTTTATAATAATAATACGAGTTATTTTGTTTATATATACTTTATATTTTATCAGTTTTAACTCCCGATGTAGGTGCTTGATGTCAGTTGTCTCACCTTGATGAGAATTTTCAAGTTGCACTATATGTTTGTTAGAAAAACATTTAGGAAGTGCAAGGTTGGTGTGCTCCACAAAACAGCTTTAAGCATCCCGTTAGGTCCTTTCGCAGAATGACCGTTCCTCGGCGTTAACTGTTGGCATTTGTGTGTGTGTGTGTGCATTGTCTTGTCTCTGAGTTGTCACTTTAACATTTACTCTGTATGGCTTTGTCTTAATGTAGTCTTAATTTAAGTATCCTGTATTTTCATAAAACCATTTCAGTTTCCTATGTACATTCAGTGTATGACGATGGCTATAACAAATATATGTCTACTTTGAATGTGGCTGTATTAATCATTAAACCTGAATTGCTATGAGACACAAGGCAAAACACATCCATTGTGGTTTTCCATTTACGCGATATCCTATTTATGATGATACGAATTAGAGAAAAAATGGAATGTACTTCCTCTTAGGATATGATCTTTTCTCAATCTCTTTACCAAAAAACAAACAAACAAAACGATATAGATATATAGCGTTTGGAAATAGGCGTTGGGGATAGATGTAGATAAACAGCCTGACTTAAATATAAGGAAATCAATAGATTAATGTAAAAATAATATTGATTTAAAGAAATAAGTCCTATTACTTTTTATATTTAAACGAAATTTTGCTTTTAAAATATTGTTTGAAGGTTAATAAAATTTATATTATTGATTAATTGCAAATATCATATTGTACGTACACAAATAAAACGAATTATCGCAGTTTTATTGAGATTATCCATTGCAAATCCTTCTTAAAATGCCATGACTCCTAATGCATTAGCATAATCTGTAAATATTTTAACCCTTAGCTTGTTACATTTTGTTAAAACTCCATGCGCAATTCTCCGGTCCTTTGCTTTAATATCATACAAGTATATGTTACAGGGTTGATATACTTATAAACAAGGACTGAGTAGCAAATAGAGTCTATATTGCAAGCTACAGCATTTTTAAATAAAATTTGTATCATGTCAGCAGATTGAAATAATTGGATATCAGCATTCAAATAATGCAGAAATATACTTTCCTAAATGTAAACAAATTAAACCATTAATTACTAAAGCTTTGGCGTTATCAAACTCAATGCATATACCGTTTGTGGGACGATAAACCCAATAAACAAACAAAAAACAAACATACATATACCGTTTACATGTTGTCGTTACATAAAATAAGGAAAATATTACGCACGTTTACTTTCAAATTCATCTTAAAATTATGTCAATTATAATTAAACTGCTTTCAATGTAGAAACAAGTTATCTTATGCATACAATAAACAAATTACTTTAATTTTTTGTACTGTAATTGAGGTTCATGGTTAATTGACGATAGGTTATATTAGGTGATTGATTTGAAAAGCGACTATCTTTCATGTTATTATCAAGGAGGGCCGAATATGCAAAAGTTCCTAGACCTTCTAACCTCTGAACATCCTAAGATATAAAAAGTTTGAGTATTTTCGTTTTCAAAGCATTTGATTTAAGGAATAATATATTGTTTCAATAAATATGTGAGAAGTATCTCTTAAATATTTTACTACATGTACTTTTTTGTTGTTGTCAGAAACGAACTTGGTATAATAGATTAAGTTTGTTGATTGTACCTATAACAAACTTTCGAGTGCCGAGTAATACAATCGTCTTATATTGAACGCTGATTAAGAGATAGTTTTTTTTGTTTTATAAATATATGCATGGTACGATGAAATGTATTTATTTTGTGTTTGTGCTTAAAACCTTTATTTCTTATTTGACATTGTTAGTGTATACCACATTTACAATAAATATATGTTTACGCATATGTATATGCGCACTAAATCTGTCTTCCTTATTGACATTACGTTATCTGTCAATATACATTTTGTATTTGTTGAACTGTTTTTCTTCTGTTCCATCTGTATTTTAATTGTGTATGTGTTTATAGTATAAATAATTTACTCATACATAGTTTAGTTTTAGTTTATTTTGTATTTGCAGCTCATATATGTATTGTATTGGTATTTCCAAATTTTCATTTTTCATTGTATTGCCTTTTCACTGAACTGTCAAACTGTATAAATGTAACGTAAACAATATAAGAAAATTAAGAAGAAAGTAAATTGTTATTTTGATGGAGATGTTGGTGGATCTTGTCGGCAGTACCACACTATCTAACTCTAAGCAGTTGTGCCATTTCCTCTGTTATATTTAAGCCGTCTTCTTCTGTAATAGGAAGGTCTTTGTCTGCATCAACATTATGTGCTGGTTTGTTCCTTATCAGGCAAACGATGTTCATGTCAGTTTTTGTGATCTGCAACTGTGTGTGCTTCTTTGACGAATTGATCGGGAAAGTCGTGTTTATTTATTCATGCCTTATTTAAGGATAATCTAGATAATTTTGTTTAAATTTATTTTTTGTTTTAAGTATAAAGTTTTCTTCTTTTTGTGACATTATTTTCGTTATATATTGTATTGATGTTCTTAGATATAACATTTGATCGGGAAAGTCGTGTTTATTTATTCATGCCTTATTTAAGGATAATCAAGATAATTTTGTTTAAATTTATTTTTTGTTCGAAGTATAAAGTTTTTTTCTTTTTGTGACATTATTTTCGTTATATCTTGTATTGATGTTCTTAGATATAACATTTGACTGATCTTTCAAAATTATGACAATGTTTCAAATAAAGAGTATAAATTAAAATGTATAACAAGCTATAAAGCTTAAATAAAATTGGAATTGTTAGAAAATTAATGTTTCGCAGGTTTGTTTATGTCATTTAGGTTGCCATTTAGACACATTAATTTATTAACGTACAAGCTGGATTTATTATAATCTGTTCCTTGATTCCATTGAACAGTTGATGCCTTTATTTCTTTATTCGACATGCCGTGCTCTTGAAACTTAAACTGATTTCCAGAAATCAAACAAAACCTACACAAAACTGATGAAGCTGTTTTCAGAATCTTTTAATCAATTACCCTAATCAGATTGTTCGATACTGTAGGGTGCCTCAGAGAATATGTTAGCTCAATGCTATCTCTTAATTATCATATTAGTAAAGTATATTGCGTTTCCTATAGTACCTGACTAGTACCTTTAGAAAACACCTTTCTACTATTCCGAACGGACGGTCGGCTAGATAACAGCCTCACTGGGTATTGGTAGTTTCTATCCTCACACTTGTTTTCGTTTTTCCTGAAAGACAAGACGTGTATATAACTTATGAAGGTGGGACAACTTCCATCTGGAATAAATAATTGAGCAACTGATATTTTATCAGTTTTTATCAGTGTGACTTGCCTATGCGTAGAACGAGTAGAGAGATGTAGAGACTGAATTACAATCAGTGGCTGTCCATATTTCTGCTTTGAGTCACCTTGCAGTCTAAATGAACAGTTAAAATGCTTTGACTATAAAAAGGGCTATTGCAAGCATTGTTGTAAAGGCAGGGATATCCATATTATCTGTTTAATGGTATTATACTTTGAAGAGATGGAATCTTCATGCAGATATAATATTAAAAGGAAGTGTCTTTATTATTTAATTTTTAGAATCCAACACCGTTTTGTAACATATTTGTAGTTACAAACTGGTTTCTGGCATTATAAGTTTCAACGTTTGTACACACCTGTGCAGAAATAGTAGATTGGGGTACACAAATATCACGCCACCTTGTAACATGACTGTCATTATACATATGCTGATATAAATACGTTTTGACTGAAAGAACAATCAATAATTGTCTTTAGGCTACTCCAAGATATATAACCATTGTGATAAGTAAATGAAATGTCGGTTTCGTTTAGGTGACTCATTAGTTTTGATAAATTCTTCGCCGAGAGTAAATTAAAGTAACTACTTCTTTAAAGGTATATAATGTTCTTAACTGCCCTCTGTTTGGAAGGAAATTAATATATTTTTTGCAGGATACATCATGTCATATTTTACAGCCAAATAGCAATGCAATTTGTTTATTGTTCAAGTCTAGCCATCTCGGTTTAAAGCAGTTACAGAGAAGATTACAATATGTGATTTGGGGTGCATTTTAGAAGCTAATGAGATGTACGTGTATTTTATCAAAAAACAATGTTTTGATGACTAAGTTCATGTAACAGCACCTCTGCAAACAAAAACTGTTTAGGATTGTTTTGATTATTTAATGGTTTTCTGTTCTTAGTAGAATTTTGATCATGCCTAATTAATTACTGAGGCTGCCATTGACCGTAACAAATTAATTTTTAGCAATCTAAGATTATGTTTCTCTATGCTAAATGTATATCAAATCGATTGCTTTTGATATGCCATGGCATTTTTTTACAGTCAATGGGACGATTTTAACAGAGCTTAGTATTGTTACGTTAATTCGTGGAATACATATTGATTTAGCAACGCTTGAGTTCATTAAATGTGTTGCATAAGTTTGGTAAAATAGTTTAACAACACGGTTACATGTACCAGTTGACAAAAATACTGTTAGTGTTGTCGAGTGTATTTTGTATTACACACAATAAACGTTGTTAGTATCGAGCCTATCAACTGATGCAAACTAGTTTATATTAGGTAAAACATTCCAAATAATGCATATTTTGTTCACCAGTTTCCTAGAGATAGAATGGATCTTAGGGCAATACAATTTAAAATATAATCTGTCGGTTTGACATTAACACTATTTACCGGGACATTTTCTGTCATTTGACCTGAGCATAATATAATCATGATATATAAGTTATGATAAACATATCAAACGATAAATATTATGTGGTGGTGCTTATAAAAATAAATTTGCAACAGGGAACTATTCTCTGTGAGCATGATATTAAAAAAGAAAAGAACTTGTGGCATGTGCACTTTGTCCAATTTTATGCCGTGCGAATATATAAGACCGAATTTGCAACCAGTACAATGAACGTTTTCCAACCATTTTACAAACCAAACGACCTTGTTTGAACTGAACGTTTACAGTATTGGAAGTAATTGCATGTTTGAAATTTTGCACACATATAGGAGAAGGATAGAGTCAAAATGATAACGCACGGGGGATTTTCGAGATTACGTGCCAGTTGCATCATTATAAAACACCCCTTGTAAATTAAAGGAGGCTGCCTGTTAGGCTGACTTCATGAAATACATAATAAGGATATTCGCCATAAGGTGAAATTATTCAGACTGCGTAGAAGACTTTGTTATTGAAAACAAAGGTTGCTATGAAAACGGTCGGATCTTGAAGTATCTTCTACCTACTTGTTTCGTTTCTTTCCACGTGATATCAAGATTAGAAATTGTGTTGCTCATAAATACAGCGTTTCTTTTTTAATTAGATGAAAACGTTTTAAGAACTTTACTGAAACTATGCTTACGACTTTAATTGTATTTCATTTGTCCGACAAACACAATACAAGTGGATGTTTCTTGTTATACAGAAAAGCAGGCCTTCCTTGCAATCTAATATATCTTCAAACAAGAAATTATTTGCATTGTGCAAATCTTTTCGCCAAAAAAGTGCCATATGTTTAGACACCTGATTGAAACCTTATTGAAGTAACTGGTTTAAGATGATTAACTTCAGATATCATATGCACTTGTCACAGTACTGTGAACATTATCCTACTATGGTAAGCTTGCGCCAGTGCAAAGCTATTTGTGTGAACATTTACATGGGTATTTCAATCTCAAGTGTTATTTATTTGTTATACAAAAGGCAATTAATTTGCCGTATGGTGGCCATTTAGCCAGCTTGTTAACTCCTTCGTCTGTAATACATCACGATATGTGCACATCTTCAGATATTTTTCAGCTATTCTTTTTCATTTTAGACAAAAATGAAGTCTTCTACAAATAATTAGTATTTATTTCTATTGTCCAAAGGAATTAACCTAAGTTAAAAAAAGCAATTTGATTTGGATTAAGTTTTCTGACATTTCTGAGACATACCACGTTAAAACATGAAAAGGAATAAGTTATTAGTTGTACAAAACAACAACATCCAGAATAGCCTACAATGATCTATATGTACTGACAGCAAAGTAGGAATAGAAGCGAATGAAAAATACATTTCTGTTCTGATAATTACATAGATATATTCAAATCACGCGCCTAAAATTAGGATTTTAGGTCTTCAAAAGAATGGGTTACTGAATAAGCTCATTTATTAATTCATAACATATTTATTTATCGATTGTGTTTCAATGATGAATAAGTCCCTAGACAACTGGAGACATTTTAAATGTATTAAACTAGTCCTTGTTGTCATCAAATGTACGACAGAAATTACTAACATATTTTAGTCATTTTACTGACAGAACTTATGGAAAAAATAAGTATTTGATTTTCTGAATGAACACAGAAACTATTGACTTCACATTTTCTGCTTTTTAGCTGTTAATTTTAATAAAGTTCATAATTAATAAACAAGCATAGTCTTGTTGATGCAAAGCTGTAACAGCAACAGGCAGTTAAGTCATTTCAGCAAATACCCGGTCTTCTAAAATCATCGCAATGAAGAGTGCTTCATGTTTCTTATGAATTATGTAAAATACCAATAAAATAATCACTCTGTCTGTCTATTTGTCTGTCTGTCTATATATCTGTCTCTATCTTTCTCTTTCTTTCTGTCGTATATACTCATTATATATATATATATATATATATATATATATATATATATATATATATATATATATATATATATATATATATATATATATATATATATATATATATATATATATATAATATTCACATGCTTCATGTCACAAGACGATAATAAAAGAGTCCAAAGGGAAATGATGTAACCCTTCATTCTTAAGAATGTTGATCTACTTTTTCGAAATTTGTATCAAAATTCGCAAACATCATTGTGTAAGTTTATTTTTGTAAAATAGTTGATTGATTGGTCAAACTATGCCGTTTTAACAACATTTTTAAGTACAAAGTAGTGGCATTCTAAATATCGCGTTACTTTATCAGCTTTTTTTGTTTAACCCTCAATATGAAATAGTTAATTAAACTTCCCAACAAGTCGTCAATGATCTTCTTCACTTCCCGTTCGATGTTTGTCAAAAGCATGTCCGCCAGGCTTTGGTCTATAAACAGACTTCAGGTAGCAACAGAGAAGTAATCACACGAGTCCAGATCAAGACTGTGAGCAGGCCAAAAATGTCTGGAAATCACCTTCTCACCTTCTAATACAACATTAGATGAATGTGGTGTAGCTCCATGTTGCACGAACCAAACATTTTTCATATTTTTTTTTCATAAGAGACAGGTACGTTTATGAATTCAATGTGTTCTTAAACACATAAGGACCGATCACTCTGTAAATTTCTTGTTATGCAATGGCCTCTCCAAAAACAATTAGGCCGTTTATGTCTACAGAATTTTACATTTTGCTTTCATACATGGCAAGACAGCAAAAAATGTGACTGTGACCCTTACAACGCGAAATGCGTTAGCGTAACGTTCGGAAACGTCAACTACCTAGGGTCTTTGAACCTTATATGCGATATTTAAACTCCGCATACTCAGAATTTTAATACGAAACAGTTTAAGATGCTTCATAATTATGACATGAACACAGGTCTTGGGAATTCTGTTTTTAGGAAGAATATCTCACCGATTTTTCTGTGCTTTTCAACAGCATTCCAAAGAGTAGTCATCTGTTCATCGCTTCGATTGGCAGACCTATTTTTGGAACATTTGCTATCGACCAGTTCGCTCAAATTTATGAACAATCTTGTAGCCATATTTCTAGCGTACATTTTATTTTTTAAATTATATTTAAACCTTCGATATATGTCTGCTGAGCTTTGCTGTTTCACAATAATTCTTGATGATATAAATACGTCAATCGCGCTATCATGAATTAACTTCTATTCTGATTGACGCCAAAGCATCGGAACTTAATTTATTTTGATGAGTAATTTTAACAAGTAGTAAATACTTCCATTCATGACCTATTATATAATATGAATTTATAAAAGTATCCATGGATTAAGGAAATTGATGAACATGTTAACGTTTTTCCTGACACCCTGTACATGATTTTGTCAGGACTGACTGCGGTGAAGTTTCACCGCAGGAAATTAAAGCAGTAGTTTATAATCGGTTGAAAATTGGTCGATTTTAGACTGAATTTGAGTTGCAAGATAATGGTTAGTTTATAGTCTTGTTTAATAAAAAACGACACGAATACAACGTAAAAATGGGGTCTACTAACTAGCATTGTTGATCGTTAACCCGACGCTTACACAACGTCAGCCATCGTCCGGAATACGAAACCTGTGTGCCCATCTTATACTTGATAGGAAACCAACGGAACGTTGTTATTTGTTCGCAAACCATATCAACCATTTACCGGGTGCATTAAGTTTGCACCTTTTATAAAACGGGGTTATGAAGACATTTTTGATAGGCAGTTAATGAGTGTTTAGTTGTTTTGACGTATGGTATCGTTGTTAAAATAAGTAACAAGCATAACTTCTGTAGTGTTGCATGTGTTTTGTGCGTATGTATGTACGTATTTTTTAATTCCGATTCCACTGTATTGCTGAGGGTTATTCAAACATGATGGTCTGTAAAGAAAATATAAAGAAAAAAAAATGACTATATGATTGTACAATCAAAATGCGATACACACACACACACACACACACACACACACACACACACACACACACACACACACACACACACACACACACACACACACACACACACACACACACACACACATCTTTATTTCATTTACGAATAACAAGAGATAATATTGATTATAGGATTCCAAATACCGCTCTACAGTAATTCTTAGTAATCCGATTACATGTATTAATTAAAAGCTTTTTCAATTCTCAGAAATCGTTAACGCTTCCGCCTCCAGGAAGGTTTTAGACGTACTACACATCAGCTATGAACATATTCATTCTACATCTTCGATTAATCAGAAATTAAATATAGATTTTGACTTTAACACAAAAGAACCTAAAAGAAACAAAATCAGGATACACATAATATTTAAAGGATTATTTTAAAAAAAGAACTCAATCCATACACATAGACACATCAGTTTGAAACAAAAACTATTGCTTTCATGGCTTCAACATTTTAGGTAGGCAAAATTCGATTGCTGTAAATTGTCGGGATGAGATCGATGAAAAACGCTTTTTCAGGACCTGGTAGGTACTATATTATTTTAGTATTAAATGGTATCGAAGCCATGTTATTGGACACTACGTTCAAACATATGGCGAATCTCTTACAAAAATTGCTGGCTTCTCTTACCGTAGCATTTAGACACAGACATTTATCAAACAAACATTACATGAAATTACACATTTTTAACATATTTAGTGACTTCATTGCATTTTAGGCAGGCTCTTGACAAATGACTGATTGCTCTGAAAATTAGTACAACATATGTTTACATCGTTCAATACATAACCAGTTTTAAACCGTGCTTCGCCAATTATCGACGATTTAAATATTTATGAAAAGATAACCCCTTTTCAAGACTCCATGAGGGTCGTGTACGTTACAGACACACTGATAGAGTTTTAATGAACGTGACAGCATCGAATACATATATTGACATTGCATTTCATTCTTTGACGAATCATTGCAAGAAAATAAATGAATACAAATGTTTCATGTAAATTTCGATTTTTTATCGCCTGTTTCACTTATATCCGGATGCTGTGATACATAGATTTAGTTTCGAAAAGAAAAAGGACAGAATTTAAAGTAGATTAACCTCTTTCTTGCAGCAAATGTTTTCAACGTTGCTTTAGTTATAGCATTGCTTATAAGACATAAGAAACATTCTGTCGAACATCTCGCTTTTTGGAAGTGAACTTTTCAACATAACATACATTTAGGCCGGTGTTTACTAGGTAGTTACACTTAAAGTCGAATACAAGCAGGTATACGTACACGTGATTGTCCGGGCGGGAAAATTTAGGGAAGTTGCGAGATCGTGATGTCAGATGTTCACTGCTATTTATACAAGCACATTGTTTTGACACATTCAAGCCTTAAACGTTTGGTCACACCACTGGTAGATGCATAGAGGCGAAATATTAATTTGTTTTCTAAACGTGTGCACGTACTTTATATTGTATTTCCGTCCAGCAGCAAACTGCTTTTCAGTTTATTTAAATTCACATAAATGTGTATAAAATTTATTCGTTTTAATAATTGGGCAAACAGACTAGATCAGTGTTGATTGTGCCCAGTGATGGCATAGGTAACCTAGCTTTACAATTAACTAACTTGTCGGAATATTAGAAATGATTCCACAACGGTCCAATTATTTATAAACAATGTACATTGTATATGAGCGGTATGATTCGAATCCCATATTTGAGACAAACCTCTTTTCCATAACCTTACATAGCGTTAGATTGTGTTAAAGCTAGTTTTTCCAGCTGTATGTTTTTTTTACAATTACGTCTGACTGCTCATTTTTTTCAATAAAAGCGTGGGCAATTAACCAGCATTACTTCACTAGTTTTCATGATTATTTTCCTAAACGTCCATTCAAATCCAATCTACGCATCTTGTCATTCGAGTAATAATTACGAAAACTTAATAAGGTGCAATGCTAATTTGCCTGTAAAATATGCTCACCGATAGTATGCATACACCGGAAATGTAATATATAGTTAAGTTTCTGTTTACAACCATATTCTTTTTGTGTTTGAATAGCATTTATTATGGCAATTATATTTCCGATAAACTATTAAATGAGCATGATAATGTTATTAGAAAAATGTTACAATATATGTACACACGTAACAAAGAATTATGTAATGGCGCAGTTCAATTCCCCTTGTGTTACGTTACCATACTGTACGTTCCATTACGCTACAATGGTCTAGTCATAAGCGTTACGTTCCGTTACGGTACGATGTACCATTTACGATATGACCCGTTACGTTACTTTACGATAGGTCTAATACGTTACTCGATACGCTACGTTACCTTTCGATACCTTTACGATACAAACACACACGATACACGATGTTTTCGACAACTGGTACGGTGCCAGGACTGTATGAAAAAAATTGTCAATAATAGAAAGAAACGTACAATGGAAGTTTCAGTTAAAAAGCAATGAATATAGTGCATGCATCACACAGATTGCTAATGTCTAGTACATACACCGATACTCTATCATCATGAGTGTCTAGGGTTAGAATTTCAGTAATATTGTGCTATTAGTTTTATGACCTCATGCGTTTCATTTTGCTAGTTATATATAGAAATCGTTCACGATTTATTATGTTTTCAAGTGTAATTCACAAAAATGACATTTGTGAGACATTAGTGTGCAGCTTGTTTCGGTTCATTAGTGAGTAGCCTGTTAAGAAGAGCATAATAGAATGGAGAAGTTTAATCAATGTTAATAAAGTTTTACTCTGACAATTGTGAAATTTGGCCAAGACATTCCGTGCAACAGACGTTTCCACCGCTATTTCAATAAAATGCAAGAATACGATTTTTTTCTTGTTAAGATTTCCCATTTTGTGTTTTCTTATAATTATTACAAGTCAGCTGTACGTTTTAATATGGTATGATGTTTGTTTTGCTAATTGTTCCCATAGCATATGTAAAACGTATGCGCTTCTGTATCATATAGAATATTTATAGAAGGTTGTCAGTTTTGTGATTATATCATGGTAAAATGAATGAACATGCATTTAAGTAGTACAATAAGTAAAAGACGCAGGTATTTAAAATATTGTTTTCGAATTTATATAGATATCCTATTTACCAAACAACCTTTCATTGAACATTAATATTTGTCCATGTAAAACTGTGTTTATCCCACTGTTATTTAATTGCTTACACGTTACAAGGTGATTTATTTTCCTTATTTGCATGACATTTAATTTTATATCTTATCCATGACCTTCAATCCAATTCCGATACGTCGGAGCAATGAATTAAAGATATTACCAAATAAGTGTAATGAGTAGGGTATGTAATATTATGAAAAGTGAAGCATTTGTTTTGTATTTGCCCTATTTGCAATGTTAAATGGTTAAGGTACACTCATCAGAAAACGCAACTGAAGTTATATTTATTTTTAATGTATTTTAAAACGGCAGTACATGTTTTTATTTGCTTCTGCTTATGGAACCAATGTCGCCTGATTAATTATTCCGTTTCTACGGAAATATTCCCTCTAACTTGAAAGTAAGTCAGGTCGATAACAGAACGTTTGCGTTAATCTGTTCATGTGAATTAATTCTAGATTTTAAAATGTACATCCTGAAGTAGTCAATTACTGATATTGAATAAGTTAAAACATGCCTTTAATAATTATTGTGCAATATCAATGTAGCTTGAAATGCTATTTTTGGTCGTTGGTTGAAATGAACACTTAATCAAGCCAGCCTTTTGTGCCAATTTATCATCTAGAAAATGAAACTTCATAAACCTTTCCTGATACAACGTTCTTTTTAATATTTTAAGAACATAATTATTAATGAACGACCTTTATCTGGGTCTTTTTTATTCTTGAAATATCCCTACATACAATCCGTTTGCTTAAAATGCACTCTTGTATTCTTGTTAAACTACAACCATCAACTAATCTTTTTAAAAAAAAACATAAATAATGATGAATTGAAATAGACATTAACAATCATTGCATGCGAAATCACAAAAAGAGGACCTAAGACGAAGAACATAAAAGCTTGTTTTATTTTGTTATAGCAATATATTGCATTGAACATGAACGTGGTTATTATATCAACGTCAAACTATTTTGGTGGAGGAACGTTTAGTTGGATACATTTTTTGTCTTATTAACTCTGTCTCTCTATCAATGTCTATGTCTTTTGTTTATCTGTCTCTGCCTCTCTGTCCCTGTCACTGTATGTCTCTGTATCTCCCCATCTGTGTGTCTCTGTGTCTGCCTCTCAGTCTCTCTTTCTCTCTTCTCTGTCCCTCTACCTTTTATCTCTATGTATGTGTATTCGAAATTGACCTACGCTTGTTTCAGGAAATTACATGAACAACTAAAATCGTCCAATTCATCTATACCATTGATAAAGTAAAAAAACTGCTATGCTGTGTTAAGTCAGTTATAATTCTTTCTTCTAAATTAACACGTTCGTCATTTTATAAGGCCTTAGAAGTAAAAAGCCACCAGCAATCGATTGACATGCGAGATTTATTGTCTTTGGCAGTTTAAGCAGACAATTCTTAATGGCGGTTCCGGCAGTATATTGAACCATGAATATGTGGTAGATTAGGATATTAACGTCGCCCAATCAACCTTCTGTTTAACAGTAAAAATCTAATTTAAGATGAAAGTAACAGTCTAGTGCAAAAAACTACTTTTCGTAAAAGAATCTGAAGATATGTGAAAAAGGTATTCAAAATATAAACATTTTATTGCATACCACATACTTGCAAAGATGCTACCTATTATTGTGGATATGTTTCCTAATTTAGTGTGACTTATCTTGACTTTTTAATGTATCCCACTGCACACATATTTATAGAGACATAAACTATCTTTGAAAAAGTTTCAAAACATAGAACGTATTTGAAAGTATTCACTGCGCATTTTTTTCGAAATTGTTTCTTTTCGCTTTATGCATTTTTTTTTCTTCGAGTGATGTGGTATTTTTGTTCGCAAGCTTCATAAAGAAGACAAACGGTTGTTTAATATTTCTCTAGAAATATCTGAGCTATATGTTGTTATGATTTCGGTCGGCCTTAAGGACATATTAAGTACGTAAAATCATCCCGAAAGATAATCGTTCATACACGACCCCTTCTTATCGAACGCATTTTTACTGTACTGAGTAATAACGTCATGCATGAGTTGCTAAAATATGTATTTAACTGATCTCAATGATAAATTTACGGAGACTTATTAATAATGTGTTTTCTTAATCAGCACAGAATCTCGTAAACACGATCGCTTATCATATATATGTATTTATGATTTTTATTAAGTGTTTTGCTATTCATTTATGTGTTAAGCTATTAATATCTCATCTTTGATAACATTTTTAGATTTTTATTTATGAAGTTATGTGTTCAGATATTAATTAATGATCTTTTATAATATGTATGTAGATATTTATTTCCTTTATATTGAGTTTATATTTATTAATGAAGTTTTATAATCTTTTCATATATTTATGACCTTTTACATATTTATATATTATCTTTTATAATCTGTTGATATATTTATTATTTTGTAATGTGATAATGTGTTCATATATTTATTAACTATCTTTGATTATGTGTTTATATATTTAAAGATGTTTCTTCAGTCACTTTTTGTATTAAGTAAAAGCTGCCACATTCGATCGCACTTTTCCATTTGTTTAAATGAAAATAGAAATATTTCGCGAAAAGGATTTGACGAGTGTAAGAAATGCGTATGTGTATCTTTTGTGTCCATGCTAATGTGTTTGTTATTTTTCTTTCTTTCATGAGCATAGTGTTGACGTCCTGTTAATTGTGGAGAAATCCCCAGACGCATGTCTGCCTAGAGCCATCAGCGCACACCAGGTAACCAAAAAAAAAAAAAAAAAAAAAAAAAAACAAACTCGGGAGATAATCCACTTTGTGAAAATTTGCAAATCAGCAACTTTAATGACCCGTTCGATTAACAGAACACAACAGAACAGAAATTGTATTGTTGTACCTAATTGTTTAGACCCATAATTCAATTGAAATAATTATACATAATTATACAATTATACAAACTATACAAAAGACGAGTTATGTTACTATCGTTACATTTATTTTCATCCCTTCATAATTTCATACGCAAAACAACAAGGTTGTTTTCATACTTAATCATTTTTTGATGTGAGGTTTATAAAATTTATTCTATATCTACTCCCAACAACCAACCAAAAGTAATGACCGATTTCTATGTTATTCGTATCTTGGACAGATAAACATTACATAGAATTTATCTTCAACAACATGTGCATTTAATCTTTCTAAACAAGCGCTACACAATCTTTTGCTACGTGGTATATTATTGTGTCGTCCAATTTTAATTGCATATTTGTGATTGGAAGATCTAAATTTTGCATACATCTTTTAAACCTGAATGGAATGGAAAGGGATAAATACCGGTCTGTATTAAGTTATGTTTTAAACTTTTTAAACCTACAACATTTTGGTGATTTCTTATTTCTGACAATCGGTTCTGCCAAGCAATATCATGTAATCGTTGTTTAAAATAGAAATAAACAAATTCATTTCCCCTTAATTCTGATATATCCATTCATATCATATCAAAATCCATATTTGACAATTAATTCCTTTTACATTAGTTTTCAAATTACGTCTTCCTAAATCATCTAGCCTTTTAACATTATATAACAGCTTTTAGTAGTTCTATCATCTGACATATATAAAAGTTTGCGCAATATTTGATACATTTTAAAAATCCTCGGTAACAAGAGGAAAATGACCACATTCACATAGAGAACAATTATCAGTTGATTTAATACTTAATCCCAATATCGGCTTACAAAATTGGGTCTAAGTCTTTTCGTGCACACACTGCTTATTTCATAAATTATATTTGAGAATATTTTATACATAACGTTTATCGAAGAAATGCCCGTATACAGTTTTGGCCCTGACCTATATCCTGACTTATGAATAGGGACTAAAATACTTTCGGCCCATTTTTCTTGCAATATCTTCAGTGTTTATCACGTGATTAAACATATGAAGTAATAAAGGCGAAGTATATTCCGCTGTATTTTATAGAATTCAGCTCCTCCTACGCCGTCCAGCCCTGTTGATTTTCAGCTTTTTATTTTTTTTTGTATACTACGAGTGACCTCCTGGTTGGTGATTGGGCAATTAAGCACGTCGTCATACTCTAGAATAGACTGTTTAGACGGTAATTCTAACGCATGCATGTTTGATTTACATAAAAAAAAATGCGTCATCCAATCTTTAATTGTAATACCAATAGGCAACTGAAGTTTACGCCGTCGCGATGCTTCCTTAAGTATGCTCCAAAATCTGTTGGGGTCAGCTCGAGCACTGATTGATTTGGATTTCATTTCAGTACAATAAGTGCGTTTTTTAGTACTGCATAACTTTTAAAAATGTTGTTTTTCTGAAATATAGATAAGTCGGTCTATTTCACTACTGGTCCATCTGAATCTAATTGTATTGTGGGTTTATAATACATTACAATTTTTCTTTAAAACAAATCATTTGAGAATTTTGGCAGGTGGGCGTCTATTTCAAGTATCGCTGGTGCTTGGCATGGTCTTACAAGTAATTTAGTAATGATACAAATCAATAATTAAAATAAAGAAACAATAACTGATTTTTTTCAGGCAACACTTTCATATTTAGCCCGGAAAATCAGTAAGCGGATAGTTCTCAGCTTTTTCAACCATATGATTCGATAACCTTATCGTCGCGAGTTACTGAAGTAAGATTTTAGTTTTTTCCTGGAAAGTGCATGTGATATAATCTAAAGTATCGTCAGATTGTGTGAAAATTACTCGTTTGAGAAGGTGTTGCGGAGGTGGGAAGGGCTAATAGCTCTTTAAATGCTTAATCGGATCATCTTGCATCAATGTTTTTATTTTAAAGATTTTCATCCTTTGCCACATGTACCTAACTCAAAAAGGCACTTAATAGGGACCATGACAGTTAAGTCAGTCTATATTGCCGACAGACTGTCCCAAGGTGGTGGCTGTCGGGTTTGCTCTTTTTGTTAAATGACTCATCATAAATTTGTTCCTACTTGACTTTTTGGCTTACATGTGAATACCTTTGTTCTGTGCCTTTCAAATTTTGATATATGTTGCAAAGCTCATGTGACTTTTTCATATATTCGTATTTATATGTGTTTGGTATATATGTTGAAGCTAAAGCAATGTACAAGTTCTTAAATGACGACAAGCAGATTATTTAATGTTGTCAATTTATATTTCTTCAAGAAACCAGATGATATATACGTCAACTCATGAAGAATATGCAATTGTAACGTAAACATTACGTTTTTGTGGGCATTTCTCTTTGTCCTTGAAATTATTATTAAGAATTAATGGTTTATTACTTTCTGACTAATTTCCACGCGGAGTCAAAGTATTTTGTAAAAAAACAGATTCGAAATAATGCAGAGACAGTATTTTTTCAGTCGAAGCTGTATTTCACGTTATTAAAATCCGATTTCTATGCTAGGAGGCATATGTTTTATGCAAAAAGCACGCACTTGTCAATCGTTTCAAATATGTTAAAATGAATGTAATTGGGTATGATCTGATAGAGATACTTATTTTTAATTATATAGATGAAAGATTGTTTAGCTTAAAGCAATTCTGAAACCATAATCCAGTGTTAAAAATGTGTTGGTTCAATCATACATCATATATCTGCATTAAAACAGATAATCTGATGTTATGTGCACGCAATTCATGAGTTACGATGATAAAAACGCTTTATGTGAATATGCAATGGCAGTTTTGCCTGACAACTTAGCGTTACCACCTCCGCTCTTGTCTATATTCGTGTGGTAAGGCGTATTTGTGTTATTTTAACACAGAGACTGTTTAATTTCAAACTGATATGATTCTTGAATTTGCTTTAAACATTTTTTACCCAAGCATCCATTTCGTGCTCACTAATGTTATACTTTTAAATTAATTGTAGTTATTGATTTTTTTGTAGAATATATTCTGCTATTTCACTCCAAATGAAGATTCGTACAGTAAATTAGTTTTATTCATACGGTTTAACAACATGCAAGTACTCAGCATGTTTATAGTGTTGTGGGTCTTATGCGTTGCTTTGTGTAGTTTTACGCTCATAGAACCATGATTATTACTTTTTAAAAATAAATAAAAGGAAATAAGTAATATTCAGTGAGGCAATATTCACTCACCTTCGTAAAACGTACTGATTCACATGCGGGCTTTGCAAGTCATATATAAAAGTATATATGTACATGTATGACCTACAGACTTTGTATTATATTATTTACAGAGAACTTTTGAAACAAAAGAGTATTATACACGGTGAAAAGGTTTTTGCAAATATTTTATAAATCAAATTAGTCATTTCAGCTATACATACAGACCTTGTATTTGTATTTCTTGTTTAAAACATAATATGATCTATTCCAGTACATTCGTATGCGGCCATGTTATTGTTTTTTTTCCCTTGTATTTGCCAAAACCATAGGAAAACAAGTAAGTCTAATGTTGTTTGCCAAATAAAAGTGTTTCAGACTTGTTAAAATAAAGGCTGGTTTTTTTTTTGTAGCATAGTTAGTCATCGACATTGTTTTAATTGTTTTATAATCGTTTGATGATCTACAACTTACCCAAATTTGAATATTAAAACGAAAGGTTTTAGTAACGCAGGGATATATACAAAAGCAATACAAGTAGGTGTAACCAAAGTTAAGTTTTAACTGCCCGTGGCAAGTGGACAATATATAATTATAATATTTATATTTAATCAATTGGTAAAATAAACACAAATTTACCATACAGTAAGTCGTGCAAATGCAACTAAGAAACCGTCGCTTAGCCTAAAGACAGAAGTAAGGATTGTTTATACATCCAAGTTACACGTTTGAAAATGACACATCGTATCCAACATGTTTACATCATTATTATGAAATGTCTAAAAGGTGTGCAACGGATTCACACTGATATATGGAGTTGTCCGAATGAAGTATATTATAACATTAAAAAACTTTAACTGATTACGAAACAGGAGTCCATTAGGCAATGTGCTTCTTTTAGCACCTACTGACCAGATTATTCCGCCAACTCAATAATTTTGGGAAAGAAAACAATTTTCTGGAAAGTAAATACTTGAGATGATTATAGATTATTGTATGCAATGCAATGATAGATGTTGCACAATCAAATCATAGTTATAACCTATGTTGTCCATAGCGCTATATCTTGACAACATAAAAACAACATGTTAACGAGAATTCAATCAACCTTAGTTTTTTTCGGGGCAAAAAGAGAATACACAGATCTTAGAGAAATTCACACATAATTAGAACACTCTGTTCACATTGCCTTTGAATCCTATTATTTCTTGTTTCTGGGTCCTCTCTGTAAGTAGAAGCTGACACAAAAAGGAAATCAAACGACCATAAAGCAGACAAACATGTTATTGGACATGTAATCTGATGCCTGGTCAAAGAGAAAAAAATCCTTTAGCGCTTTTGTTATATTGCCATTTTGCAATTGCTTTCCAAAAGGTAAGTTAAGCTATTGCCCATAGCTGTTAGGTGACATTCTGATTTATGTTGAAATCCTAGCTTCTAAAAAGGTCTTCGTAATTATTTTTATTTTTTGAAAAACATTAAACGCAAACTTCACACCAGCTTTCAGTAAAATATCATATATTTTAATATGGCTTTTTTCTGTCTGTACATTTTCTCACATACTTTTACTTATTGCAAATTTAAAGCTTCCTTTAAGATTATTGCCTGTGATCCTGACAATTTATTACCTTTAAATTCTTACACCTTTATCAATAAAATTTAAGTGAATCATATTCTCCGTACTTGTTTCTTAATATGGCACATGCTCAGTTTGCTATACTTCCCTTACCATTATTCGATAAATGCATTTCACAATAAACACTCTAAATACAGCTTTCCTTGTTATGCAAAACACTTACACCTAGCTTCGTAAGGTATAAATAACCCTACGTCCATTGCTATTAAAGAGAGTCTTTGCATTACAAATCTAGCTTGACCTTACGTGTATATAACGTCTTTTGTTGCTGACTGCTTCCAATCGCACATAACAGCCTTTGTTACAGCGTGGGCAATTGAACGGTGTATAATGTTTTTTTCTGCTTTCTTATGGTTTACTTTCATTTAACAGTCTGTCTGGGGAAAGTTTCATTGGACCTATTATTAGCAACGGTTTTCCATTGTTGAAATAAAGTGCATTCGTTTCTCTTTTAAAATATCTTTCTATTAAAGGCTTTCCTATCGACTAATTTGAAGTAGTAGTAAACGTCTTGCCTTTTGTACCCAGAGCATGGCCATCTGCTTAACAATGCCAAAAAATCCATCTGATCACAGCACTATCTAGGCCATAATTGCATAGCAACTTATTCTTCCAGCTAATGCCAAGAATTCACCTAGATCATCGGAGATATAGGCACTTTGGCGCAGTTATTGATTGGCGTCGCTGGGTAAAGGTGAATGCTCACCTTTTTAATTGCAGCTTCTAATGGGAGGGAGTAGCAGTTGTCCGAGCCCAAGTACATGCATTCATTGGCATCCTCCAGCTCGTAATCGGCAGTTTGGATCTACAAACTGTTGCCTAATGGTTTTTAGGCGTTTTCAAATCCTATCCATCTTTCGAAACTTTATAAAAACATTTTTAATAGATACAGAAAACCATATTGTTGCCAGTTGAAGCAACCAAATCTTTACGTGTTTGCCTTATGGCACCTCATCTTAGTGATTGATATTGCCAAATTACCCTTATGCGTGATAGTAAAGTTATGTCGTGTGCAAGAAATTCGAACTTTGGTTTGGTATGCTTGAACAAGCGTGATGAGTAAACATCGTTTATACAATTATAAAGTGGCACAATTGCTTTGCAATGTTAAGTAAGCATCTCCGCTCATCTTATATTCCTAGTGGTACAATACATTTGCCATTTTATGCACAGTCTGTTTTTGTTGAATGCTTAACAAACGAGACATACTAACATGTTCATCATTATTATTATAACTATGAGTTTAAATGATATTATTCTGTCTATATTGGTGTGTTTTATTAAAACAACGTAAAACTTGTAGAATAAATTGAGTTTATTCAATCAGTGTTACCTTTTGTTTTGTTGAATTTTCTTGACGACAACACAATATAACTTGAATCTTGTCTGTGTTCGGACTAGTTCAGAGCAGACCAATGCAGCTATTAAAATATTTTGAATTTTAATGTTTTTTGTTTGTTGTTGCTTTGATTACTTCTTCGTTTTATCCAAATGAGTAAGTATGGTGCAGATGATTTTTGTCTCTTCTGTTATCAGTAAACCCACCTTGCGCACGTTATTTTGTCAACATGAATTGTGAGATATTTAGGAAAATCTTCCACTCTACAAAATAATTAATTTTGTCTTCATTAATAAAATACAGTTTAATTTTGTAAACTTGAGAAACGAAAAGAAGCTAATGCTAATTACATGTGCACTGTACCTTTTTGTTTAAACATTACTCAAATCCGTCTTTAACATCAGATACACTGTCAATCGTATCATATAGTTAAATTCATTGATTCAATTGCCGTATAAAGAAGTAAGAGTAACAATAACTGAGCATGTACAGCCCACGCAAACTAACTAAGACTCATGTGTGATGATTTTCTTTCAGGCAGCATTCAATTATCAAGAGTTGAACCAGTAATTATATTGTCAACATGACATCCAGAGGTCGTCGAACGATTTTCATTTAGCCAGATATAAGATTACAACGAGTATTCCAAGGAAACGATTTCTAGATTTTATACTTTTAAAGGCTTCAACAATTTGTATAGCAAAGCAGGCACATATAGAATATTAGATTATGTTAAGAGCATAGCCAGGATAACTTGACATAGTTCATAAGTCTTCCGCTAGCCATCACTATTGATTCATTGATTAGTCCTTTTGATCCGTATTTTTAGGTGTTTTCTCTTCATCTTATAATTTTAATTTTAGTATAATCCGGTCATAGCCTTTTTAAATGTTCCTGTTTTAAATGGACTATTACTAGTTTATGAAAATGAAAACATAGTTGACAGGCCTTTTATGAAGTTATACTGCAAATTTGGTCCGCTTTCAAGGTACGCTGCTTGTAATCTTGCTTTCTTTCTTGTATATCAAATATCTCACATTTATATAAATACACATAATACAGTCAAACGCTATGAACATACAAAGCAATTAGTTATTTACATAATTGATAATAAATGGAGAAGTTTTGTATTTTGATTCTGATTTTTTATGTATTTTAGTATGATTGTGTTCATTATGTTTCCAAGATAAACGCCACAAAATAAAGTAAAACACATAGATAAGCTAAACAAATGTTCAGAGAAAAACATTAGTTACCACCTTGAAACACTTAAGTCGGCAATAGGGCCAACTGGGCTGCTTAAACCTGGTTTCTGGAGTGCTCCAACTTCACACTTCTTGATTGCGTTTACCTTCGTAATATAGATATAGGTTTATAATATGCTACAGCAAGGTCAGCATACTATTCGTATATTGATTTCATTCTAGACTAGAAAAATGATGCAATTTGTCACAAACCATAGTAAACAACATAACTAAAATACACAGCACACCCCATACTTACCTTATATTACATACCTTATGCAAGGTGCTAATGCTCTCCTGAACATATAATAGTCATTGGTCCTGTTCTGCGGATAGGTTGTTTGCGATCTTCATATGTTTGTGATAACGAGAACAAAGAAACTATCATTTATAACACACACATATAAAGTAACTTACAGTTTGAACAGAATATGTATATATAATAAAATGTATAAAATGCATCGGATGAACTCACATCTGGGGATGCCTAAGCTATTCACAGTCCCTTCAGCTTGTTTTCTGTACACAACACATCTTCTGCTTAGAAAGCGCCAAAGGTCTGTTGTAAGGACAAAACCATTTTTAATATTACATTGCTCTTTTGATATGATCATTCAATACATGTAAAGGCAAAACATAAACTAGCACTTTAATTTCAGTCCCAGATTGTGTTTGTATACGCAGAAACCTGTCCAAACAAATTCATAGTTACTAGGGACTTTGTTTAACTAAATAACTAGTATATTTTATGTTGGAAGGCTCTTTTGTCGTACACCTCAAGATATGTAAGATATATTTTAATAAATTCAATCATCAAGCAATGTACAAGCACGCGCCAGAGCGCTAAAATTTATGACAAAGTAGCTCACACAAGAACACATGTAAATCTTAAAAATATACCAATAGCTTTAATCACTTATGTCAACTTTAATAGCTTGTTCACTCAAAGAAATCTTGTTTTCCAATTTTGTATTTTTTTTTAAAGATATTATGTACATTAATACTTTCTTCTGTGGCAGTCTGAGTTAAACCTATAAAACGAACATAAGAACGACCAGTATCTGGTTTCTTGCAGCATGTGCGGCGTTTGTGTGTGTGTGTGTGTATGTGAATATATGTGATACTAGTGTAGTATTATTATATCAATATTTGTTAAATAATCAGGACTAATACACTGTTGTACATCATGACGATGTAGAGACTAGTAATAAGCTTTGTTTTGTTATGTCTTTATTAAATTAATGGATTCTAGCTCTATATCTCTATTGGTTTATTCTAAGTTTGGATTATTTTTAAGGTGTGATTTAAATGCGCGTGAATGTATGTTAGTCGTACATGTACATATGTAAATACGGATGTTTTTCCGTAATTGACTCGAAATCTGCTTCGGTTGGTTCGGAAAGAGATCAGAACTTTTGCACTAAATTACAAACTAGCAGGGGCAAAACTGTTTAAAATATATTCAATAACGTTTTTAAAGCTACGTTCAGCTTGAATGTGTTCCTTGGCAGCGACCACTTATATTTTTCCAAAGCTTAAGAAACTGTTTTAAAATTTAAACTGTTCAGCTAGTGGATTTTGACGTCAATAACGTGGCCGAACTGTTTAAAATTGTTTCCGATGAATAAACGAGACTGGTATGTTATAGAAAGTAGGTAACATTTATATGTTATTCTCAATAAACATTAACATTACTTTAGCCATGAGGATGTATATATATGTATATGCGGTGATCTAAGTTATGTTACAGACTTTAACACTACCGCCTTGAAATAGCTAGCATGCTGCAGTCGGCTGTTATTATAGACACTTGTTACAAGAAGAAATATGCGTTGCAAACTAATTTAGCAAACTAATTTAGGATTTAAATTGGAAGTATCGGTACTTACATTAGGCGACGTTGACTAATAAACGTTTTACCAGTGACATCATGCCTTTGATTGCAGATCGTATCTTAACATGAAAATTCCGTTCAAGAGTCTTATATACATACTTTGATGATACTTTGATGATAATAAGACAAGGAAATTTACTGAGGCGAAGTACAAAAATGCTTATTTGTATATTGGAATCTGTTTAAGGGTTGCGCGGGGCTTCTGGCAAATACTATTTCATAAGTACAGTGAACTTAAAAGTGAACTAAAAAACAGTAAAAGTGCTGGACCAGATATGTTTATTTATAAATGTTTTGTAAACTGTAAAATATTCTACTTATACTGAAATTGTTTAATAGGATTTTTGAAAAAGGTTATTTCCCGTTATCATGTGCTGAGGGATACGTGATAACTTTGCATTTAAAAGGAAAATGACGTTAACAATTATAGGGAAATTACATCATTAAAAACGTTAGGTAAACTTCCAGGGTTTCTAAATAATAGGTTTTGTGATTGGGTTGAGAACTATGGCGTTTACGTCGAAGCACAGGCAGCATTTAGGTAAAAATTAGGGAACTGAGGATAATACTTCTACTTTACACGGCCTGAAATCTCATTAATAAAATGCAGGAAAGCATCTGTATTGCGCTTTAGTTGAATTTACAAAGGCATTCGATTATGTTGTTAGAGAAAACTTATGTATTAAGCTTACCAGGTTAGGAATTAGAGGTACGATTTTAAATATTTTACGTTCGATGTAGAGATCTATTAAATAAGGTATTAAATCCGGGAGGGGAAGTACACGTGGTGAAGAACTATTTGAATCGTTTAATTTTTGCTTAGGGGAAAGGCAGAAGAAATGTTTGTCGCCATTTTATTTACTATATTTTAATTGATTTAGAAGACGAAATTGTAACAAAAGGTCTTAATGTTATAAATGTTAACATGTTTATACTGTTACTTATTCTGTATGCTGATGATATTGATATATTCGCAGAGAGTAGGCAAACTCTTGACTGTAAGAAAACAAGCTTGTTGTCAACACAAGTAAAACATAAAATAATGACTTTCAGAAAAGGCGAGAGAATTTCACAAAATATATATTTTAGTTACAACAATCATATTATAGAAATTGTAAATAAGTTCCCATATTTTGATATAGTTTTAACATCTTTTTCAGACGCCAAACACACATTATCTGGTCAGGCAATGTAAACCTTTTTTCCAGTTAAATAAATATTTGTATAAGTTTACTATCATAACTGTTAAAGACCAACTTGATTTATATGATTCTTAATACCGATAGCCAGGTATGGGAAAAGCCTATTGAAACGGTGCCTTTACAATATTTCAAAGGATTGTTAGGAGTCAAAAAGACCACCCAATCAGACTTTGTTTACGGCGAAATTAAAGAGATTACCTTTTCAGTGTGCAAGATATTACAACGGTATAAAATACTAGGGTAAATTGTTAAGGTCAAGTGGAAATATGTATTGAAATAATGTTTATGGTGAAATAGTGATATAGCTAGTCGTCCTAACAAGACCAATTGGTGCTCATTGCTAAAAACTGTAATCTTGGCATGTACAAAGTCTGGTTAACTACAAAAAGTTGGTAAATGTGGATACCTTTTTGTCACAAGTAAAGCAGCTATCGTATTTAAGATCAGTTTTTACAAGGATGGAATGAAAATATATATCTGATACTAGTAGTGTTACTTGTTATAATGTTAATGTTTTTCAAGTTTTAAACCCCAGCCGTACGTCAAGGTCTTAAATATAGATAAAATGGAGAATGTCTATGGGTAAATAAAGACTTTCATCTCATAGTCCTTTTATTGAAACCGGGAGATAGGAAAATCCAAATGCAGTTCTACTAAATCATAGATTATGTTCGTATGTAGTATTTTTTAAGATGTGATGAGTTAAGATGTGTTTGTAAATGTGTTTTATTTGCTGCTTTGAAAATTCTTATCTTCCACGTTATTATCGAGTGAGGCCGATTTTGCAAAAGTTCATAGAGCTTCTAATCTCGGAGAATCCTAGAATCATAAAAAAAGAACATGTTCGTTTCCAAAGCATTTGATTTAAGGAATAATGCATTGTATAATTAAATATGTGAGTAGTACTGTTTAATAGTTTACTGCATGTATATTTTTGTTGTTGTTTCCATCAAAAAGGATCTTGGTAGAATAGATTAAGCTTGTGTATTGCAGCTATCACACATTTTCTAGTGCCGAATAATACAATCGTCTTATATAAAACGCTATTAGGAACACTTGTGTTAAGACAGATCATTTGTTGCCCATTGCTGAAACATTAAATATATATGCATATGTTCTTTCCTTTATTTGCGCAACTAATGCTACCCAAACAGGTGATTCTCTATACTATGTGGAATTAACTAATTTCCGATTAGTATTTTATTTGTTTAGGATGTACCAGCAACTCTGTACATTTATATGCATTTGTGGTTTAGTTTTATTCCATACATGTATATGTGTTATTATTTAGCTGAATTTTTATATGGTGTTTGTGCTTTATTGCTGTATAAATACTGACCGTAGCTTACTTTCAAAACGTTTAATTTAAAGTATGTTTGTCTCTCCTGTTGTACAATGTAGTTGTATTTGTCGCACTTAAACCTTTAATTCCTTATCAAAATTGTAATTGTAAGCCACACTGAATATATGTATATGCATATGTATATGCACACTTTATTTATCTTCCTCATTGACATTACGTTATCTGTCAATATACATTTGCATTTCTTGAACTGTCCTTCTTCATGTTCATCTGTATATGTTTATAGTATAAATAATGTATTAATACCTAGCTTACTTATTTTGTTTTTGCAGCTCGTATATGAATAATGTTGGCATTTCCAAAGTTGAAATTTTCATTGTACTGTGTTTTCCATTGGCCACTTGGGTCTGATATCCTCTTGCATAATTTATATAAACTGTTAAGATGCTACGTAAACAAACGATTTTTATTAGAAATTTGAGCAGAAAGTAAATTTATATGTTGATGGAAATGTTCGTGGAACTTGTCAGCAGAATACCATACTGCGTCAGTCTATGCAGTTTTGGCATTTCCTGTGTTATTTTAAAGTCGTCTTCTTGTGTAATAGGAAGGTCTTGGTCGGCATCAACATAACGCGTTAGTTGGTTTCTCATCATGTAAACAATCTTTGTTCAATCTTTGCGGTCTGCAACTGTTTATGCTTTTTCGACTAATTGAGCGGGAAGGTCGTGTTTATTTATTCTTACCTTATTTAAGGATAATCAAGACAATTACTTTAATATTTTTGAACTATAAGTATAAAGTTTTCTTCTCTTTTTGGCATTGTTTTATTTATACATCTTGTATTGATATTATTAGAAATAACATTTGACTGATCTTTCAAAATTATGAGATTGTTCAATTAAAGAGTATACATTATAATGTATAACAAGTTATAAAGCTTATATAAATTTGAAATTGTCAGAATGTTCAAGTTTCGTAGTTTGTTTCTGTCATGTTGGTTGCCATTTAGACACATTAACTTAATTACATATAATCTGGATTTAATAATATCTGTACCTTAATTTCATTAAACGGTTAATGTCTTTCTTTTATTTGACATGTAGCGCTAAAACCTAAACTGATTTGCAGAAAACTGACAAAACCTACACAAAAAGGATGAAGTTGTTAACAGAATCTTTTAATCAATGACCTTAATTAAAGTGTTGGGCGCCTCAGAGAATATGTTTAATCAATATTACCTCTTGTTTATCTTACTAGTAAAGTATAATTATGGCGTTTCAATTTTAACTGTTGTTTAAAGCATCGGGATGTTGTCAGAAAAGGTATGCAATTCATAGTCTAAATATAATAATTAAAACACTGTCTATGAATAAGACAGTTTTGATTTTTATGGTACTGACTAGTACCTTTAAAAAACACTTTTCTACTTTTCCGAGGAAAGTATCAATGTAAAAGTGACCAACCACTGGAAATAGACACACAAACAACTGCTACGTGTGGGAACGGTCGGTCGGCTATGTAATAGGCAGGCTGGTTGCTTAAACCTGGTAATGAAGGTTTCTATCCTTACACTTGTTTTCGTTTTTCCTGAAAGTCAGGACATGTATTTACACAAAACTTATGAATGTGGGACAACTAGCATTAAGCACACGAATCAGGAATAAATAATTGAGCAAATGATATTTTCCAGTATTTATGGAATAAATAATTGAGCAAATGATATTTTTTCAGTATTTATCACTGTGATTCCTCTAAACTGAGAACGACTGGAGAGATGTAGAGACTGAATTACAATAGTGTATGGCTGTCCATATTTTTGCTTAAAGTCACCTTGCAGTATCAATGAACAGTTAAAAGTTGATTGACTATAAAGGGGGCTATTGCAAGCACTGTTGTACAGCCCGGGATATCCTGATTAATTGTTTCAATAATGGTATTATGCTTTGAAGAGATGCAATCTTCAAGCAGACATAATATTGAAAGAGTCTTGATTTAATCCAACTGAACTATTGAACCCAACACCGTTTTGTAACACATTTGGTTACAAACTGGTTTCTGGAATTATAACTTTCAATTTTCCTACACACCAGTGCAGAACTAGCAGATTGCGGTATATAAACACAATTAATCACCATCATGGCATAGAAAATTTAAAGGTAAAGTTGTGGTTTTATAGTCTGTCGTAATGTATACTCAGCTGACTTCACCGTTTAAAATTTAATCTACTGAACTTAGAATTAGTATCTTTTGTCAAGGATTTGTTTGTGTCGTCTTTGAATATGGCGATCTTAATGTTAAATACGTTTTATTTAGGTGTATTTTAGTAGTAAATTTAATTGACCATTTCAGCAAAAAATGATTATATATCGTAAAGATTGTTTGACATTCCTATATAATATTGCCTTGGGAAGAAGGGAATCGTGTTATTATAATGTCCACAAAAACGTCTATTAAGTTCGTTAAATTATTACTCATGGGAGTCTGTACAGTCTACATTTTGACATTAACTAAGAAATATTGGTGAAAAGGCATATAAAAGGTATGTCAACAGATAATTGACTTTAAATAATGAGGTAAAAATTTGATCGCGATGTAATTTTATGCAATATGAAGAGTTATTTAATAACATTTTAGTGCTTTATCCCACTGTTTAGTAGTATGCTTATGCTTATGCATCTCCTCTTCTTCTTTATAGAAATGATTCAAGACAGTTTCATCTGACAGCCAATATTTCTTACGCTTAATAAATAAAAATACAAAATGGAAATAAAACATAACAAAATCACAATAAAAGGCTTAGTTATAAATTCGTCGTGTATGTATTATAAACATGTATGCCCATTTTCTTCATTTGGTCAGGCGATGTTAGACAGAATATTCCTAATAAAATAATAGACTCATTAAATCCAGGTTTAATTAACACGCCAACGTAATGCTATCATCTATTGAAATATATAAGTACTTTAAGGGAATTTTGTCACCTTGTATTTTACATATGCTAAAATAAATACGTTTTAATTGAAAAAATCATCAGTTATTGTCTTTAGGCTACTTCATAATATATACCCATGAGGATCAGTCAGTGAAATGTCGGTTTCGTTTAGGTGACTCATTATGTTTGATAAATCTTCGCCGAAAGTAACTAAAGTAATTATTTCTTTAAAAAGAATGTATGTTCTAAACTCTGTTTGGAAGGAAATTAATATATTTTGCCCGGATACATCGTGTCATATTCAACAGCTAAATAGCAATGCAATTTGTTTATTGTTCAATTCTCGCCCATCTCGGTATAAAGCAGTTACAGGGAACATTACAATATGTGATTATGGGGTGGATGTTTTGATGGTTAAGTTCATGTAACAGCACCTCTGCAAGAGATTACCGATTCGGAATGTTTTGGTTATTTAAAGGTTTTCTGTTCTTAGTAGAATTTTGATCATGCCAAATCAATTACTATGGCTGCCACGTACCGTAACAAATAAATTTGTATCAACCTCACATTATGTTTCTGCATGCTAAATGTATATAAAATCGTTTACTTTTGATATGTCATGGCCCTGCTTTACAGAAAATAGAACGTTTTTAGCTCCTCTATTGTCGTGATATAACGAGCCTTTATAGATTTAAGATTAGTATAGAAATTGTCTATACTGGTTTTCTGATTTACAAATATGAGTAGTGGTGTTAAGTATATAATAACACGTCACTAGAGCACACTATTGTTACGTTAATTTGTGGATTACATGTTTCTTTAGCAAGGCTTGCGTTCTCTTAATGTGTTGGATAAGTTTGGACAAATAGTATAAAAACACGTTTTCCGGTTTAAGGGTTGACAAAAATTACTGTTTATCGTTGTCGAGTGTAATCTTTTTATTACAACGTTGTATTTTATAACAAAGAATAAACGTTGTTAATATCAAGCTTATCAAATGATACAAACTAGTTTCTATTAAAATGCCTAAAGAAACGCATTTTGTGTTCACCAGTTTCCAAGAGATTGAAAGGAGCTTAGGGAAATAGAATTTTAAATATAATCTGTCGATTTGACATTAACACAATTTACCGGGACATTTTCTGTCATGACATGAGCATAATAAAATGATGATCATAAAAAATATCATAAAATATCAAACAATCAATATTATGTAGTGATTACCATAAAAATATATATTTGCAACTGGAGGGTATGCTCTGTGAGAATGATCTTCAAAAATGAAAAGAACTTGGCCTGTGAAAACTGTCGACAGAAACATACATTGAGGTATAGTCGTGCAATAGTACAGCATATTTTAGTGATTCGAGTGCACGTTTTTAAGTGTTTTTTATTTTAATATAAATCTGAGGAAATATGTTATATGTAATCTATAAAACTGTCAATTATTGCAACAATTATATTGATATAGAATTGCAAAGCACAATGCATCATTGGCAATTACCACCACCCCCCCCCCCCCCAAAAAAAAATGAATATTATCAGTCATCATAATGTGTGTAGCAATATCACAAAGTATATCGTTGTCGACGGATAACGAATTTATTAAGAGTTCTGGACGAATTTGGAAAAAAATAACTAAGCGAGAGAATAAGTCAGCTAAGATTCATGGTGGAAATGCGAATACTGAAAACAAGTGTGTGCATACTTTAGTGCGCGCAGTACTGAAGATAACAACACTTCGGTTACGAACAATGAGAAAAGGGGAAAAAATAGATGAAACTATTTATATACTGAAAACGTTAAGTGCTAGATCCATAAGTACTAACCCCGATTTTAATCGCCTTAAAGTAAAAGCGTACCTATTTTTCAAGCTAGACCATCTCAATTCATAATCAATTTTCAGTTACGAATAAAAAATAAAATTATCTAATCTTTGATGAGATTGTTTTTCACGTTGAAAGTGTGCATGCTTTTCGACATTATTCATGTGTACAGGAAACTATAATATTGATGTAGCAAATTAAGATGAAATTAAAATGTTCCATGCATAGTTTATTTGAAACTCATTGAAAATTAATAACACAAGAAAACGCTATTGCACTTTATGCAACACGCTTTGCATTGCAGCGAACGATGTCAATTTTTATTTTTAAATTTAGATGACGTAAAACTTCAAAGTGACCACCGATATGCTAAACAAAGTGTATACCACGAAAATGGCCATTGTCGCTGATTTTTCTGATTCATTAAAAATAACACACCATTTAAAAAAGGTATTTTGAGCTTTTACATGCATAAAGAAATAGTCTTTTAAAAATCAAATTCTATACACATGTTTTATTCAAGTTTCAGAGATATATTAATATTTCCAAATACAAGTTTATTATTGCCTTATAAAGTTATAATTGATTGTGAAAAAAACGTTAAGGATATTAGATAATGTGTTTCGGTAAGCTCCAATTACTTGATAAAGTTCCTCAAATTAATAATGTATGGGAAACAAAACTACTCTCCGGTAAGTAAGTGAAGATGTTATTAGCACATTTGTATAAACGTTGGCTAAAGTTGCATGTATCATCAAAGTAAACATCATAAAAATACGGCTAGTTTTATAGGATGACGGTCCGTTAAATCATGCTCCACAAAACAATAACAACAACAGCCCCAAAACAAAACAGAAACAAAACAAAGCAAAAACATCAATTTAAACAACAAGAACCACAACATAAAACAAAACAAAATAAAAAAATCCCTACAACTTTACGGCAGTATTCGTGAACTTCTATCTGTAGAACATAAACTCCTATCCTTTAAATTCCGATGTATTTTAATCATATGCTCACATTGTACATAAGCATTTCTCTTGTTAGTTAATGTTGTATTAGAGTACGTTACACGACAAGATCGGACTAGGCAGTCAGGCAGTGAAAATTACGTATGCAAGTTGGGTTACCCTGAAAATATACATATTGCTTGCTTCATGGTGTTTATATAAATTCTATCAAAGTATGTGCTACAGAGATATATTAAATCAAATTAAATTAAAACACAGCGGTAGAGAATTGCGAAAATGGGAATAAAACACTTTACAGTTCTTAACCATATCCTGAGACCTTTGATAGATAAATTTAACATGATTTGCTCTTTCAACGTATATTGAAATGTTTCGCTGCAAAAAGAATATAAAGCCGCACATTGTTAGCCTTTATCAATAATGTAATTTAAAATGCATAGATGTTGACTTGATGTTAGCTTATTTCATTATCCAGTGTGAAAGACATCTGAGGCTTTGTTTGGAATGCCTTCACAGCTAAGAGAATTAAATACGTTTATGTGAAATTACAGTGACAAGATTGCATGACAACGTTACATAAGCAACTCTGATTGATCCTTATCTCTTATGTAAAATACTTTTGTGTCGTTTTAATGATACACACACTACTGGTTAGGTTGCCTTTATAACTACTCCAAACCTAACATAATATTTTTAATACATAGTAAAATGTGTATATATTGCTTGTTTAAGTGTGTTTCATTTTACACAATTTATAAAGACATGCACAAATCAATTATTTATGGCAATGGATAATTTGTGCTATACAGAAACACAGGCCTTCCTTGCAATCTAATATATCTTCAAACAAAAGAAATTAGTTGCATTGTGAAAATCATTTCGCCGACAAAGAGTGCCATATTTATTCGACATCTGATTGAAAACTTTTTGAAGTGACTGGTTTAAGGTGATTAATTTCAAATATCATCTGCACTTGTCACAGTACTGTCAAAATTATCTACCATCGTAAGCGTGCGCCTGTGAAAAGATATTTGTGTCGTCATTTACATGAGTATTTCATTCTCAACTGTTACTTATTTGTTCTATAAAAGACTAATGATTTGCCTTATGTTGACCATTTTGATCGTTTATCAATCCGTTCATATGTAATACTTTACAATATCTGCACATTCGCAGACATTTCTCAGCTATTAATTTTCATTTTAGACAAATACTGAATCTATAATAAATAATAAGTATTTATTTCTATTGCCAAAGGAGTTAACCTAGTTTAAAAAAACAATTTGATTTGGATAAGTTTCTTACATTTCTGGGACATACCACGCTAAAACATGAAAAACAATATTAGATGAATGTGTTTGCATATTTTTTTTTTAAAAGCGACAGGTACATTTGTGAATTCAATGTGTTCTAAAATACATAAGAAACGATCATTCCGTTAATTTCTCGTTATGTAATGGCCTCTCCGAAAACAATGAGGCCGTTTATGTCCACATAATCTTATATTTTGTTTGCATACATGGCCAGACATAATAATGTGACTGTAACATCTCGAAATGCGTCAGCGTAAAGTTCGGAAACGTCAAATACCCAGGATTTTTTAACCATATATGTGATATTTAAACTCTGCATACTCAGAATTTTATTATGAAACAGTTTATGATGCTTCATAATGGTGTCATGAATACAAGTTTTAGGAATTCTGGTTTCTCAGAAAGAACGTCTCACAGATTTTTCTGTCTTATTCAACTGCATTTCCCAAAGCGTAGTCATCTATTCATCGCTCCAATATGCCCGCCTGCTTTCGGAACATTTGCTATCGACCAGTGTGGCTCAAATTTATGAACAAACTTGTAGCCGTATTTCTAGATTTTTATTTTTAAATGTATTTAAACTTTAGATAAATGTCTGCTGAGCTGTGCTGTTTCACTATAAATCTCTAAATGATTTAAATTCATCGATCGTGCCATCATGAATTAACTTCTTGATTGACGCCATAGCATCGAAACTTCATTGATGTTGGCGCGTCATTTTAACAAGTAGTTAATACTTTTATTCATGACCTATTATATAATATAAATTTATCAAAGTATCCATGGATTTAGCAAAGTTCTGAAAATTTTAAAGTGTTACTTTTTGTCTGATACCATGTACATTAATTTTGTCAGGATTGACTGCGGTGAAGTTTCGCCGTAGGTTAATAAAGCGGAAGTTTATAATCGGCTGAAAATTGGTCGGTTTTAGGCTAAATTTAGATTGCAAGATGTTTGGATAATAGTAAGTTGATAGTCGTGATTTTATAAAAAAAACACGACGGCAGTACAGCGTAAAAATGGGGTCTTCTAACTATCACTGTTGATCGTAAACTCGGCGCTTAGACAACGTCAGTCATCGTCCGAAATAGGAAATCTGTGTGCCGATTATACTTGCTAGGAAACCAAAGGAACGTTTTTATTTTTTTCGAAAGCTGTATCAACCGTTTATCGCGTGCTTTTAATTTGCGCTTATTATAAAACGGTGTTATGTAGACAAGTTTGAACGGCAGTTAATGAGTGTTTTAAAATAGGTAAAAAGTGTAACCTCTATGTAGTGCTGCATGTGTTTTGTACGTATTTGTGTACGTATTTATTAATTCCCATTTCATTAAACTACTGAGGTTTATTAAAACATGATGGGCTGTAAAGAAATTATAAAAAATGAATCTTTGATTGTAAAATCAAAGTGCGACACACACACACATCTGTATTTTATTTACGAGAAAAACAACAACAAGCGTTAATATTGATTATCGGATTCCAAATCCCGCTCTACAGTACTTCTGGGTAATCCGATTACACGTATTAATTGAAAGCTTCTTCAATTCTCAGAAACCGTTAAAGCTTCCGATTCCAGTACGGTTTGTAGACGTACTTCACATCCGATATGAACATATCCGATCTACATCTTCGATAAATCTGAACTTTAATATAGATATTGACGTAAACACAAAAGACCTTATGTATAAAGGATTTTAATAAACTAAATCCATACACATGGACAGATAAGTAAATCAGAATTATGAATGCAATTTTAGTTACGATTAAAAATATTGCTGTGGCTTTCATTGCTTACATTTTTAGGTAGGCATTATATAGACGAGAATTAAGTGTGTAAGCATCTGCCAATCTAAAGTTTACACGAGTTTCCAACTTTAATGATACCTTCCATGTAATGCATGTCTAAAGAAAAGAACCTTACTGGACAGTTCGGCACTTTCTTAGTGTAATGTTCATCACCCTATTGATAGTTTGACAATTTCTGTTCAACCCTAATACAAAGGCTCACAAATTGTATCGCAAACAAGCAACACGTGTTTTAGTACATCATGGCACTGGATACACTTGCTTATGTAAACATACTTAACCTACGGCTTGAAAAATCCACGGGATTCAAAAGAAAGGAAATTTCTTCAGAATTCATGTTAGGAAGTCAGATTAAATCAAGACTTCACCAACTATTAAAACCAACTGTTAAATGGATTATTTTTTACATAGAAATGAGTATATTGTACATTGAACTTGAACAGTACACGTTTATTTTAACAGATATAGCATTATCTCAATATTACATTAATACAAAACCTGCAAGTATTATAGATCACAGATAACCCAAAGCCAATGTAAATCTTTCAGTAGAACCTTTAAAGATACTAGCAGCCACGAAAGTATAAGTTGCAAAGGTACATTGTAAATTAGAATAGCCTGTAGTCCGAGAAATTTTAGGAGCCGTCGTTCGTTGACGATTGTTGCATCAAACAAAAAACAAACAAAAGAGTCATGGAAGAATTCGATTGCTGAAAGTTTTCGGGATGCGATCGGTAAAAATACTTTAGGACCTGATAGATACTGAACTTTTTTAGTATTTTATTCCTTATATTTAAACCTAGATTAAGATTAATTTACCTCTTTCTTGAATAGTACTTTACATCCACTAAACAATGTCATGGAACCGTTAATGGAGCAGCCGCAAAATCCTGGACTCATTTTTTGTCTCGTCCACCTCAGTCGGTCCTTATGCTGAATGACCCTCCTTAAGCGGTTTTTCTTTTTATGTTTTATGTCTCGTCTCTGTGTTTTTGTCACATTTATATTTACCCTGTTTGCCTTTGTCTAGAGGTAGATTAAAGTTAATTATACTTGGATATTTTGATAAGACCTTTTCTTATTTACCTATTTTTTAATCTCGTTTCGCCAAGCATCGACATCAGAATACATAGGCCTTAAGCAAGAATGGATAAACTCATTTGGAAATGGCGATGTCATACATGCGATTTAAATAGTTATGAAGAGATAATCCCTTTTCAATCTGTTAGGAGGGTTGTGGAAATAACAGAGACACTGGTAATGAACGCGACAGCATTGCATTTCATTCGTTGACGAAACTTTGCGAGGAAAATAATAAATAATCCAAATATTTTAAGCGATTTTCTTTTTCATCGCATGATGCTGTGATACATAGATTAAGTTTGGAAAAAACGGAATGGATTTACGGTAGATAAACTTACCATTTGCAACAAAATATTTACAACTTTGCTTTATTCAAAGCCTTATTTATAACACATAAAGAACATTGCTTTCCTTCCAACTGTTCGCTTTTTGATATTGATTTCTACATTGCGACTAGCCCAATGTTTACATAGACTTGTCAACGAAACATATATTTTAGCCGGCGTTTACTAGATAATTAAATTAAAAGTCGAACACAAGCAGGTGTTCAGTTGCTGTTGTTTTGTCATGTACTTTTGAACCAAGTAAATATTTTACCAAAATATGGAAGGTTAAAATCATAAGTATGATAAGCATACCACCAATTGATATCGTATCTCGTGCCTTGTTTTTGGATGTGTCTCCTGTAAAAACGATGCGCTAGTGAAACTGTTAGCGGTGTTATATTACACAAGTGTAACGTCTGTATTCTGGTGGATTTATATTCCAATACGGTTCATAAGACCAGACAACTTATTTGTTCTTTCGCTCCAGGGCAGCATTTATCAATTGAGCACAGCCACGTGTTTCTTCTGTGTTAATATTGCTTGCATTAGCATACACTTGTATCAGTGCGATATTACTCCATACAATAAATTACCCTGAATATATATTTATTTTCGTAATGTATATAAATACTTTATTGCCCTAGTGTCTGTTTTAATGAAATGTTCTTTATGAATTACGAGTTTTGTTACCTTCATGCTGCATAATACCGTGTGTGTCTGAAGGGAATGAAGACAACAAGGTAAAGGAGAATTGAAAGCAAAATACACACAAACACAAAACTAAATAATTACTCTACACTATTCTGGTATTACAAGATCATTTAACATTAACTCCATTGCCATTTAGGAGTGGAAATGCGTAAATTACAATCGTCAATTATGAAATTTAATATGGCCATTCAGTGACATAGATCGTTTATCCTGGCGTGCAAACATGCTATGCTCTCTGAGGTTATCAGAGTTTTCTTTGTTAGTTTGCACAATGTGAAAATGCGAATAAGGCGAATCAATAATACTAACAATGTGAATATGCAATGACATGGCTGCCTGTCAAAGTTATTCCAGCATCTGTATTTCTCTGGTGTTGAATCTTTTGTGTCGTTTTACATTTTTTTGTGATACACTTTTAAAATTTACCTAAACTTCCATCGTTATAGAAGAAATCCTACCTACTTATGGCTAAAAGTCCATGTGTACTGTCTGTGATAATCTAATAAAATACATGTATGATAATTAACTTTAGAATGTTTAAGGATAATTAAAGAATTATTTGAATAAATATACGAACAATGTATGTGAATATTCTGTTCGTTTCTGTTTCCAACATACTTTATCTAAGAATTTTACGAGCCTGGTAAATCTTGTTAATTTTAGCTATACTTGAGAAATAACATTCTTGTAATCGTTAACAAAATCAGAATCTATGTGCAGTCGATATTTCTTTTTACTTTTCTTAAAAGTATAAACTATGAATATCCCATAATGTCTTTGGTTTGAATAAATTTGCATGGTATAGGAATATATACTTCATTAGGAAAAAGACTCACCAAACCGTAAGGGTTGAGAATCTAAGTACACAAGGAAAAAACATTTGAAGAACATAATTTATCAAAAAAGACAAACACATTTGCTTTGCAAATACAAACAGTACAATCAGCTTAATTGATTATACGTATATGGGTTTATTCACGAATAAAATATGTTCCTGCAAATAATGTCGTTTTTTTCAAGATGCGGAATATAGCGCATAAATTACATCTTGAGGAAGTAGTACCACTAGTACTTAGTGACTCGAATTGTTATATTTACTTACTGTCTGAATCGCAACAGAATAGTACCCTATTATTCGGAAAACATAATTTTAACAGTATTGGTCTACCAAAAAAAAAAAAAAAAACCACAAACAACAACAGCGACACATTGTTATATTTATTACAAAATTTATTTTATGTGAACGATATTGTAGCAGGTAACAACAGGAAATGGCAGCTGTACTTTCAGAGTAAGAAATTGAACATGCTACCTTCAACTGTGCAGCTTGCCACAATAACGTGTACAGTTCTGGAACCGTACCGGTTATCACACAATACGATGTACGTACTGTACGATTACGTTACCATGTATGTGTTTTTCACGATACTATACACGTTACGGTTCGATATCATACACGATATGCGTGACGATAGAAAATCTAAATGTTGCGCAGCGATAAGGTGTACGCTTCGATACAACATACTGTATGGTTTAGGTTTACGTCACGTTACACAAAATACCATACCAAAAGCGGCATGTTGTTATGGTAAAGGTTCAACTCGGCCTATTTCGACTATACGAACGCGGCATATTCCTAATCTTTCTGCCCTGTTCGGCCCTCTTCCACCGCTTGTAGGCGGTAATGTTTTCACACATTTCAAATTAGACAATATAACTTTTTCCGTCAAAACGGTAAAATGTGTAGGCAAACAGTAAGTAAATGAAGCCAATATGATAACCTTCTTAAAGATTAACCACTATGTAAAAATGAACCATGCTAAGATAAGTTAATTTAAATCTGTATTTTACTAACATTATTACACCACTCTTCTATTCACGTATATTCCGATTTTCTACCCCCTTTCCCCGCACCTGTATCTGCGTTTTACTGAAGTGAAATTTCATAGACAGACGAGATATGCAGGATCTTTATATGACATGTTTTGAGACCGGATTCAGGTATTGTGCACTACAGCTAAATGACCACATACGTTCACACTGCCGTCTAATTTGAGTAAAACGTGGTGTCATAAAAGTGGCAATCTGTGTGGCGGCATATAAACGCTCATGTGATTTATAGGTACCGAAAAACACAAATGAATGGACTAGCTGCAAGATAATAAATAACATCGGAAACACACCATTGTCTTATATCCAACGCTATATCAAGCAATAACTATATTTAAAATTCGGTATGGTATAGAAGCATATGGGTCCACCGGAAAAAAAAAACAGCATTGCTTGACAAACTACAAGGATTTCAACACAGAGTCATTAAAATAATATTAGATTAAATACATGCAGCGATAGAGAAAAGGGCCTCATTTAATGGCTCCCGCTAAAAATCTGAGTAGCAAAGAAACTTACAGCTTCATTTTTAGTCCAGCCGTTTTCAGTAAAATTGTTTAAATTTGGTTAAAAGCACCAAATTTTGCACAAAGTTAGCTTGAGATGTACCTTTTCAAATGTGATAGAGACCCATTTGATATCTTTCCAATATGGCCACTTTTTTCAAGATGGCCGCCAAAAAACTGGAAAATGCTGCTTTTTGAAGGATTTTCATCGTATAGTTGCAATTTTGGAGTCTAAACCTATATTTTCAAGGACGTTCTAAACATTAAAAGCAAATGTAAGCACATCAGACAAATATTTAAGGAGCAAATGGCCTTTTTGTTACAGAAATTTTTCAAGATGGCCGCCAAAAATCTGGAAAATGCCGCTTTTTGAAGGATTTTCATCGTTTAGTCGCAATTTTGGAGTCTAAACCTATATTTTCAAGGATGTTCTAAACATTAAAAGCAAATGTACGCACATCAGACAAATATTTAAGGAGCAAATGGCTTTTTTGTTACAGAATTTCTTCAAGATGGCCTCCAAAAAACTGGAAAATGCTGCTATTTGAAGGATTTTCATCGTATAGTTACAATTTTGGAGTCTAAACCTATATTTTCAAGGATGTTCTAAACATTTAAAGCAAATGTAAGCACATCAGACAAATATTTAAGGAGCAAATGGCCTTTTTGTTATAGAAATTTTTCAAGATGGCCGCCAAAAATCCGGAAAATGATGCTTTTTGAAGGATTTTCATCGTATAGTCGCAATTTTGGAGTCTAAACCTATATTTTCAAGGATGTTCTAAACATTAAAGCAAATATTTAATGACCAAATGGACTTTTTGTTACAGAAATTGCCTACAAAAATATTAAACCGGCTGTAATCATATTTGTTCCGTAATTTTAACGCAAAGTAAAAAAATGTATTTGAATGTCAACCATAAGTACAGTGTTTTATTAACTCAATATGAAGAGTTTTATATTAACTTAATCCCAAAATAGGTCTTATCATTGTAACCATCAATTGCTAGTGCAGTACTGATATGACTAATTTATGTACACAGTCTAATCACACACGGTCACAATCACCGCCGCATTTGCACAGAGCCGTACATGCTAGTTGTGCTTTCACACACTTGCATCTTTCTCTGCAGCCTTTGACACATCCACATTTCAGGAATTCTTTACAGGAAACTGATGTTTGAGGCAGATCTGACCAAAAGGGTTCCCATGCATTTCCAGGTCCTTTCATCCAACCCCATTCAACAGGTGAAGGTAACACGAGATTGGGGAGAAGTGACTGGCCCCTAACATGACCCGCTTGATAACATGCTCTTCTGACATGCTGGTAGAGAGCAGCAAAAGTTTGTGGTATGAGATCAATAGACCTGCCCTTCCTGGTGAAGAGATCTTTTCTCGCTTCATCAGCTGATGTGGCTGTGCTTGTTTTGTCATAAAGCAGAACAACAAATCGCTCAAGGTTTTCCATGTGCTGGTCAATTCTCTCCAGTGTTGGTACATTCCCAAGATCTGCAAATACCTCAGTTACACTTTCACATATTTGCCACGTCTCCCAAGAAGATTTCTTCCCTTTACCAGCAAAGGAGGATGTGTTGTCACACCCGCTGAAGGCATGAAACATAGGCAGAGCTCCACACTTTGGACCTAGGGAACCAGCAATGGTGTGTACAGGGATATATTTGAAGTTGTCCCCAACCCCAAAGCTGATCCACAGTTCACTTGCATGAATTGGAAGACATAATGCTATAGCTAACACTACTACATCAGTGTCCACAGTTCTGATCATGATCCTCTCACAACCATGTTGAACAGCATCTTGTGCATGGAGAAGAAACCTTGTGTCTGCTTCCTCATGGGAGCACGGATGTATTTGATCAATACTGTCCCTCTGGGGGTTGCAAAGGACCAATTCTCCTTTTGTGGACATAATTTGCTTGCCCTCTGGACAGCTAACAGTAGTACATTGATCCGCTAGAAAACTGAAGAGCTCGGCTTTGTTTGCATCACACCGCAAGAAAGCCTTCCAGTTGCCAGGAACAGGAGTGTTAACCTTTACTTTTCTGCAGTCACCCTCTCCTCTGAGACTCCTAGCAGTCGCCTTCAGACTGTCTTGGAAGTACTGATCAATGATAATATCAACTCTTCTTGCTGACTCCAGTTGACGCTTTACATGTGGTACAAATATCTGGTCAGCATACTCTTGAAATGTTCTTGATGCACCTGGGTTATGCATATTAACAATGGCAGCCCCATCTAGAAGAACTGCATCAGTATCAAGCTTTTCCTTGATTGTGGTACTATGCTGTGTAAGGAATGGGAGAAGATCAGCTTTGGTTCCATGTCGAAGTTTTCCTCCCTGAGACAATGATGGTGGACTGGACTGATTCTCATCAAAAAAAACTCATCAATATCCCCACCTCTGACTTGGGAAGACACATACAGTTTAGAGAAAAGAGAACAATCTTGTTTCAATGATGCAATTTGTTGCTTCTCCTTTGACACTTTGCTGGTATCCTGGCTGCTGAATAGGGGAATTTGTTTCTTTTGATAGGGTCTGTCAGACTTTTGGTTCTGTCTTCTAGCCGTTCCTTCACAAAATCACTATATTGTTCATTTCCCACCCTTTTGATATGCCGTCTAAATCTATGCATGAATGAACAGTTAATAAGAACACATCTTAGGAAATATTCATATGGTACCTGTTCCGAAAAGAACAAAATTACTTTTTTGTCAAAATATTAGCAATGTGCTCAGTAACATAAAGCTCCCCTGGTGAATGGCAAAAAATATAAACAATTCCTGGTGAGTATAGAGTGAACTAAAACATTAGGGCAGTAAATGAACTGCAAACATTATGACAACACTGCATACATTATGACAACATAATTAATAGATGTTATTGGGGTAAATGATTTCATCTATTAAATACTAATGTAGCATCAGTTTATACTTTTTGAGCACATAATATATGGAGCTTTAGAGCCATTTGAGACAGATAACAACAACATTTAGAGCAATGTTTCAATATTTTTGACTTATTTCAGAATTTAAATAGGCATTTCCTGGTAAAATATTGTTCTCCTGTGCTTATTTAATGCTCATTGTTTAGAACATCCGTGAATATATAGGTAAAAACTCCAAAATTGTAACTCTGCAATGAAAATCCTTCAAATAGCAGCATTTTCCAGATTTTTGGCGGCCATCTTGAAGAAATTCTGTAACAAAAAGGCCGTTTGCTCTTTAAATATTTGTCTGATGTGCTTACATTTGCTTTTAATGTTTAGAACATCCTTGAAAATATAGGTTTAGACTCCAAAATTGTAACTATACGATGAAAATCCTTCGAATAGCAGCATTTTCCTGAATTATGGCGGCCATCTTGAAAAAAGCGGCCATATTGGAAAGTTATCAAATGGGTCTCTATCACATTTCAAAAGATACATCAAAAGCTAACTTTGTTCAAAATTTGGTGCTTTTAACCGAATTTGAACAATTCCTCCATATTTTTACCGAAAACGGCTGGACTATTTAGCTATTTTTAAAAGAAAGCAGATGATCAATTTGGGGAATAAAAAAACATACTTATGAATAAGGAGCTTGGAATTCCAAGGTCAAAATTCACAGTCATAATAGAGTCTCTCATTGAATAATTACTAGACTCGGACTCGGATCCAGCTACCTTGGTGAAGAAAGTGGAGTCTCACCCCAACCCCAACCCGACAAAGCAGAATTAATAAAATAACGTGCTCATTAATTATTTAAAAGAAATAGATAACATTAAATATATTTAATAATAGAGGACAACAGCTATCACACATATTATATCATAAAATACTTACTCTCTCTCTCTCTCTTTCTCTCTCTCTCTCTCACTCCTCTCTCTCTCTCTCTATCTCTCTCTATCTCTTTCTCTCTCTCTTTCTCTCTCTCTCTCTCTATATATATATATACATTTATATATATATTCTCGTAAACGTTCATTCATATCCAGACCACGCATTTTGTCATTGCGGTAATAAATACGAAAACTTTAATTGGGTAGTGATATTTTGCGAGTAAGAATAGGCTCACCGATAGTATGTATGTATCGGAAATGTAATATATTTTAGTTGCTGTTTACAACCATAAACATGTTTTGTATTTTTATGGCATTTATTATGGCATTAAGATTTCAAATGAATTCTTGTATGGGCATGATAATGTTATTAGAAAATTGTTACAATATATGAATATACGTATCAAAGAATAATGTGATGCTACAGTACAATGCCCATTGTGTTACGTTACCAAAATATATGCTACAACGGTCTGGTCATAAGCGTTACGCTCAGTTACGGTATGATGTACCATTTACAATGTGGTTCGTTCCGTAACTGTACGATAGGCCAATTACGTTTAACGATAAGATACGTTACCATACTATACCTTTACAATGGATATACGGACGATAAACGATGTTTTAGACAACTGGTACGGTGGTAGGACTGTAGGTTGAAATTATAAAAACGTATCCTATTAATAGGAATTCGCAGCTGTTTAACGAGGTCTTGATTAATAAAACAAACTCAGGATTCCGATGTTAACAATGCAGCTTGTAATTATGGATGCAGCTGACAGCTCGGAACAGTGCAAAGTAACAGATAGTATAGTTACCATCGGGATTACGATTCTTTAATCTTGCATGCTTATTTAATGAATCGACAGTTTAAGAGAGTGTCTAGTTCTCAGCAAAGTATTCTTCTTGTTTAAAGCGAGTACAGTTTTCTGTGCATTGAATGCCTGCGCATCCGTGCTCTTTCTTGTATTTTGTTGTCATGTTCTTAAAAAGCAAAAGGTTTACATGAAAGCATATCGTTTTATAAATGACCTAGATATTGGTGTTTAATATCCATGCAGTAAATAGTGTAGTTTGGTTTACTTTACACTTGTTACAGTTTACTAGTATGAATTGACATCTATTTTAAATAATTTACTCATTTGAAAAGACATAGTTTCAACAAGAGAGAATCAATGGCAACTCTACCTTTTGATCCCGCACTTGTGAACAAACACTTAAAAAGTAACAATAGAAAGAAACTTAGGTAATATAAAACGTTTGGCGGCGTATTGTAAAGTTCGATCTCAATGCCAGTCTCTTCCGCTATCAGCTCATTAGTGAGAGTTACGAACGATAGCTCTGCGTCATCCTTATTATGCTTAGCTCCTTGATACATTGTTTCCGTCGACTTCGAACCTCTATATTATATCGTCTTCTTGTCGCATCACACCCCTAGGTTTGATCTTTATACGTGGTAATGAATATAATCTCGTACTATAACCTGACAGATCTAGGATAATGTGAGCCATAAGTAAGGCTGAGATCTTTGGTGGCATTGAAATGAGACACTTTCATGATCCGAATAAGAGTGTGTAATATCTTGCGACTGTAGTAACATCTTCGTTATTGACGATTATTATCGTTGTCTGACGGATTAATTTGGCATCTGAACGTCTTTGTAAAGTGATACGACGAAAGAAAATCGGGAGTAAAATTTCATCAGGGAAAACTAAGAAGCCTGATATAAGCGTTCAAACGATATTAATTCTCTGCGCACATTACGTGCTGACTATTTATGTCTGTCCGTCTATGATACCTCCGTGAGTAATGTTCTGTTTTCCGATATGTCATTTAAACATAGACTGTACTAATGTTTTAAAGTGGTCTCTTTCACTTACAAATAATTACTTTAAGTGATTCTTGAGACTAGAATATGATCCATTTGATCACTAAAAGGACATCTTAACTTCTAAATTAAAACAGTGGAACAATTATCAACAAGACAGCTAGAATTTTGAAATTATTGGTGATTAAATGCATTTTATAATATGATGTTTAATATGTTTGTTTATCGTGTTTTTGGCAGAAAAAAACAACAACTAATTTTTATTTTTCACATTCAATTACCCAATAATTAATATATCGCCTTTCAAAAGTTAATATGAGTAAAACTATTTTAAGATTAAAAGACTTCTACTCTTGATAATTAGAATATTTATGTACAACTTCGAGTAGTTTTATTCTAATTATGTTTTGTCTTGATTTGTTTTGCCATTTGTTATACAATTTTTACTAAACATCAAGGGCGGGGGTGGGGTGGATGGTGCATAAGTATACAATCATTTTAAGTATATACAAAAGTGCAATCGTTGAACGGGATTTTCTTTTATAGTTTCAACTTTAGTCGGCAAGGTTTCATTTTCAGCAGTGAAGTTTGTACTTTTTTGTGTCCAGGACACTCGTGTCAGACCTGTTTATTTGTCTTCCATGAAAGTTCGGAAGACCAGACAAGTTATGTGTTTGCTTGCTCCCTTAATTGTGTGCAAATAGGTCTCTTGTTAGCGAGCACTCTTCTGCGAGAAAATGTATGGCTATAAGTCAAGTTTGATGACAAAGCCAGACATATATCGTTTAATGGAACGTGTTAACAGAATAAAAACTACTTTGCAATTTGTTAAATTAAAAACAAAAACGATAAAAAGCGATAGCATCTTTTTAAAAGGAGACAAAATATTAAGTTTAATTAAAAATATCCAAATGCTAAATTCATCTCAGTCCATTTAATTGTTCAAAAGCCAGGCAACAGCCATTTATTTCAACTCACTTTTACTACATGTAAAGTTTCAATCATGCTTAATTATTACTAGATAAACCCGGCAAAACGCTTATTTTTTGCATGTAGCAAAATCTCAGTGATTCTAATTCATGAATCGTTACATGCAAACGTTATACTAACGGGCGGGCTTAGAAAGTTCATTAAAATTAAAATACACATTTTTAACAACCGAGACCTTGTCAAACGCACCGATTTGTTTCCCAAAATAGATAAAGCAAAACAAGTTTTGATTGCCTTTGATTGCAAAGGTTAGTTTTATAGTTTATAGAATTCTCTCTTGTTAGCCAAGTTTGTCAGTCTGAAAGGTGCATTTGATTCAATACGCTCAGAGCACAAGACCAGACTGATTGTAAACATGTTTGCTGGGGAAGGGGATTGGGGATTAAAAGAAGATGCTCTACATTGATAAAAAAACTCAAACTCGCATACACTTATTCAAGGAAGACCAGTTTATAAGGTTACAATACCATTTTAAAACATTCAACAGTGTGATTATGTTTGGAACAAAGAGAGAACACACATACACTAAACCATTTGCTAAAGGTAGTTTTTTATTTGCACTTATAGACCGCTCAAAGAAACAGACAATATATATATTTGCATGCCAACAGGACGTAAGTATCTTTAAAGTACTTTAATCTCGTGTACCAAAACAGTTTCGTGATGGTTTGGGATACTGACTAGTTGTGTCCAGGCGATATATGCATTAATGAAGTGGTCGCACGAACTATTGAATAATGTATACCTGATGGTTACCTTATGCCTTTTGTATTTAAAATTTCATTGGGTCATTAAGATACGTTGATTTGTATTAGCGATATAAATGTGATAAACTGTGTCACGAGATATATAAACTTTTTATGTACATTATTTTCTAAATATTTAAAATATACATATTCGTTGTTAACAGGAGACGTTGTTAATAGAATAAAATATACACATTTGCAAAAACAACAGTGCGTGGACGTGCATTCTTTTTGATAATATTTTGTTCTTATTCGTCCAATTTTTACCGTCACTAGAAAGGTAATGTATCAATATAGTACTCTCTTGTTGTAATGTTCTATTTGAATTGTGTGTTATTTTCAGTTTATCTATGTCAAAAGAGGTGATGATGACCCAAGGCTTTAAAGCACGTTTTGTTGATGTTGTTAATATAATATATTGTCTTCAATAGCCGTTATTGGAACTCATACAACAATTTATGGTCATCATGGCATCACAGTTCAACGAATGATGTTCATTAATAATTGGGCATGTTACAGCTAAAACGTCTATGTTATTCTTCACAAATGGCAAATAATTAAACCGCCACGCTTGATCATAAAATGGCAAATTAACGAGAAAATCCAGTCAATTCTTTTGTAAAACGTTTCAAATATTACTAACATCTGTGCTAGCTTTCTTTTCTTTTCGTGAATGCCTCCATATGGTTTAAATAAAAACAATTAAGAGAACTGTGTATGGATAATATCAAAGTCGTAAGAAGAAAATATATTTTACCATAGTAAAACAATATGACCTGATTGCAAAACATTAATAAGACAAGTATGGATATTTCTCAATACTGAATAGATATTTTGCTTGAATTATTCAATGCAAGAACAAGCATATACGATTGGCCAACGAGGTCATAAAATTCATCTCGTATCTTTTCTTTGTTTTTATCCAGTAAATGTCTCATGTGTCTTAGCAACTTTCAGTTTTCATTGGCCCCTTTAATCCTGATTTTCCGCAATTGGTCGAGGCAATATCAATATCAATATAGCATTTTGGCAGACCAACACTCCGGCGGACTATATCACAATGCTTTATTATATTATATTATATTATATTATATTATATTATATTATATTATATTATATTATATTATATTATATTATATTATATTATATTATATTATATATTTTATGTTTATATCTCTTTCAATTTGTTTATACCGATTATAGAAAAGGTCTATTTTAAATATATAAAAGTGTACCTTAAATGCCTATGAGCATTTGCTGAACGTAAACATTATTCAGAACTTTATTCGGAAACACGTCTTTATATGGCGTTCAACAGCAACTACCAGAGCACATCTAGCTGCATGATAAAGTGAGTTTTTTTTTGTTTTTTTTGGGGTTTTACGCCACACCGACACTTGATAGGTCATACGGCGCCGAACACGTTGAAGTCAAACTACAATAGAATATAATCAGGTTAAAACTAAAACACGTGAGTAGAAATCAAAATCTATTGGGTTAAAATGTGAATTATAAGTGAAAACAGGTTACTCTATTAAACAGTTAAAATGTATAAAGTTAGCATAATAATCCTTTTAAAAATTTATAACTTTTTAAGAATACCAATCTCGTTCAGGAAGCAAACGAGCTTGGAATCGGACTCTGTTTTTTAAAAAGTTCGTATATGTTATTGACATTAAAATATTTAGACTGAATATGGTCTGTGTCAATACAATGTAATAAAATATGATTAACTGTAAGAGGTTTCTGGCAAGGTACACATTCAGGTTGAACTTCTCTTTTTAAAAGATATGACTGAGTTAATCTAGTATGTCCAATGCGACAGCGGGTAAGAGCTACGTCTTCCCGCCTACTTTCTCTGCAAGTAGAGATATTGGCACCGACGTTAGGTTTAATTGCGTGTAATTTGTTATAAACAGTATTATCCCAACTTGTTTGCCATTTGGTTAAAATACATCGATTGATAAGTGGTTAAAAATCTGTGAGTGGGGGTGCAAAGATCTGTCTCGGTTAGGGCTGAGGAAGATTTGGCACTCTTATCTGCATCCTCGTTTCCTCGGATGCCTACATGACTAGGTAGCCATCAGAAAACAATATGCTTATTAAGGCACACTTCATTTAGTTTTAAAAGTAATTATCTTACTAGGGGTTTGAAAAAAGTGAGAATGTTGATATACTCTAATACCAACAATGAGTCCGAAAGTACTACAAATTTATTTAAAATAAAATCAAGGGAAAGCTTATCAGCCTGAATTTCGGCTGCAAAAATGGACGAGTCGGGTGGTAATTTTTGTTTAAAACACTGGATTATACTTCGAAACTTCGAAACATCTTTATTTAATTAAACGCCTATTTTATGCACACATATTCATTAGCGTTGTACATACCATTAACATAAGAACATTTAAAAATATCACATTTTAATAAAAGTTACATTAACACTTAAGAATCATTAAAACTATTATAATGCAACAGTATAAGAATAAATGGAGATAATAAAATATTAAGAATTAGCATCCTCGATCTAAAAAGAATGGGTAACAAAACTTAAAATATTATTGTGACAATGGCGATTTTTTTTCAGAATACTCAAAAATAATATCATTAATAAATTTTAAAATAACTTAAAGAAGTCTCTTAAAAAATAGGTCTTCAATTTTTTCTTAAAAATATCCCATGTCTCAGATTCCCTAATTGCAATTGGCAATATGTTCCACAATTTCGGCCCCACAGTACGAAATCCCCTATCCCCGAAAGTTCTGCGTTTATTAAAAGGAACAGAGTAGCTCAGCGAGGAGTGGTCAGATGATCTCAGATTGTGTCGGTATACGGTGTGACAACAGTTCCAATTACGGAAGCACAGCCAATATATAAATCTCTTTTGAGCCATCCGTATACATTTCTAGGTAGTTAGAGTATTTCTTGCTGCTCAATTCGTTAACATTTGAGCGAAGTACGTGAGAGTATGTTTTTGATTTGTAATTTGTACAGAGATTTAAATCGACTTCAGGAATTTTAGATTGCAATGGTGGAAATTCCAAGGCATTATTTTCTATAACTTGATTTAAATTAACGTGTGATGAGTGTACGATTTTGAACATTCGCAAACCAAAATGTTTAATAACCTTTGGTTTACGCTCGTGCAAGCGTTCATATTTAGGACTGAAATTAACACTATGTGCTGTATTTTTAGGATTAGACTTAACTTTTGTTATGAACTAAAGCGCAAGTTCCTTTCGTCTTAGGTATAATGATGGCTCATTAACTTCAACGTAAAGGAGAGGTCCTGAAAGCTACAAGGGCCAGACGGAGTTGTAGACAACGTCTATCATCTGGAGATATGATCTCCTGGCAGAACCGTAAACAATGCTACCAAAATCTAATTTCGATCTTACTAGTGATCTAAAATGTTGCAATAAAAGTTTTCTATCAAATCCCCAGTCGGTATGGGAAATGTCAACAGGTTAAGAAATTTAAGACATTTAGATTTTACATATTTGATATGCGGTATAAAAGGTAATTTACTGTCAAATATTACACCAAGAAATTTCGTTTTCTTGACAACAGGAATACGAATGTTATTAAGAAGTAATTCCGGATCGTTGTGAAAAGTTCTTTTCTGACAGAAATGTAAGCAGTTTGTTTTAGTTAGCGAAAATTTAAAACCATTGTTGTTACTCCAAGTTTGTAATTTGTTAATGCATTACTGTAATTGCCTTTCTATCGTATTCATATTTTTGGAACGATAACATATAAGAAAATCTTCCACATAAAGAGAACAGTCTACTCCATTATTAAGGGTTTTTACAATGTTATTTATTTTGATGTTAAAGAGAGTAACTTACAATATACTACCCCGAGGACCTGTATATGAACAGAAGACAAAGTAGACCAAATGTTAACTGATGTCAGAAAGAAAACTGTTAATAAATGTGGGTAAACGACCCTTCAGACCAAGGTAGCCCAAGGTAGTATCTTATGCCTTTTCAAGATCAAAGAACACTGCTACAAGGTGTTCTTTCTTGATAAAGTCATCACTTACAAAAGTTTAAATCGAACGAGATGATCGAGGGTACTGCGTTGGTTTCTGAGCCCACTTTGAAATTCTGTGAGTATGTTATTTCATACCAAACGAGTCTATTATTTTTCATCCGTACTAAAGTTTTACAAATACAACTACTCAAAGCGATAGGTCTGTAACTTAAAGGATCTGTTGGATCCTTTCCCTTTTTAGGTATAGGAATGACAAATGCATTTTTTTCCATGAATTTTGAACTTGTTCGTAAAACCAAATTTCATTCACATGGAATGTATACATGAATTTTGACGATAAGATAACCGATTTTGATTGTTGGTGGAAGTTTGGGATTACTAAATGTAAGTACCAGCGTGTTTGTAGGGATTTTATGTCCTTCCTTATTGAAGGAGGTCCTCCTGACACCACTCACGCCTTGTGGTGTGAGATCCGTCAGGATCTCCTCTTCCGAGAGTCCGGAGAGGCCAGGGCAACGAATGATTCCTTTTGAAAAGTTTAATGAATTATTAGGGAAGGAACGTACTTTGAGAGAGCAGAATTCAATCAAGTTTAAAATGTTGGCTGATGTACACTTTCTCTTTGTTTCAATAAGTAGACAGTCGTGTTTATTTTTTCTGACGTTTCTAACTGTTAAAATAAGGCCCTTGATGGATTTTTCAATAACAAATGTGAGACTTCAGTTATGGGAGATTTTGCAGGTGATTGTATAACAAGAAATCGTGGAAAGTTTGCATTTGTTGGTGTTGCGTCCATATCAGAGTCTTCCGAGTACAAATGGAGATCGGTTCGAAACATTTTCGTTTTCTATTCATAAAGTTAAAATATATGATTTGGCACTATGGGTCACCACCCGCCTCGGAGCCCAACAAGGGGACGTTGACATGGAGTGGGTATCCGAACTCCCAACGCCAGTGATATCAGAGTGCTATACTCTGACACGAAATACAAAATGTAAATGATGCCAAATTGATCCGTATAGCCGGCTGTCCACTAGATTATAAGTCAAGGAGACAATTAGTGGGATGGGGTTGCGTTACACGGTATACAATAAAGAAAAAAGCAGAAATAAGAGTGGATTGTGGGAGGGTAAAGTAAGTGTATACAATAGGGTAATAGTAGTAATCTATGAACAACGCGGCCAGCCGATTGGTTAAACCGATAAAACCGGCCGTCTACCCTCAACAAAGAGAAAAGTAGTGTGCTGACAAGTGGTGACTTATATGTCATATCCTGACAAGCCAACAAAGGTCTCAAGCACCAGGTCCCCTCGTAACAGAGATGTAGGGTTGCTACCCATGGCAAACAGGTGGGCTACCTTTGGAGGGTTCTTACCTCGCTACAGGTAGCGGTAGCCGGATAATTCTAAGGCCCCTAACGGCAGGGCCGGATAAAGTTTGATGAAAAACACAAAACTATAAATCAATAATTATACCAAGGATACGGTACATAAGCAAACACAGAACGCCAAGAGATACCTGCACTGGAACAGAGTTATTGCACAAACGCTCACCAAAATACTAGTAATACAATTACAATTACACTGCTACTGTCGTTTCTACCTAAAGAATATTTTTCAATTTCACAATTTAACACAGTAGTATTTAGTCCTCTTACGGAGATATGGTTTGATGATTTGATGTGTTTATTTGTGTCACACCTTGAACATTCACTGCATGGTATGATACAAGACACGAAGCCTGTGCCAGCAATTATCTGGTAGAATTATTCTAAGACAATTGGAGTCTGCAGTGTCTTTATGGTAAATTTACTTTTAGTTCCCAAGCTGATTGTGTAACATCAAGAGATGATTGTGCGTCTGTAAGATCAAAGGACAATTCTCATTAATGTATGGTCCATCGTTGGTGATTGTGCGTTCCTTTGCAAGCAATTGTCCGATGAACTTGTCAGTCACATAATTGTGCATAAAAGATATGCATTTATGTACCCATGAATCCGCATATATGTTTATTCGCACGCGCGATTTAAAACGTATACCTTTTGGGGGCTTAATTAAGAACAAAAATAATAAGTATTAGAGCCCTAATGTTTATAAAGAATGTTCCTCCCAGGCCTTAGCCATGGTTGTATCAATTTAATACGTAAAATATACCACTTTTAATTTCGCGATGTTCTCGATTAACAAACATAAGTTTCCAATAGAAAAACAACATTAATCAAATGTTTGGATTGCACTGCAATATGACATATTTTACAGACACATACGATCATTGTACAAAAAGGACGTAATACATGTAGACGATTTCCAAAACAACTTAAAGAAAATCAAATATACCCACAGTATATTTTGCCTTTCCTGATATCTATTGATGCCATGGATTGTTATTTTATGATCATAACATGTTACAGCTTTCTTATTTTCTTAAACGTGTTTAATGACTTCCGTGTTTTCAATTCCGATACTTCGTTCTGATAAAGGTTTATGGACATTAAGCTATTTTTGTTTCCTGCTCTATTGGCGTTTACTTTTATCAAACCACGAAGGGAAAAACCACATTCCTTGCTTATCTGAGGAGTTTTTTAAAACCTTGTATGATTCGAAATGTTGCTTATAAAGTTACCATAAACACGAAACTCATGTTAACATTCATTTCAGGTTAATGAGGAAATGTGACAAAGTCTAATTGGTCTTGTAACATATACTAAAATTTGAAAGGACAAGGATACTCAAATACTAGCCATATGTAAATGTTATAATAAATATTAACTAGTCATTAAACGCACAGAACAAACCCAACTGTTGAACCTTTGGAAAAGGCATTCGGCAAATTCGTTCTACACGAATCCTATCTCGCATTTCCTGATGAGTTTCTCTAATGCAAGCACAGCAGAGAATTTTCTTTTTTGCAAACCATCCAAATATTAAAGGAATGGTATGACACAATTTAGTAACTTACAAGAAGAAACAAACACATACTATTTACCTGATTTTTGACCGTGTTAAGCAAATGAATTATACACGCCTAATGTAATAGCAATACTTACCTGATGTTCTTTTCAAATTCATAGCAACACCATACGGGTATGTTCGAACATTTATTTTGAAAGTATATTTTCTTTTAAATTAGGAGTATATGATTTCGAAATACTGTATGGAAACGTGATATATGTAATACAAGAAATGATAGAATTACAAAAATATTGCATTGCAGTGGGAAGACGGTAATTTTTCAGATGAACATGTTTACAATGAAAATAGATTGCAATGAAAACTAATTTTTACACCGTGACAAATGGTTTTCATGAAAATATAAGATAACAATAATGAAACATTTTTATCAAGACCACACACACCTGAGCACGATGGAAATTTGACATGCGTAATATAACAGCCAGGTTAAAAGTTACCATTTTAGATATAACGATATCTTACCTAATTGTTATCTGGATATATATCGCCACATTACACATATTTCTTCCTAAGTTTTTTATCATGAACAATATGTTTAAGAAATACATTTGTATAAATATAACATACATTTGTTTGATTAGTTCATCTGTTGTATTTTGCTAGTTTAAGCTTGGTTAAGAAAGCGAAAAAATGAACCATATTGAGATAACTCGACCTGAGGAAAAATGTCAATGGCCCGAAGTAAGACACTGAAAAAAAAGCAATCAATTGGCATTGCATTTTAGGTTTAAGATTTCTCTCGCGCAATTTAAAAGTTCATTTGTATCAATCACTGTCAATATACTGCGTTTTTAACAGCGTTTTAAAAGCATTGCTCCCGTTTTTTGTTTAATTCTCCGACATGTGTCAATGAAATAGAGCAAGAAATGTTCATATGACAGTAGGAAACGAAATGTGCAAATAATGTGTAGTGTAATTTTAACTGCAGATTTCAACTATTTCATTGACATGTCCTTTTTCTGTTAATGTAAAAAGTTAATTTTCGTTAATGGGATTCATAGTAACACTGTTGATAAAGGCTATTGACGATCAACTACATAACTAACTATTTGATTCAGGACTAGTATAATGGGTAACTGATACATGACACCAGCAATATGTTTATGTTTTGTGGTTGTTGTTGTATTTGGCCCTGGCTACGTCAAACACCAAGAAATGTCATCAAGCAGTGAAGATGAAAGCGTTTGTATTTCTTGCTGTCTTGTTTAAGGTCGATGCAAAATTCTGACCCCAGCTCCGTTATAATAACAAACAGTTACCATCGTAGATAAAATTGATTTGTTGGACGTAAACGTGATTCAAATGACGATAAATGAAAGTCTCTTGAACTCCTAAAAAGCCCATTTTTATTTATTTAATTAATGATGAAATACGTACCGCTTGCAATTGTTTCTTTGAAATAGTTCCTATTCTACAAACGGATTAAGCTACATATAATTATTTGTTCGTGCTTTCAGCTACACGATAGAGGTAAATACAATGAATGTCCTATTTTGTATTGAGGATATGTCATTTAACTTTTGAAAATACTCAATATATGTTACCGTATCCTGTCTTATGCTAGCATATAAAGTAGAAACAATACGAAACAAAATGTAAACCTATATGTTGACATGCCGTTTGCCTTCACACGTACTAGTCATGTCAATGGCAATATTTTTAAATTTGGCGAAACATATAGTTCTTGTAATTGTGTTTCAGTCAATACGTTGGATATGTTTCTTCAACATAAGAGCTTTCGTACTATCTTTGAGAAAGGATTTTACTGAAACAAAACAATTCTTTAAAGAATTGCTATTCGGATATGCTACAGACTGACATTTGAACCTATAACGGAAAAGTTCGTGCATAAAAGGCTATATGCAATGTACATGTACATGTAATTCGTCGCTTTTCTTCGGACATGTCTCCCTTTTTGATATTTTGTTCAATGTCACCATGACCGTAAATGTCGAAAAGAAATAAAAAAAAAATAAGCGACATTAAAACCACCAACAATGTTTAGCAGGGGCATAATTGACACTAATTAGAGTGATTGATATTGATTCTGTTTTCATATAAGTTTATTTAGAAATATAATTTTAGACCATGGGTCACTAAGAAGCCTTACCATGCAAATGCGTGTTAACCGTGTTAAGACAGATAATGTCATGACATAAGTAATAAGGAACGTTTTAATATTGTTATTTCATTTAAACGCCTTGCTGATATTTAGTGCATATTAGCAGTGAAATACGTAATTAAAAGCCATGTTTATTTAGACACAAAAGTCAGTATCAATCTTATTTCATGGTCTAAATATGCTACGTCTTCAAGCATACACATTCCGTTTTCAGCAACTATTATTATTAGCTATTTCTGGAAAGCTACAAATTAAAAAGGAAGGAGAATTTGTTTAATAATGGCAACTATACAAAAATATCATTAACAGTGTTACAAATATAATCCGCTTAATTCAAGAAATCGATGTGCTAGTGGTCTGATGATAACTTATGCCTAGATAAATAAAGTATATATAAATAAGAAGGAGGTTAGCAGTGTTGGTTGAACCCCTTTTCTAAATTGTCTAAATTTATTTCTACATATCCATTAATGCACAATTTATTCTGATATCGAACATTTCTGCTTCAAACTTCTCTTAAACGGCTTCTCTTAAACCTTTTGTACAACATCCAATGGAACAGTCAGTAGCAAAGAGTAATGATTTATATAGAGAATACCAGGTTATTGTTGATATAGATAAATGTTATCATGCGAGACTAAGAAAATCAGAAAGCACGAGACTCTGCCTTAACATATAACACTTAAAACGATAACAGATAATTTTAAAATCATGTATTCAAAAAGAGGTAAAATATGAGTTCAATTGTTTAAGAACAACTTTATCAGACTACTGAGTAATATGTGCCGTAAAAGGGATGTTGCTAATCAATGTGCCAAGAATGAGTATTTGTATTAAAATTTGTAATTTAATTGGTTATTGTGCTTGAAGTGCATCAAAATGGTTATTTTAAAATGACAAAGACCATTGTCGAAATCCATAATTTAAATTATTATAGCAGTATAAAACTGAATTATTCCCCACGAGAAACACGTGGGGCAGTTTTTTAAATTAATATTGGTTTGAAACACATGTCATTATGCCTAATTGTAGTGATGGCTAGCCAAGAATGGCCAACCCAAATTTAATTTGTCTCAGTTAATAACACAATCACATTAAAATTCGTTTACAATTAAATTTGTTTTTAGGATCGTCTGTGTATGAAACATTATATTTGATGTAAACGAACATTGTTAATGGTTGTGAGATAAGAACATGACGCAGATTGTATGATAACATTGTCTAATATTGATATGATATTTTACATAACTATCATTGATGAGGTAGCTAATAATACTAAAGATAATATGGCATGATGCTAAAACATATGAACAAAATGGATTTGTTATCGATATATTCGTATATTGATAATTTATCATCACGACCGGTTTTTTATTACGATGGATTTATCCGCTGCCTGCATCAGTCTGATCTAAGCGTAGGGACATATAATTCATCTGTTAATTTGCATTTTAAAACTTGTCTGTAATGTTGATTGCATTTTCGAACTTAATTTAAACTCAAACTACAGTTGGGGTGCTGTTGAAAATCTATGGGCTTGGGTTGTTTAGCGTAAAACAAGTGTAACACGACGCTACCTAATAAGAAGAACGGAAAATAATTTAATCAGGAAAAGTCAATTTGGTCTTGGATTTTCATTTAAAAAATACTTATAATTGACACTGTTACCAGTCATAATCATCAATAAGAATATATGACAAAGTCCTATGAGCATTGCATCATATACCAAACTCCGAAAGGCACAGAACAAAGGTATTTCACATGCAAAACAAGCGAAAAGTAAGAACAAATTTGTGATGACTCATTTAACGAAAAGAGCAAACCCGACAGTTACTGCCTTGGAACGGTCAGTCGGCAATATGGACCGACTTGGGTGCTTAAACCGGTTTTACAGAACTCTAACCTCGCACTTCCTGACGAGTTTCTCAAATGAAATGAAAATCGATCTATTTGAATACAAAATGTCCAAGTGCTGATATTTTCTATTAATATGACGAAAGTAGTAACGTCATTGAAAAATAATGTCCACATGGTGTTTAGGAAAGAATATGGTATTATTTCGATTTGAACTACACAAAAATGTTTGACTATAAATAAAATTAACTTTCTGAATCGTGAACAAACATGACCAGAGACGAATAAATGGTTGTAGCATCATGTTTTATGTGAAGATGGAACTGAAGAACCAAAGTCCAATGTCCATTAAAGTAAATACACGTAACAATCCTTATAGAATTAATTAAATGACAACATAGATTACATGCACGGGGAGATTGTTTACGGCTGCCACACTGCACAAGTAACATTTTTGTGATCATGAATAAGAATATATGACAAAGTCCTATGAGCAATGCAACATATACCAAACTTCGAAAAGGCACACAACAAAGGTATTCCACATGCAAAACAAGCGAAAAGTAAGAACAAAATTGTGATAACTCATTTAACGAAAAGAGCAAACCCGACAGTTACCGCCTTGGAACGGTCAAGGCGTTTTAACGGACTTGGCATTATTTTACAGCCTAATAGCTAATCTGTTGTGTGCCTGTCATTCAACCTAGACACATGGGTGGCCTCTTTGTCAGCCCTAATTAAATGTGTTAGTCGTCACTAGTAAGATCGAAATTGTGTCAGTGTGATAATAGAAAAACAAAAGGAAGCAAAAAAAAAAAAAAAAAGAAATTGTATTTGAATGTGAGTAACGCGTTTCTAGTGACAGGCTTCACTTGCATTGCTCTATGGCAGGATTAAGCCACAAGATGGTCAATAAATGAATGAGTTAAAGTTCCTACTGAGATTTTGTAATTTCATGGGATTTACTTAAAACTGCCTCTGCATAGGAAAGTTATATTGGATAATAAGATTGAACATTTATCTTAAATTTAAAGTCTTGGTTTTGCGTTGTTCTCGAACAATTAGAATGTCCCTTGCCAATTACATGTCGTACGATTAAAGCAGCTTTACACACACAATAATGAAAAGGAAGGGTAATAGACAATATAACAAATTAAAAATTAACACAACAGAAGTGTAATGTACTTTTATGTAGACGTGCATGCCACATTTTAGAAAGTCTCCACCCAGTTTTGAATTTATGGCAATTTATGTGTTCTAAAATTAATATTTAAGGTGTCTCCTTTTCAGAAACAGGAAAAATCCCAACATCATGTTTTATCCTCGCTTAGAGAAGGGTTTGGCTTTTGAGATTAGCTTGAAAACTATTCCAAATATGTCAATAATTGTGAACAAAGCCAGCACATTTAAGTATTGTTTCTTTTTTCTGCTAACTGTGCTTTACAAAAAATAACGGAAGTTTTGCTAGCCAATCGATGTATTTTAGCGTTGCCCGAAATGTGCGAAAAATTATTTTGGCTGATGCTGCAAAATATAAAACAATTTCACAACATGGTTTTGATAATTTAGACTATGAATCGACCAGGTAACGAATTTGTTATCAAATTTAGCACACGTAATAAAATTGAAAGTCATTTACAGAATAAATACCATTTTCAAACTACTCATGTTTCCTTCTTAATCTGGTACACTGATCCAAAAATAAATCACAGTCTAAACGCAAAAAAAATATCCTGGAATCAAACCCTCAACCCCTTGTTTGAAAGCATTTTAACCCTAACTTGACACAAATCTTTAATCGGAGGTGCAATATTACATTAATTTTACCTTAGATGGGAACTGATATTATATAACCCATGCTATAACATATAAGATAATAACTATCCATAACGGCAGTAAGCTATCTTTTCTTTGTTTGGCAAAGAAGCAGCTAATGAGCCACATACATGTAAGTAGTTAATCCGCCTTTCGGCCTATTGGCAAGTAAATCAAACGACAACTAAAAGGAGTGTGCGCAGACGCAAATGCAAACACAATCCCACAAATTAGGACATAATAAATCAATGCGCTCAGAAGCGCTGTTTGGGCGGTGTAAGTTTTACCCTGTAAGCGTTTACAGGTGTGCAAACAATGGTTAAAATTATGTCATAGTAAATGGTATGTACAAATCAATGGAAATTGGAATTCTTGTGAGTCTTAAGTGTAAAATCACATCTTCTAAAATATTATTATATATAAAACATTGTGTCAATAGTCACACCAGATTCATTAACATCCGAAAGAAACATTTTAGAAAACATTAAACACATTTTAAATGTGCTTCTTTCATTTTAGTCTAAAGTAAATTCCCATTTGCTACCTGAATCGAGCAACAAAATAAACAACAGGGTTTAAAATTGACTACAACATATTACACCCCTTAACCTATATATCCGAGTGCCAAATTTCATTCATCTGCAACCGCGTGTGGAAGCTTTACACTTAGATGCTGAGGTGATTCGATTTACTTTTGTTATAATATAACCTGGTTCAGATAACAGTTCTTTCCCGTTTTGGCCCTTTCTTCTAGTCGCAGAGTGATGCTACTGCACTCTGATAGAGTACATGACATTATTCATTCATAAATCTTCATTTCATACATTACTTTAATACTTATGCAAACAATATTTATGAGCAATGTCTATCAGAAGATATATTTAGTTAATGCTATTATATGAAATTTAATGTAAAAATGACAAAGAAAAAAACAAAGGCAAGACATTCTGCATTTGGCAGAAAAAAAAACACGCTTTTTACAGCTTTGTCAGTCAGCCAAATAAGACGTGTGGAACAAAGTAAAATCGTATTTCCTGAATATTTTTGTCAACATTAAAATTTAAATATCTAATTAAAGTGAGACAAATAACAGTTAGCACCTGCATCGGGAGTTAACAACTGGTCGAAGAATGTTGGCAAAACAAGAAAGACGTAGGAATTAAAAATAAGCAGAACTATTTACACCTGTAAACTTTTAATTCTTTACCTTGGTAGATAAAATTTTAATATCTGTGGAAATTTTGATAGGACCTTTTCTTATTTGCCTATCGATAAAAATCATAAACGATTACATGAATGAAATATGATGTTGACTATGTTATCCCATTACAAAGACACCAAATCCCCATCAAGAGTAGTTTATTTCATAAACTTGACGGGGGATGTTAGCGTAACGTTGTAAGACTAACCGGTGGATTCAGACAGAACAGATAATATCTGTTTTGATTATCTTTAATTATACACACAGGTACGGGAACCTTTTTACCTGCATATAGTTATCCTTGCAGTCAAAAGTATTTTGCAATTTGAACATTAAAATGTATTTATAGAAAACAACATGAGATCATTCATGCAAAACATCAAAGGCCGCCCTAGAAGTTCTGTTAAACAAATGGTACATTTTTGAAGAAACCGACCAACAAACCGCAAAACATTGTCCTTATTAAAATATTTACAATGCCGTTAAATGTTCATGTTTTATAATTATAAGCAGAAATAAATGTTTTTTGAATGCATATGAAAAGAATACAAACAAGGGGGTAGAGAAAAAAATTGTATATGGTACATTGTCGTAGCATATGCAATTCAAATTAAACAAAAACACATTTGAAACATTGATAATTTCAAGTAATAGGTAATGGTGAAGCAAGATTTTGAACCATTGTCTAATTTAATATTCACTAAAGTTGAATAATAGCAAAAATGCAATGCACGAAAGTGCCGCACTTCACTTGTTTATAGAAAAACATTACACCATCATTAGGACTTATCTAGAAACGATTACGCATAGACGCCGCGCATTATTATAAAATAATTGAAATGGGCGCTTTGAAATGTCTGTTGGTGGCTTAGTGAGAATAACATTAAGAAGCTAGTAATAAATCGGATGTTTTAAATAACGTCTGCGTGTAACTAGTACACTTAACAAACGATATAAGTGCATGTGCGGTTTGGGCTATGTTAGTTCTCCATATTGTAGCAAACTGTCATTAAACATATATATATATTGTTGGGTAACCAGCGACAATTCCAGAAACTTGTATGAATAACATTAATAAAACAGATTGATAATAACCTTTATACATTCGAACAATGGCTACAAAACATTTCTACAAAAACGTGTCGCATCGCGTAATTGTCCATCCCAGGAAGATTATAGGGCATGCCTTGAACACTGTGCAATGACTGCATCCGCCTTAAAATGATCTATTATCCCGTTTCGTCAATGACAGCATCATTATGTCTTACAACGCATCAGTGTCAGTCAGGCCATGCTTGCTTTGAGATATTTATTTGATCGATTTTGTCCATTTCGGCAAACAATGAAGTAACGAACTTTATTTTCCGAATGAATGGTGCTAGCATGCATTATTCGAATTCGTTCTCAAACTTTTTACAATATGAATAAAAGAACGTATGTCATTTTAAATTATCCTTTCGAATTTTACCCTGATAAATGCTATTGACCGTACTAGATACTTTAACTAATATAAATAAATGGTTTATATAGATAAAGTAGGTTGAAATGCTCACGTACTATTTAATGATCTGGTGAAAGGTCACAGGCAGAAAATCAGATAATACTTTTCAAGAGCAAACTGGACTCATTATCCGGATATAACGTAAGTGTACGACGTCTGAGTGGAATTTAAACCATTAAGTGGAAATATTGTTTCATTTTAAGGAGATATGGCATAGTCCTATGAGCAATGCAACATATACCCCATTTTGGAACGGTACAGAACAAACGTATGCACATGCAAGCCAAATGTAAAAGAAAGAACGAATATGTGATAAGTCATTAGCGCAAAAGAGCTAAACCAACAGTTACCGCATTGGAACGTCTTTATAACTATTACATAACAATAGGCCATAAAACACACTGGTCGTGCAATCTAACTGGCCAAAAACACAATATAATTAGTGTTTACAATGTGTAGCTTGAAATACACTTAATGGTACTGTCCTTTGTTGAGTTGAGTTGCCTATCCACATAGTCTTTTCAACTACACACACACATACACACAAACAGACACACAAACACAGAGACACAGACACGTACACAGACACGTACACAAACACACACGCGTATACACACGTACACACGCGTACACAGACGTACACACACACGCACACACACACGCACATACATAAATATATATATTATATATTTATACCAACATTCAATAATAAAAAAACGACGCTGGTATCAAAGCCTCAACACGGCGGGTTACGATGTTACGATGCAATAAGTTTAATATCAATTTGTAATTAAAATTATGGTATTAGACTAAGCAATACAGTGGAAACGTATATACCTAAGTATATTTTAATTAAAGTAATGTATGCGCACAAATTGGCAAAACACATAAATGTACCACAATAAACAGGAACCTTATAAGTTTTTGAATTTTAAAAAACGTTCTTCTACACTAGAAAACGTATTTTTGTATTTGTATTTTGGGTTTTAGGGCACGGCCAATGTAAATTCTACAGCGCCGAATACGGTTAGGTTAAACGCATATAAAATATAATCTGAGAAGGAAAATACGCGAGGAGAAATACAAAATACTTTAGTCGAATGTGGTTTCTGTCAGTACATTGTAATGCAGTAGCGTTGATCGTCAGTGGTTCTTTTCAAGAAGCAAATTCTGGCTCAATATCTCTTTGTAACAGATATGGGATAATGAACCACCAAGTAATTTCAAGTGCTACGTCTGTCCGTCTGTTTGTTCTATTTTGGCACATAGCTTTTTCATATTTATATTTTATATTTAGTGACGTTTAACAGAAAGAAAGAAAGTTTATTGTCAAATCAAACACCAAGAAATTTAATTTCTTGGACGACAGGAATACGAAAGTTATTTAAAATAATGCAAGATCGTTATGCAAATCTTTTTCTTACAAAATGCATGTAATTGTTTGGCTGGAGCAATTTTAAAACAAGTATTGTTGCTTAAAGTTAAACATTTGCTGTGTCGCTGTTGTAATTGCCTTTTATTCTGTTCATAGTTTTGGAGATAGGATATAAACAAAGTTTTCTACAATCAGGAAACCAAAAAATCAGTGTTTAGTATTTCAACGTGTTTATTCATTTTAATATTAAGGAGGATGGCATATAGTATACTTCCAGTAGGATCACCTTGTTCCTGTCTCTGAACAGAAATCAAAGCGAATCTTATTTTTACAACAAAACATATATCAAAAAGAAAAAAAAACATGTAAATACACGATCCTTAAGACCAAATCTGGTAATATCCAAAGCAAGGTCAGGATCAAAGAATATCGCTACCAAGTGTTCTTTCTGGATGTGGGCATCTCGTATAAAAATGAACCAAATGAGATGATTGACAGTCTGCGTCGGTGTCTGAATGCACAGTATTAAAGACATGATTTGATTCAAGGTTCCAAACAGGTCTAATATTTATCATACTTTCGGAAGTTTCACAGATACCCCAAATCAAAGCTATTGGTATGTACATGTGTACATGCAACAAAATGGATTCATTAGATTTTTGCCTTTTTAGGTATTGGACTAATTGGAGCCTTTTTCGAAAAAGAATATATGACAAAGTCCTATGAGTATTGCAACATATACCAAACTCCGAAAAGGCACAGAACAAAGGTATTTCACATGCAAGCCAAGCGAAAAATAAACGGTCAGTCGGCAATATGGACCGACTGGGGTGCTTAAACCGGTTTTACAGAGCTCTAACCTCGCACTTCCTGACGAGTTTCTCAAATGCAAGCAACGAAAAGGTAAACGATCTTTTTGAAGACTTCCGGAACTTCTTCCGAAAAGCAAATTGTATGATATATTGAAAAAGAACAACGTAAATTGAATGATGTATGCGGCAGGTATTTTAAAAACATAACTTAATACCATCCGCTGCGGCAACGATATATTGGGGTGCATTCTTAAAATCCATTATAGGAAAGGGTTTGTTGTAATATTATTATTCCTTAACTTTACCCATATTCTGTCCATCAGACTCCTACAATAATATATGGGAAAGATAAAAAGACTCACTAAATCATCAACATTGGGTTTAGAATTGTCAGAATAAGATTATTATACTAAGCAAATTGTGGTGACTTTTTTTTTACTTTTGTATGAGTAGCAACCACCCGCAAATCAGCAATAAGGTTCGTCATAGAAATTGGCAGTTTGTTTGGAGATGATAAAAATCCTCTATCCTCCAGACACAATATCGTACATTAACTTGTGACCTTCATTTCTGGCCAGCAACCTCGCTTATTGACCTATCTGTTTAGATATCAAAGGATCACTCTTTAAGCATTCCATATCACCTTTTTTCAGTCAAAAAACTACAATTAATAGCTACCTAGTTTGAAGCTTTTTCGACCCAAAGGCTCATTGTCGGTTTGTTTAATTCTTGTGCTGGTAATGGTGTTGCTTGTGTGCTACATTGTTTATTGCTTTCAGTTTCGGGTAAAGGATTTGGCAATTGTGACATAATGAAACGGTCTTTCAGGGAGTTTTTTTTATTGGTTTTCGTTATCTTGGGATTTTGTCAATAGTTTTGAGTCGTATATCTTTTTGTTTTCTCTAAATTTCAAATTTTAGTAAGTTAGGTGTTTATGGTTGATGGATATTCAATATAGGTACGGGCGATAGTGGTTGTTTTAATTGGAAAACCGTCTCGTCTCGTATTATTTTCATGCGTTGCGTTTGAGTTACACTTTGATTTGCAAACCTGGCAACAATTTCTCTTTGTAGAGCTCCTGCAAGTAGTCTGTTTTGGTAACACATTGTGAGAAGTTAAGTGAATTGTGACGGTATGCGGTTTTGTCGGTTGTGAACTTTTGCTTTTAAATAAAGTAGTTGGCGTAATTGCGTTTTGCAGGATACTTTAACTAGAAGAGATCCATTTCAAAATTATTTGACACATTTTGATCTGTCAATGATCTATTTAATTGACTTTGCAATTAGAAATGGAGACGTTTTGATAAAGGTTAGCAGTATAAATTATCTTTAAAAACTATGCGTTTTGGGAATGATTAAACTTCTCTACCAAAGGCCACGAGTGAGTAGACACAAATCTACACCTGTGGCCCCTAAATATCACAATAAGCAATAATTTCAGTTTTATATTGCAAAAATGTTTTAAATGAGGGCTTAAACCAGCCTTGAGTGTCATTTTGTTTTTTGAGAAGGAGACAATCATCAGACACAATCCTGATAGAGTCAGATTTTTTGCATTGTTTCTCTTTTCTTTACTAAAATATTCTGTTTTGGTAAACAACAGAAAAAGCCTCTTGCACAACACATCAGTAACGCACACAAGTATTCTTAAGTAGCCACTAGTAGTTCGTTTTTATTATTAAAGCCACAAAACAGTTTCTTTACTGCAAAAAAGTATATGACACAAACGATAATTTACAAACCTATTATTCGGAACTAATAATAATACGACATAAATTATCTGTCAAGAACAAGTGGCTCAGTTTTGGATTGCCATGGAAGAACTCTTGGGTTCAAATATTGCAAAAGGAATGCATTTAATTTTGTTTTCTTTCTTTTTCATTTTCCAACTGGTGATAAGATAACATAATTAATTATATCGTTTACATGTTTATAAAAACAAAGACCAGTTATATAATAATAAGAAATATGATTAAGGTCCAATGTATTGTATTTGTATTTTGGGTTTTACGGCACACTGACACTTGATAGGTCGTACGGCGCCGAATGCGTTATAGTTCAAAGACAATAGAATATAAAGAGGTTAAAACTAAAATACGCGAGTAGAAAGAAAACTCTATCAGGTTAAAAACGTGAACTATAAGTGAGAACAGGTAAACATATTAAACAGTTAAAATGTAAAACGTTAGCATTATAAACCGTTTAAAAATTTATAACTTATTAAGAATACCAATCTCGTTCAGGAAGCAAACAAACTTAGCATCAGATACCGTCTTAAATAGTTCGTGTATATTATTAGCATTTAAATACTTAGACCGAATATGGTCTCTGTCAATACAATGTTATAAAATATGATTAGGTGTCGGTGGTTCCTGGCAAGGAACACATTCAGGTTGAACGTCTCTTTGTAAAAGATATGAATGCGTTAAACTAGTATGTCCAATGCGACAGCGGGTAAGAGCTACGTCTTTCTACCTACTTCCTCTGCAAGTAGAGATATTGGCACCGACGTTAGGTTTAATGGAGTGTAATTTGTTATAAACAGTATTATCCGAACTTGTTTGCCATTTGGTTAAAATATATCGATTGATAAGTGGTTTAAAATCTGTTTGGGGTATGCAAAGATCTGTCTCAGCAAGGGCTCTTAACTGCATCCTCGTTTCCTCGGATGCCTGCATGACTAGGGTAGCCAATAGAAAACAAAATTCTTATTAAGACAAACTTCACTAAGTTTTAAAAGAAATTCTCTAATGAGGGGTTTGGAAAAAATAAGGTTTTAATAGACTGTAATACAGACAATGAGTCAGTGAACACTACAAATTTATCGCCAGGATGACTTAAAATGAAATCAAGAAAAAGCTTTACAGCCTGAATTTCGGCTGTAAAAATTGACGATTCTATTTCTGGAAATTTTTGTTTACCTATGGAACCACAGCCGACGTATGAATCTGCTTTTGAACCACCAGTATATATTTCGAGGTAATAAGAGACTTTCATGTTAAGCAGTTCGTAAATATTTGAGCGAAGCACGAGAGGTTCTGTTTCTGACTTATTATCTGCATAAAAGAAGATAAGTCGGCCTTGGGAGTTTTAAATTGCCATGTTAGAAATTCCAGCACATTATTATCGGTAATTTGTTTTAAATTCAAATGTGATGATTGTATACTTTTTAGCATTCGTAAACCAAACGGCTTTATTGCCTTTAGTTAACGCTCCTACAAGTGTTAAAATTTAGGATTGAAAATAACACCATGTGCAGTATTTTTAGGGTTAGACTTAACTTTTGTTATGAACTAAAGCCCAAGTTTTTCTCGTCTAAGGTACACCGATTGCTCATTTGCTTCAACGTAAAGGTTCTCAAGGGGAGAGTTTCTGAAAGCTTCGTGAGCCAGACGGAGTCCCTGGTTGTGGACAACGTCTAGCATTTGCAGATATGATCTACTGGCAGAGCCGTAAACAATGCTGTCATAATCTAATTTTGATCTGACAAGTGACCTATTAAGTTGCAATAAAACTTTTCTTTCAGCTCCCAAGTCAGTATGGGATAACAATTTCAGTAGGATTAAGAGATTCGAGACATTCAGATTTTACATATTTAATATGCGGTATAAAAGATAATTTACTGTCAAATATGACACAAAGAAATTTAGTTTTCTTGACAACAGCAATACAGAAATGTATGCAGTTGGTTTTGGTGGGTGAAAATTTAAAACCATTGTTGTTACTCCAAGTTTGTAATTTGTTGAGGCATTGTTGTAATTGCCTTTCTCTAGTATTGATATTCTTGGAACGATAACATATAAGGAAATTGTCCACATATAGTGAACTATCTACGCCTTTATTTAGCGTTTTTAAAATGTAATTGTTTTATGTTAAAGAGAGTAACTGATAATATACTACCCTGAGGGACACCTTGTTCCTGTATATGAACAGAAGACAAAGCAGACCCAATTTTAACTTGACAATTTCTGTCAGAGAGAAAACTGTAAATAAACTGGGTAAACGTCCCTTAGGACCAAGGTCACCTAAATGTTTTAAAATCCCTTGTTTCCATGTAGTATTATATGCCTTTTCAAGGTCAAAGAAGGCTTCTCTTAAAACGTTTTAATTCGAACGATATGATCGAGTGTACTTCGTTGGTTTCTGAACCCACTTTGAAATTCTGTGAGTACATTATTTGATTCAAGATACCAAACGAGTCTATTATTTATCATCAGTTCTTAAGACAAATACAACTAGTCAAAGCAAAAGGTCTGTAACAGGAAGGATCTGATGGATCCTTTACCTGTTTAGGTATAGGTATGACGAATGCATTTTCCACGATTTTGGAAGTTGTCCGGAAAACCAAATTTGATTATAAATAGATAAAATTGATAGGGAATTTTATCAGGATCAGCAGCGGATCTATTCAGGGCCTCCTTAAGTTCTCTTTAAGAAAAAGGTTGGTTGTACTTTTCATTATTGTTTGAATTAAAGTGTTTTTTTTCTTTTCTCAACCCGATTTTCTGAAGATGAGTTGTTGCAAAATATTTACCAATTGTGTCTGAAATTTCCTTTTTGTTTGTTATTAACGAGTTATTAGATTTTAAAAGTCTTTATTGTTGCAGAAGAAGATTTACCGCCGATTTTCCTTATGGCTAACCAGACATTTTTGACCGAAGTTTTACTGGTTATACCAGAAACAAACTTCTGCTATTATTTTTACTAGACATTCTTTTGGCTTATTAATTGATTTGCCTGCTTTTTTCCCTTTCATATTTTTACATTATTTAAATTAGCAGTTATAGGACGTATACTTAATATCCTAAGTGCTGCTCTACGTTTTCTTATGGATTTTCTGCATTCATCATTAAACCAAGGTTTGTTTCGCTATGACTTTGTCGTGGTCTTAGGTATACACTTTTCTGTTATGCTATAACTATTTTTTGAGAACGAATGTATTTTATCATCAGCATTCTCAAATTTTGAAGTACAGAACATTCAGAATAATTCCCAATCTGCTCTGTTTATCCTCCTGTAGGTATTATTGTCACTTAGGTTTACAGTTTTATTGTTTAGTATTATGGGAAAGTAATCACTTCCACATAAACCATCATGTACATCACTACTGGGCCGGCCAACTCTCTTCTCTCGGGTATAAGGTGGACTAGGTCCTCTTGTTTTCCCGAAAGAGCTTGTAGTTTCTCTTGAAACTTTTGCCATTGCGGTACCTTTTCTTTCTGCCTTCGTCTGCTTTGAAGTAGGTTCTGAAGGTTTGGAAGAAGAGGATTTAGTAGGTTGTGAAGAGGAAGGTTTAGAAGATTGTGAAGAAGTTGGTTTGGGTGTAAGTAGTTTGATTTGTTACAGAATACTCTGCATTTTGTAACTTTGTAGGAATTATGACTTTTTCAGATACTTGATCACCTGATGGTATTTCATACTGCGTTGAACTGTCTTTGAATTTGACGATGTAGTGACGGTATCAGAGACTTCTGAAGAAATTGTTGGAATAGGGTCAAAGCATTTGCGTTTTCGATCCATGAGAAATGAATTTCGGCACTCTAAGTCACCACCCGCCTCGGAACCCAACAAGGGGACGTTGACATGGAGTGGGTATCCGACCGCCCAACGCCAGTGACATCAGAGTGCTATACTCTGACATGAAGTACAAAATTTAAATAATGCCGATTGATCCGTATAGCCGGATGTCTATAGATTATAAGTAAAAGGAGACAATTAGAGGGAGATGTTGCGTTGCACGGTATACAATAAAGGACAGAAAAAGCAGAAATTAGAGTGGATAGTAGGAGGACTAAGTGTGGACTAAGTAAGTGTGTAAAATTGGGAAATAGAAGCAATCTATGGACAACGCGGCCTGCAGTTTGGTTAAACCGGACCAATATAATCACCAGTCTACCCCGCAACTAAGGGCCAAAGTAGTGTGTTGACCAGTGCTGACTTATATATCTTATCCTGACAAACCACTAAAGGAAACAACCACCAGGATCGTCACAGCGATACAGGGTTGCCACCCAAGGCAAACAGGTGGGCTACGTTTGGAGGGTTCTTATCCCACTACAGGTAGCGGCAGCCGGAGAATTCTAAGGCCCCTACCGGCAGGACCGAAAGTCTAATGAATATTGCAAGATATATTAAATTTTCAAAAAGGAAAAATACACAATCTGAGACAGGCTTTGCATATAAAATAGTAATCCAAGTTTTTATTGCCGCGGAACGGTCAGTCGACAAACAGACAGAAAGTTGGTTGTTTTTTTTCAGCACAGAGCTCTTACATGTATCTCGCATTTCCTGGAAGGGTTGGTGTTCTACAAAACACTACAGTAACAAGACTGCATAACATATTTCACGTCTTGAAAATAAATATTTCATGTTTTAAATATAAAAAAAAAAAAAAAACTCCTTCTCTGCTTTAGGGGATCGTTTCACACTTTGAACTACATGTAGTAGCGCCCGACCAGTACACGGTTCTAGAACATAAACATTTGATGTTTTCAGTTGTTTCAGAAAACAAAATAGAATATTTAGTTTGTTTGTTTTTAAATTTCCAATTGATAGTATTATAATTTCACAAATTGCTGAGTGGATTTGAACGTCCGACAAAATCTTGTTTACCCGCTGCTGCCAACGTCTGAGCTCTGTAATACCGGTTAAAGCACATCAGTAGGTCCCTTTTGCCGACAGACTGTTCCAAGGAGGTACTGGAGGGTTTTTTCTTTTTTTTGTTAAATGACTCATGTTGCAATGCTCACAGGACATTGTATTCTTATTAGGGTAAACAGGGTAGATGTAAATGTGACAAAACAAAGTAACGAAACATAACACACACAAAGAAAAACCAACATTTACCGCTTTGGAATGGTCAGAATCAGATCACCAATCAGAATTTAAAAGCCTTGACAAAATGGAACTATTCAAAACACACACTGCCAAGGGGAAAATAAAATCCTGAAAAAAATAGAAAACAAATGTATGTAATTAAATATTGTGCATAAATTCTAACTGACTTGTTCAGAAATCAACACCATTCTGGTATATATCTTGTATTACTACAAATCAGGCTGTTTAAGAATTCTGATTGTTACGCAGTCTTTTTTAAAATGTATCCTTAGAGAAATTGACAATCTGTGATGTACATTTCAATGCCTGTATAAATTGATACGGAATTCCAGAAATGCAAAGGTCATAATTATTGCGTCTTTTCTGATATTTCCTTGTTTGAAAATGTGAAAGTACACATCTCTGTTGATGTGTTTTTAGGTGAGTAAGATTTTGTGTTTTAGATAATTTTAAGCTTGACAGACCTGGTATACATAACGTTCCTTACTTTAACAAGTTTATTTGACGACATCAATCGTTTCACGTCTCTATGTTCTTGTAATACACTTAGTTTTCAGTGTAAATTTAGTGTGTTTTTTTGTCATTGAAACTCATGAGACTTTTCAATAATATTGTTATACTTATGATTTATCTTTTGCAAAATAAGGTGTTGCATGTGTCCATTTCAAATGTCTATACATATGGCCAGTACATCACACAATCTCTTCAATCTCATTTTTTAACATATCTGTCTTATCGTAGGCAACATTTTGTAGGCACATGTATTATTGCACTTGAACTGATAGAACTTTATGCCAAGGGTTCACGTTATTTATGCGAATCAAAATTATCTTTTATTTAATTATTCCGTCTTTAAATCAAATTGATTATTTTCTCTAGTTTATTTGCTAGTAAAAACTAAACTGCTAAATTCTTTTTTAAAGTTGACTTGTTGCTGCAAATCGATGCATGTATTCAAATGTTTACACGTAAACACCAATATTTGATAGTAATCTTCATCATGTGAAGCTGTTTCTACAGAAATTTATTGTCACTGCTTCGAAATTTGTATTTTGGGTTTTACGGCACACCGACACTTACCAGGTCATACGGCGCCAAATATAAAGAAGTTAATCTCATACAGAACATAATCAAGTTTACTCTAAATTGCGTGAGTAAAATATAGAAAAATACAAAAGTCTGTCTAGTTAAAATAATGTGTGAAGTATAATTTAAAACAGGTAAATGTATTAAACTGTTAAAAAATGTATTGTTCAAAAATGTATAACGGTTTCTAAATAAACAGTTTAAAAATGTATAACTTATTCAGAATATTGATCTCAGTCAAGAAGCAAACAAGTAGAGCATCCGACACTGTCTTAGACAGTTCGTCAAAGTACTTCGAACAAATGTGGTCTGTGTCGATACACTGTAATAAAATATGGTTGCATGTCAGTAGTTTCTTGCAGGAAACACATACAGGTTGAACATCTCTTTTTAAAAGATATGAATGAGTTATTCTAGTATGTCCAATGCGACAGCGGGTAAGAGCTATGTCTTCGCGCCTACTTTCTCTGCAAGTAAAGATTTTGGCACCGACGTTAGCTTTAATTACTTGTAATTTTTTATAAACAATATAGTCCCAAATGTTTGCCATTTGGTTAAAATATATCGATTGATAAGTGGTTTACAATCTGTGTTTCTAAGTTAGAAATGAAGCAGATTTTGCAAATTTATCTTCATCCTCGTTTCCTCGGATGCCTACTTGACTAGGTAGCCAACAGAAAAGAATATTCTTATTAATATAAACTTCACTAAGTGGAAAAGCAATTCTCTAATGAGGTGGTGGGAAAAAATAAGATATTTAATAGACAGTAATACCGACAAAGAATCAGTAAATACTACAAATTTATCGCCAGTGGGATTTGAAATAAAATCGGGAGAAAGCTTAACAGCCTGTATTTCGGCTGTAAAGATGGACGAGTCGGGTGGTATTGTTTGTTTAAAACAATGAATATTACTTACGGAAGCACAGCCGACATATGAATCTGCTTTTGAGCCATCAGTTTATATTTCGAGGTAGTTTTTTCTTATTGCGCAGTTCGTAAAGATTTGAGCGAAGTACGAGAGGTTCTGTTTTTGACTTATTATTTGTACAAAGAGTTAAATCGACTTCGAGAGTTTAAAATTGCCATGGTGGAAATTCCAATACATTTTTAACGGAAATTTGTTTAAATGTGATGATTTTAATAATTTCTAGCATTCGTAAACCAAACGGCTTTATTGCCTCTGGCTTACGCTCGTACAAGTGTTCATATTAAGGATTGAAAATAACATCATGTGCTGGATTGTGCGGGTTAGATTTCACTTTTGTTAAGAACTGAAGCGTAAGTTTCTCTCGCCTTAGATACAATGACAGCTCATTTGCTTCAACGTATAGGCTCTCTACCGGAGAGGTCCTGAAGCTCCAAGGGCTAGATTAAGTCCCTCGTTGTGGACAACGTCAAGCATTTGGAGATATGATCTCCTGGCAGAGCCGTAAACAATGCTGCCATAATCTAAATTTTGATCTCATAAGTGATCTGCAATGTTTTAATGAAACTTTTCTATAAGCGACTGCAAATTTGTGTCTACTGCAAGTAATGGTTTCAATTATAGATGTGCACAGTGCCAGGTCGGACGAGCTTGTTGTAGTTGGAGACTTCAACTTGCAATCTCGATGATCAGTTAGATCGAGACGCCTGACAGTCTTTTGAGATCTATGGACTTCATCAAATTGTCAAATATGCGACACATCAGAAAGGCGACATCCAGAACGTTTTTATGACGCAGGACATAAGTGCAGTCGTATCTAACCTCAGTGTGTTCGATCCAGCTACCTGGGATAACAGTGGCCACTATTGTACGGATCATTTAGAAGTGCAGTTCGAAACGGTGTTTGAAAAGCCTGCCAACCCCTTCAAATAGATATCCTGCCGTAAATATCACTCTATTGATTTATTTTTATTACGTGATTATATGAGGACGTCCCATGAGTTCAACATTATGCAATGAAGAAGGGAATAACTTGTTGATGCATTCAATATTGGTTTAAGGAGGTCGACAGGCATGATCCGTTACAGCATAAGACTATCACTCTCTGACCACTTGCTCCATGGTTCTCCGATGAGCTTCATCTTGCGGAACGGGATAAATGTCTGTGACTCAAGCCTTAGTTGGAAGTTCATCGTCGGATGTAACGGGCTCGGTGTCGTAGTCAACACAATGCTGGTCAAGTCACGAAAGTCCTACTTCAGCTCCAAGATTCAAGACTGCGGCTCCAACCACAAGGACATATACCGCATTGCCAAACATCTCCTTGATGAGAGTACAGACCTGGTGTTTCCGGAGCACTAATCGACCATCGACCTTGCTGAACATTTCAGTTTGACAAGATCATGAAAATCACGATTGGGTTACCCGTACTAGCTCCCCCAGGTCCAGAACTACGTCTTCTCTTTCAGTGTTTCACTCCTGCAAGCAATGAGGAAATGCGAAAACTCAAATTACTGTCAGCCCGAATAAGTCGTGTGCATTAGACCCTCTACCAACGTGGTTGATGAAAGAGTGTATTAGCGAACTTGTGCCACTACTCAAGCACATTGTAAAAGCTTCTTTACATGCAGGTCTAGTCCCCGAGTCACTGACAATGGCTCACATCACGCCGCTCCTTAAAAACAAACAGGACATGACCCAGAGGTTGACAAGAACTACCGTCCCGTCTTCAATCTGGGCTTTTTGTCAAAACTCTAGGAGCGGGTTGTTGCCAGTAAGCTTGATTTGTACCTTATTGCCAATGCACTCTCTAAACCATATCATAGTGCGTACACCAAGTTTCATTCGACTGAAACGGCACTCCTTCGCATCCAGTCGGATATATTAAAATCATAGGATCTGAGTAATGCGGCCGTGTTATCTATGATCGACTTATCAGCAGCCTTCGATACTTTTGACCACAAGACACTTATTGAATGCTTCAGATTAGGTTTTGGCATTGCCGGTGTAGCCTTGGAGTGGTTCGCTTCGTACCTTAGTTATCGTCATCACTTAGTGTATATATCAGGCAGCTGCTCAAAGCCCCATGAGCTCAGATTTGGTGTAACCGCAGGGGCCTGTTCCGCGGCCTAACTTCACACGCTGCACACACGGGCTCTTGGTGATCTGATCAGGCAGTATGGCCTGGACTATCACATGTATGCTGACGATACACAATCGTATGTCTTTTTAAGCGCAAATGTGTTGCAAATCTCACACAAGCTGTCCAACGCTTAGAAGCCCATTCTGAAGGACACCCGTACATGGATACCAAAAGTCTTAAGCTCAATAGCGATAAAACCGCAATTGTTGCTTTGTGCGCCTAAGAAGTCTCCAGTAAGAAATCTTGGTGTTGTGTTTGTACCGAACAATGTCCATGGAACAGGAAGTTAAATCATTTGCACGGTCTTGCTTCATGTATTTAAGGAATATATGTCGCTGAGACGCTTCTTGTCTGAAAACGCACTAAAATCCCTGGTTTATGGACTTCATTACTTCACGCTTGGAACTATTGTAACGGCAATTTTAACTAGTCTCCCAAATAACCATTCACTGTTTATAAAGAGTTCGGCTTCTTGTCTTATAGGCGCAAAGCGGTCTGACCACATTTCTCCAATTATTGTGGATTAATACTCGGTTACCACTGGTGTACATTTCCTTTCGATCAATAGGCACCAGCCTACATATCAGTATCCATTAAACCGAGCAGATCTCTTCGCCCATGGGGTCAGCCGACACCTAGTCACAACTAGGAGGTGGAGCGATCCTTTCATTCTGCTGATCCTGAGGCTACGGAAAAGGCTTCCAGGTAACCCCAGGGCCCTATCAAGACTGACAAGCTTTAAGAGGGCCCTTAAAACACACCTTTTTTCATAAATGCTCATTTGCACTAATAAAAATAATAGTAATGAGGAACTAGTAATCGGATCTCTACAGGCAACAGTCTATGGGCCTGTTTCACAGTCCTGTCTAGTGTTGAGTGTTGCTGACACGTCTTCTTCTTTCACCGCTGATCGGCATTTCAAAATTTTCAGTTTTTATTAAAGTGATAAGATCGTTTTGTATGAAAAACAGTGAATGGTGTGTGCATGAGTCACGGGAATTAGTTGCTTTTAGCTCCACCACGGCCTTGTTGGAGATTTGATGTTTTAATAAGGTATATCTATAGGGCTATTAAGCGATGTAAATATCCAGCTCAAATTGTATATATACCATGGTAATAACCTCGAAAAGTATCCCTTGCTTGGTCTGCGATACACTTATAAAAATATCTTAATGTAAGTCAACAAACACATTCAACAATAAGGCCAACAACACTCGACGTCATTGATGCTGTGTTATTAATGAATGTGAAGATTAGCTTTCTAGAAATCATAAATCTTTGATTAACAGGTTCATGTGCTTGCTAGGTCAACTAAGATTATAATGCAAAATGAGGCGGAACGAACAGTTTTTAGTAAATACACCGTGTGAACCATGAAGACACAGGATAGTCCAGTGGTAGAGATAGTTTTAGACAGGTTATTACGTGTTCCGAATCCCTGTCACACGCCGTATATATTATTGGTCTAGAAATTTGCCTCGAACTGTGCCACTCGACTCAGATGATTAAAAGAATACATACATATATACATGCAGGCAGGCAGACAGACAGACAGACAGACAGACACACAGACAGACAGGCAGGCAGGCAGACAGACAGACACACCGTAGACAAACAGACAGACAGGCAGGCACGCAGGCAGGTACATACACACATATAGACACACTGACACCACACAGACACACGATATATATATATATTAGTATATAGTATATATATATATATATATATATATATATATATATATATATATATATATATATATATATATATATATATTGTGTGTGTGTGTATATATATATATAAGCGAAAATAAGGTTTAAAATATATATACTGTTTTGGTTATTGAGAAGAGGGATGGGATGGGATTTGCCGGCATTTTAGCCATTAAATGTGCACCGACATTTCTATTATTATAGCACATGAGCACTTATGAGGTGTCCAGGGACTTAACCCGGCCGGTCCGTTACACTGACACCGACAAGTCAGGCGTAATGCTGTCCACTTAGCCCAGAGCGTTAGGAGGGAAGCCCATTTATCAACTTTAAAGTCTTTGGTTTGACCGGCCGGGGTTTGAACCTGTGACCTCCCGATCCGTAAGCCTACGCTCTTCCAATTGAAGCTATTGCGGTTGGTTGAGTGAGAAGAATACACGCTATAGTATACAAATTGAGCGTTTAAGAATTTGCACTCCTAATATCAAATAGGATAACACACAGTATTTGGCGACAGAAAACGTTTTATATTTCAAAACCTATATAGAACTTAAAGTCAAATGATGTGCTCCATATTTTTTTAATATTCACATCCCTGTCCGTAAGACACATCGTTATTGGACATAATTTCAAGGGAAGAACATTAGGCAGCCACAGGTAAACCGTTCAATAACAACAAGGTGTTGCTGTTTCTTGATTGGTTTGTTGTTAGGCAAAAATGTTCCATTGTTGAAAAGGATCTCGACCACGACATTTGATGGTTTTTTGCATCAATGCTCTTTTGTATTATTAAGGAAGGGTGCACAGACGATGGCTAAAGAACGTTGATCAAATGAAATTGATCAAATTAAATTGATATATCCTGGCTCAGACAGCCAACTAATTCAATGATATTATACAAGGTACATTGGAAACACAATAACATCTTACCATATTGCCATTAGGTCTCTTCTTGTCACGTGATAAATTGACGTACTACTTGCTGACAGGCTTGAGTGTCTAATATGCTCTGCAAATCTCGTAATTGCCTGTGATTATTTATACGGACTATAAACACTTATTGTTAAAGATGACAATAAATAGTATAAAATGTTAAGATACGACCATAACTTCTCAAGTAAAATACCACCATCTGAAAAGCGGGGAATAACATCATTATCATGAATGTCTTATCCTATCTGAGCCACGCTGCACATTAGGCCATTTTAAACTCATAAAAACCACGTGATAACTTTTAAGAACACTTTAGTTCATCATTCGGATAAATAGACATGCCAACGTCGGTATCATTTCTAAGTAGTAATCCATATTGTACTAATAGATTTGTAAAAATAACATTTAGAGTGGGTTTCTTTTCACGCTGTGGATTGTCTAACAATTGATTTAGTGTCTTAAATACATTTACACTACAGAATGTTACAACACAGAAAATTATGTAACAATTCCGCCGGACATGGATTACGTTTTGCTTTTAGTATTTAGGAAAGGCAAACTGTGCAATTTGCCGCATTTTGTTGTGTTTGTGTGAGTTTGAAATTCAATTAACATAATATTTTTTTTAATAGTAAGTGTATCCATGTGTCCGTTATTATATCCCAAAAATGAGCTGATTCTGTAGGTAGTAATTATTAGCCATGAACTGCTATAACGAAAAAATACACGCGTTTCATAATGAAAAGCGTAGACATATGATAAACAAATTCCTAGATATTAAGCCTATATAGAGACAATTACCTGCCAGTCTCGTGCTATTACACAATCAGCTTCGGAACACAAAAACATCTCATTACAATACCAACGGTATCTCCAATCCTTGATGGGACGAGTGGTTATTATATATATATATATATATATATATATATATATATATATATATATCTATATATATATATATATATATATATATATACCACTCGTCCCATCAAGGATTGGAGATACCGTTGGTATTGATATAAATGTATAACTATATATAACTATATAACTAAATATAACTATATCTATATATAACTATATAACTATATATAGAACTATACACAGATAAATTAAAGATGAGAGAGAGATAAATGAAAAATTATCACAACAAATTATGCATTTTTAACAGATTATATGGGCGTTACAATTTCATTTGACAGGAAGTTCATTGCCATGTTTAACGACTAGAAGCATACACTACTATCATCAATTATGTTACTTAATATGGCCGTTGAATCAAACAAGCATACATGGCGCACTCACAAAACCTAATTCTGAGACACTGCTTAGGTTGCATGCCTTCGCAAAATGTGGTGAATCAATAACATTGATGTGAATATCCAATGATTATCCTGACTGTTATTAAAATATGTTAGCATCTCTATTGTAAACTTCTGTTGTTGAATACATTTTTATTCGTTCTATGACGATTCCCTTTCAACAATGATCCCATTTGTTATGTTTCTAACATACTATCGGTATTTATGTAATCCTAACTACTTATGAGTTATGGTTAATTTGTACTTTTTTATCTATTTTTTACTTTTTGTGATATGCTTATGAAAAAATACACGTATACGAATTAGCCTCGAATTATTATAGATAATTATGGAATTATATTATCAATTTAAGTAAATATTCTGCATGTTTCTGTTTCCGTTAGAATATATTTAAGAATTCTGAATCTGATTTTATATTCCTGAATAGTAAATCTAGCAATGGTTGAAAATTTACTACCCTGTAAACGTTAAAGTAAGCCAGACGCTTTATGAAGTTCATTCATGTTTTTCTTTTTAATTTGACATGAACAGTTCACAATGCCGTTGCTTAAAATTGCTAATTATAAGTCCTTATAAGTTCTTTGTTACAAATCAATAAGTATATGGGCTTTATATGGATTGAGTTAATGACAAAATAGACCTACCAAAGTGTGGGATGTGAATGTAACATCAGGAAACATAAATAGACAATCATAATTTATCAGGCAAATACAATTAATGTGCAAATACAAACATTCTGGAGAGAGTTAATTGCACGTTAATGTGTTAATTCAAGAAATACATATGTTTCTACAAACAATGGCGCTTTTCCGATTAAGATTAAATAAATGTTTGATTGGCAATAATCAGATTTAAAGAGTTATTTCTCTAAAAGTAATGTAGAATATCGAATATCGGTTTTAAAATAGTTGTTTCTTAAATGCTTTTTATGTAAACAAAACTATATATAACCTTTTAAACAAATAGTGCCACTAAATACGTTATTTATCATAACGCTTATTTACTAACTAGTCTGAATCGTTATGGAACAGTATCTTAATATTTGAAAACAATCTGAACTGTGTTGGGCCATTGAGAACGCCGACTCTGTATTTATAGTTGGTTTTAGAAATTGAGTGACGTCACGACTTTAAGAGGCGTTTGCATTTAAAACTGTCATTATGGTTGTATTCAATCAGGAAATGAAAATATTGTATAAGTTAAGTGCACTTTGCTTTGGTATAAAATCTTAAGATGACTTAAGTAATTTAGTTAAGGAAATGAAGTATATGTATGTAATAAATCATATATTATATAAATATATAAATATATTTAAAAATTCTGAATCTGATTTTATATTTCTGAATAGTAAATCTAGCAATGGTTAAAAATTTACTACCCTGTAAACGTTAAAGTAAGCCAGACGCTTTATGAAGTTCATTCATGTTTTTTTTTAATTTGACATGAACAGTTCACAATGCCGTTGCTTAATATTGCTAGTTATAAGTCCTTATAAGTTCTTTGTCACAAATCAATAAGTATATGGGCTTTTTATGGATTGAGTTAATGACAAAATAGACCTACCAAAGTGTGGAGTTGTGAATGTAACTTCAGGAAACATAAATAGACAATCATAATTTATCAGGCAAATACAATTAATGTGCAAATACAAACATTCTGGAGAGAGTTGATTGCACGTTAATGTGTTAATTCAAGATATAAATATGTTTCTGCAAACAATGGCGCTTTTCCGATTAAGATTAAATAAATGTTTGATTGGCAATAATCAGATTTAAAGAGTTATGTCTCTAAAAGTAATGTAGAATATCGAATATCGGTTTTAAAATAGTTGTTTCTTAAATGCTTTTTATGTTAACAAAACTATATATAACCTTTTAAACAAATAGTGCCACTAAATACGTTATTTATCATAACGCTTATTTACTAACTAGTCTGAATCGTTATGGAACAGTATCTTAATATTTGAAAACAATCTGAACTGTGTTGGGCCATTGAGAACGCCGACTCTGTATTTATAGTTGGTTTTAGAAATTGAGTGACGTCACGACTTTAAGAGGCGATTGCATTTAAAACTGTCATTATGGTTGTATTCAATCAGGAAATGAAAATATTGTATAAGTTAAGTGCACTTTGCTTTGGTATAAAATCTTAAGATGACTTAAGTAATTTAGTTAAGGAAATGAAGTATATGTAATAAATCAAGACAAATAAATTCGCGAATGTAAGAAACAAGACTGTATATTCTAAACATACACGTAAAATAAATAACAATAAAAATGGTATTTTTTTATTTTACAAAATAAAATAAATGTCTTTAATCCGTCTGTATTTCACAAGATTACGTCATATTAAGTAGTCACGAAGTTAAAAAGACTTTGAACCAGTGACAGAGGTAAATGTTATGAATAAGAATATATGACAAAGTCCTATGGGCATTGTAACATATACCAAACCCTGAAAAGGCACAGAACGAGGGTATTTCACGTGCAAGTCAAGCGAAAAGTAAGAACAAATTTGTGCTGAATCATTTAACGAAAATAACAAACCCGACAGATTCCGCCTTGGAACGGTCAATCGGCAATGACCAATGGACCGACTGGGTTGCTTAAACCGGTTTTACAGAGCTCTAACCTCGCACTTCTCAAATGTTTCTCAAATGCAAGCAAAGAAAAGAAAAACGATATTTCTAAATATAAAATATCCAAGCGCTGATATATTTATAAGTTATGACAAAAGTAGTGACGTCATTGAAAAATAAAGTCCAAAAAGTGTTAAGAAAAGAATATGGTATTATTTCGATTAGAAAATCTGCACAAAAAAGGTAGACTATAAATTAAAAAAAAACTTTCTGAACAAACATGACTAGAGACGAATAAATGTTTGTAGCATCCTGTTCGACCCGAAAATATACATGAATATATATGATAAAATCCTCTGCCTATTGCAACATATACAAACATTTGAAAATGCACAGGACAAAGGCATTCACATGCAAGCCAAATATAAAAGCAAGAACAATTCCGGGTGAGTCATTAAACAAAAACGCAAACCCGACAGTAACTGCCTTGGAATGGTCAGTCGACAAAAAGGACCGACTGGGGTGCGTAAATCGGTTTAAGAGAGCTCTAACCTCGCACTTCCTGATGGGTTTCTCAAATGCAAGCAACGAAAAGAAAACCGCTCCTTTTGAATAAATGTCCAAGCACTTATGTGTTATTTGATTTAGGTTATGACGAAAATAGTGATGCCATTGAAAAGAAAGTGACCAAATTGTGTTTAGAAGAGAGATGGGTATTATTTTGATTAGAACAACTGCACAAAATTGTTGATAGTAAAAGAAATTATTTTTTTTAAATCAAGAAAAAAATGACCAGAGAAAGGTAAATGATTGTAGCATACCATTCATGTGAAGATGGAATTAAGAAACCGACGTTCAATGTCCATCAACGTAAATACACGAAACAATCCTTATAGGATGAATTAAATAACAACATAACTACATGCACAGGGAGATGTTTTACGACCGCCACACTGCACAAGTAACATTGTTGTGATCATGATAAAAAATATATGACAAAGTATGAGCTTGGACAAAATTTAAAAAGTTGTTTTCTCTCCTGTTATTGCACATTAGCTCACCTCATACTAGTTATAGGATTAATAAAACAGTTGTGTTCCTTTATTAGACAGAAATGGAAATATATTATTATAAATTTAAAAACTAATTATATTTCATATAAAACTGGTTATGGCGTTTCAGACACAAATGTCATACAGAGTTTGTTTTTACATTTGTGTGTACAGCAACTCTACTTCACCCGATTCTAGCTCAATAGACACAAATTCATGTGTTAGAAAGTAGCGGGTCAATCTGGCCTGCGACTATTAGAGTCCGCGGTTGTATTGAATTGAAGAGAATCTTATCTATTTTTAGTGGATTGTTTGGATTCTACGATTATTAAGCAACCCTCTTTCACTAAAAGAAATTTCTCGGTAAATTATAGATTTTTGGAATCGGCTTGTCTTTCCGCACATCGTCGCCTAGTTGAATTGACAGCCACACATACACCCTCACACATTTGCGCATCTATATGTACACTCTTATATGTCAAATTTGTACATACAAGATGGGTACCGTTCAAATTTATATAGCTAATTGCAAGGCTTTTGGTTTTGAAACAAATTATTGATACAACACAACCAAGATGGATAGACGAGGATAACGTGGAGAATAGATTAATGATTTTCATAAAAGTATTGGCCATACAGCATATGTTGAACATGGCGAACTGGGCCAATTTTGATATTCGAGGAAGAGCATTTGCCTATCGTTCATCAATTACGAAAACATAGGTTGCCTTGAATAAAAGCCCTTAACCTTGTTAAGTTTGCATGTTGCTTACAGTAATTTATCTGAGACGTTAAGTAACAAGCATTCACTAATGCAAATTATCAATACTGTTTATGTGAATTTGAGGCGACAGGCTTGCATGACAACATCACGTTTGTATCTTTTATGTACTATAATCTCGTGTAGCAGAACAGTTAGGTGCCGTTTGGGGATTCAGACTAGTTATGTTCAGTCGATTTGTGCATTTGTGCAGACGTCGCACCAATCATTGAACAATGTATAAATGAGTAACATTAGTTGATGTGTATAAGCGATATAGGTTTGAGACACTGGGCAGTATATTTTCTTTAGTAAAACAACAATCTGTGGATTGTTTTCTCAATCTGTGGATTGTTTGCAGAACGAAGTTTATTTTCCTATGTCTGTAACATCTGTAACACATCTGCATTAGTGTTCTTTTCTTGGGTGGAATAGTTTCGCAATGTGTACCTACAACTGACGCAATGTTATCAATGAATAGTATCAAGGTCGCAGGAAGTTATATATTTTAAACTTTATAAGAACAATATAACCTAATTGCAAACACATAAATAAAATAAGTTTAGATGTTTCTGAATACTGACTAATGAATTTGCTTTAATAACATTTGCTTGTGGAAGTTTTAATCTATGAGACAATTAGTCTTTATATTAGCAACTCTGTCTTAATTGATCCTTTAAGTTCAGATTGATCGCAATTCGTCGGGGTATTATAAAGCATTCTGTCGGACAGAGGCAATGTATGCTCATTGCTTTACTTTCTTTCAGCAAAGAAAAGTTCTTTTTTAAAAAAGTGGTTTATCTTTCTATATCTTGATATTTGTTTATAACTACAAGTGATCAAGCCAAGGGTATCATATAGCAATATTTGATAAAACACCAAATATAAAAAATATACTAATTCTACATTTCAATCAAGTTCTACCCGTCATATAATTCTCTGGCTGCCGCTACCTGTAGCAGAGTGAAAACTCTCCAAAGGCAGCTCACCTGTTTGCCGTGGGTGGCAACGCTGTATCTCTGAAAAGGGGATCTTGGTGTTTGAGACATTTGTTGGCTTGTCAGAATATGACATATAAGTCAGCACTTGTCAACACACTACTTTGGCCCTTAGTTGCGGGGTAGACTGGCGGTTTATTGGTCCGGTATAACCAATCGGCTATTGTATACACTTACTTAGTACTCCTACTATCCACTCTAATTTCTGCTTTTTCCTTTATTGTATACTATGTAACGCAACCCCTCCCTCTAATTATCGACCAAGTTCAAAAATATAGTCTTTTGAAACCAAAACCACTGCATCTTCTGAAAGTAACATAACTACAAAAATAACTCTTCTAAAGCATCTTCATCTACACAATCATCTAAAACTACCATTCCCAAACCTTCCAAACCTTCTCCTATTAAACCTATAGAACTTATTTCAAAACCTCAGACAAAGGCAGAAAGAAAAACTCAGAGGCAAAAAAATCAATAGAAACAACTAGCGCTTCTGGCGAAACAAGATATCCTAGTCCTCTTAAAACCAGGAGAAGAAAGTTGGCCGCCACAGGTAGCCCACCTGTTGGCCATGGGTGGCGACCCAGTATCTCTACGACGAGAGGATCCTGGTGGTTGGCTTGTCAGGATATTAACACATAATTCGATCCTGATCAACACACTACTAGGCCCTATTTTGTGGGGTAGACTGGCGGGGTACTGGTCCTGTATCACTAATAGGCTTACCCCTCGGCCGTTGCTGGTTTAGCTTTTACACCCTATCGTCCTACTTTCTTGCCACCGACTTTCCTCTTCTTTTCTCCTTTTTCGGTCAATAATACCGTGTTCCGATAACTCCTTTTCTCATATTTCTCCTATTAACTGTAACACAGCTGCCGGTTGACACCCCCTTAACGGATCAATTTGGCATTTTGTATGCTTTATAGTTCATCTTATGTCGGAGTATCTTATCCTTGTCTCACAGGCATTTGATGGTCGGAGATCCACTCCCATAAGATGCCCTCTTTGTTGGGCTCCGTGGTGGGTAGTGAGCCAGAATGCTGGATGATTATAATAATCTACAATGGAACGCAAACGTAAATGCAAAGATCTGATCCCTACTTTATCGTTAGAAGATTCCAATACCAAAACACCAACAAGCACGTGCTTTCCTCGCTTCATTATTGTTGAATCGACAGAAAAAAACGATAACAAAACTACCCCCTTTTTCATAGAAACATCCATCAAAGGTCTTACTGACAGTGATGTATCAGTCATAAAACCAAAAAAATGACTACTTATTGAAACTGATCCTACAAGCTACTCTGAGATACGTCTTAAACTTACCGAGTTCTGTTCCTTAAAAATATAAACTTAGCCCCCCTCCCCCACTCCAAATCTTTTCGTCACAAGTCGAAAGGAGAAATTCGATGTCCTGAGCTTGCTGGTGTCTTTGAAGAGGATATCCTCGGGGAACTCACGCCACAGGACGTGTGTGTTGTCCGCAGGATTTCATTCCTGAGTGACGGACGGCGAGTTCCGACGAATACTTTTGTTGTAACTTTCGCCAACCCATCACTCCCTACTTCGATTAAGGTTAGTTACCTCAACGTAAAAGTAAGGTGTACATTCCCAATCCACTAAGGATTTTTACTGTCAAAGGTTAGGCCACCAGTGCAAGGACGACGACCATTGCCCACGTTGCAGTAAAGAGTCCGCCAAGCACAGGGAAGACGTACGTCACAACCTACTACAATGTGTTGATTTTGCTGGCCCACATGAGACCAAATCCAGGGATTGCACTGCCTGGAAACTAGAAATGTTAGTGCTAAAAATAAAGTACACAAATAGCACCTCCTTTCCAAGTTGACAAACGACAAGGCAACTAAGCAAAAGGACAATTTCACCAAGTATGAGGTCCCAACTAGTGACCAAACTTCTGACACATTAATCATTCCTTCCAAATACAAGGCATCTGATTCTTCTAATACTCAGACTTCTCCCTTGGCAAAAAAAAAACAACTGAATTTTCAAGTAATTCTATGAGGAATTACGGAAAGGCACAAACAAGCCGGCAGCAAAGGACCAGGTCTCCTCTAAGGAGACACCTGGTCTTTCGGAGCAGGGGAGAGGACAGAGTCATACCACTGCACCAAACACCCGTGTGATCAACACCCAAAAAACAAATTAGAGTGTCTAATGTAGTCTCCATAGGACACTAGAAAACCACCTGTAACAGCACCATAAAATATAGTCTAAAAAGTAAGTTGAATTATCCCATATATAACAGAGTCATTCAGTGGAACTGTCGAGGTCTCAAGGCCAATTACGATGAAATACTTGTTCTATTAACTACCTAAATCCTGCCGTGCTCTGTCTTCATGAAACCTTTCTTAAAGTCTTAGATAAATTTAATTTTAAAGGCTATACTTGTTATAATCATATACGTACAGCTTGCGAGAGGACATCTGGAGGATCTACAATGATTGTCAACTCAAGTCGATATTGACACAAAGCATACAAGCTGTTGCTATCCGTGTAATCCTACATAAAGTTGTAACTATTTGCTCTGTCTATCTTTCACTGAAATCAAATGTATCTAAAGATGATTTAGATAATCTTATTAACCAGCTGCTTACTCCATATATACTCGTTGGCGACTTAAATGGTCATAACCCGCTATGGGGATGTTGTGACCTTAATAATATGGGCAAGACGATAGAAAACTTTATTGCCCATAATAATAATAATATATGTCTGGTAAATAGTTGAAAGCCAACATACTTGCATTCCGCAACTGGGCATTTTTTATCGTTAGACCTAACATTTTGTCATCCCTCTGTTTATTTAGATTACACTTGGGATGTACAAGATGACCTTTGTGGAAGTGAACACTTTCCTGTGATCCTTACAAACTATACTTCGTCAATAGGCGACGATAATCCTTGTTGGAACATGGACAGAGCAAACTGGGACCAGTTTTCAGCACTTTGTTTTGCAGAACTTGGCCCAACTTCAATAGAATGTGTAGATGACAAAATTGTCGTATTTAAAAAAAAACAAAAAAACTTTGCACAATATAGCAGAAAGGTGTATAGCGAAGACCTCGACTAAATCAAAACATGATAAGCCTTGGTTTAATGAAGAATGAAAAACATATATTCGTAAATGTAGGGCGGCAATAAAGCAACTTGATGTCCGACCTAACGATACAAATCTTAATTACCCTAAAAAAGAACGGACTAAAGGTCGCCGGACTATTAAACGTGCCATAAGATCATCTTAGCAAAAGTATGTTTCAAAAATAAATTTCTAGACCTCCATCAAAAGCGATTGGTCTTCTATTAAAAAGATTGGCGGTAAACCATCATATTCAACTGTTAACCACCTTATAATAAATCGGACCGCATATTCAACTGTTAACCACATTATAATAAATCGGACCGTGGTAACAGAAAAGCAAAATATTTCGAACACATTGGCTAAAATATTTTGTCTAATAAAAGAAAACTTACAATCAATCCTTTTCTTTGAAAGAGCTTAAAGATGCTCTAAATAAATCGCACGATACTCCTGCTAGTCAAGATGACATACCGTACTAATTTTTGAAATATTTACTAAATCGATCTCTAAACTTACCTCTTTCAATTTTTAATGAAATTTGGATATCCGGTAAAGTACCCAATTTTGGTGAAAATGCCTTCATTATTCCAGTTCAAAAACAAGATAAGGACCCAACAGATCCTCTAAGCTATAGACCTATTGCTCTGACGATCTGTATTTGTAAAACCTTGGAACGAATGATCAACAACAGACTAGTCTGGTATCTTGAGTCCAACAACTTTAATTCAGAATATCAAAGTGGATTCAAACACTGGCGTAGCACAGTCGATCATCATGTTCGTTTAGAAACACTCATTCGTGATGCCTTTATCAAGAAGAAACACCTTGTAGCTGTGTTTTCCGATCTTGAAAAGGCTTATATCACGACTTGGAAGCATGGGATTTTAAGAGATTTAGGTGACCTTTGTCTTAGTGGTCGCTTACCAATATTCATTGACAGCTTATTTCTGACAGACATTGTCAGTTCAAGATTGGGTCCACTCTGCCATCTGTTCATTTACAGGAACAATGTGTGAGCCAGTAAAGTATTCTATCTGTTACCCTTTTAACATAAAATGAATAATATTTAAAAAAAAAAAACAACTTCATAAAGGGGTTGCCTATTTACTTTTTGTTATTTGTTACCGCCCTGAAAATATGAGCACAGCTGGAAGACAAAAACAACAATTTCTAAATAACTTGCAAATATGGAGCAACACTAACGGTTCTAAATTTTTCCAACCAAAACCAACTGTATAAATATCTGTCAGAAACGCGGTCTCCATATCGACCCTGAATTGTGTTTAAATAACGTTCGTATTCCCGTCGTAGTTTCTCGGAGATAATTTCGACAGGAAACTGACTTTTCTTCCACATATCAATTTTATCAAGAAGAAATGTCTCAGGGCTCTTAGCTTGCTTAAATATGTATCCCATACAAACTTGGGAGCGGATAAGAAAACATTGTTACTTTTGTACCGTTCCCTAGTCCGGACTAAATTAAATTACGGAGGCATAGTATATGGTTCTGCCCGGTGGTCCTATCTCAAGATGCTGGACGTCATTCACAACCGGTGACCTCGTCTAGTTCTAGGAGCGTTAAGCACCTTACCAGTGCGGAGCCTTTTCGTTGAAGCCAATGAAACATTATTATACTTTTGTCGCGAGAAACTTTCTCTGCAGTATATAACTAAACTCATATCTACCCCTGATAATCCAACGTTTAACTGTGTTTTCAACCCTTAACATGAAAAGCTTTATTATCAATCACCTAAAGCCATGAGACCTCTTGGTTTAAGGCTTAGAGGTAGCATAGACACATCAGGTATAAAACTTGATATCATTTCTGAAATCCCCACAGTTGAACATCCACCATGGCAACTCCAGTCACCTGATGTGAATTAGAACTCTGTAAAAATAAAAGTCGAACCCAGATCCATTGATTTTACGATCTAAATTTCTCGAACTCCGTAACAAGTATTTTTATCACCTTCATATATACGAGGGTTGTTCGGGAAGTTCTGAGAATTGTTTTATAGGACACGTTGTAGTCGGGTTAGCGTTAATATAAATATTAACGCATTTATTTCAATATATACTGTACAGTATCTGAAAATATCATCATCATACACACAGAAACTAAAACATAATAAAAATAGTAAATAACCATATAACAAACACCCGCAGCACGCCGACGTCATTTGCAACGTTATGCGACGTTAAAGTCCATCAATCGTCGCACCTTTTCAACGTAGTCACCTGCAATTTCGATGCATTTCCTGTGTCGGCTGATCCACTTATTGTATGTTTCCACGTACCAGCTATCGGTAAAGGACGAGACTATAGTTTTCCACGCAGCTGTGATTTGAGCTCCGGGAACACACGGAAGTCCATCGGAGCGAGGTCCGGGCTGTATGGAGGGTGCTCTAAGATCTCAAACCCCAAGAGGCTGATCTCTAACTGGGTAGATTCAGCTCTGTGGGCCGGCGCATTGTCTTGATGAAGTATGATGCGGTCATGGTCCATGTGGGGGCGCTTCTTCCGTATCGCGTTAACGAGATCCCGCCTCAGAACCTGTAAAAAACGCATGCGGTTAAAAATTTGATTTGCACTTACCTTACTCAAAACTTTTATATTTTAAATGTTTAATTTTATAAATATTATGTTTATAATAGTTTATGTTTATCAATAAATATGTTTTAAAATATATTATAATTAGAAATGTATATTTTAGTTACCTTTGAATAGTAAGCCGCCGTGACAGTTTGACCATCCGGAACTCTGTGTTACAGAATCATCCCGTGTCGGTCCATGAAGAAAATAAACATGTGTTTCCCCGCACTTTTCTGCACCGGGGCTTTCTTTGGGGGAGGTGTACGCGGGGTTTTCCATACCGATGATATAGCTTTAGTCTCTGGATCAAAGTGGTGGAGCCAAGTTTCGTCAGTTGTTATTATTCTGTCTAAGGACTCATCACCTTCGGCGTCATAGCGTGATAGAAATGCCTGAGAGCATCGCACCCGACAATCCTTTTCATTGTCCTTTAGCAACCGTGGTACCCAACGTGCACTCACTTTAGACATACCGAGCTCTTTTGTAAGTATTCCGTGTACAGTAGAAACTGATACGCAAAGTTCATCTGCAATAGCTCTAACTGTCGTTATTCTGTCGCAATTTATCATGTCTTTACCGAGTCCTTAATTGAACATGCAACAACAGACTGCCGACCGCATCTAGGCTCGTCCTCGATCGAGTTTCTTCCTTCTTTAAAACGAGTATGCCATCTCTACACTGTAGCCGGACTACGTTTCTTGTATTTTCCTGTAGAATTGATCATTTTCATTGTTTCTGTGGGAGACTTTTCCAGCGCAACACAAAATTTCACGATGCTTCGCAATTCAACGTCACCTATCGACGTCATGTTGTTTACTCAGTGGCTCTGGGCAACAACTTTAAAACAATGTTGATCCGTTGAGAATTTAAATAACGTTATGATATTTTCCGGAAATGACGTCATGACGTTCCGCTGCTGACCAGCGTTTTCGCACATTTTTTACGTTATCAAAATTACGAAATATGATTAGTGTAGCGCGTTATACCTTTCTTTAGAGTCGGACTGCTCCGGTGCGGCGTTAAAGTGTTGCTATGGTTACTGCTATTTCTGGCTATTGTTGTCTGATTCTATTCAATTTTTAGGAATAGTTCCGTGATATGCTAATCTTAGTATGTGCCAAATATTACGTATTAGAAACAAAAAATATAGGAGATATGACAAAATTCTCAGAACTTCCCGAACAACCCTCGTACTGATGGTTCAAAGACAGACATTTTCGTTGGCTGTGCCTCCGTAAGTAGTAGCCACTGCATTAAACAAAGACTTCCTAACAACTCGTCTATCTTCACCGCTGTAATCCAGGCTATAAAACTAAGCGTTGATTTCATTTTAGAAGATTTCGATGCAAAATATGTTATATTTTCAGATTCATTATCTGTATTGCAGTGCATAAGTTCCTTGATTTTTTTCAAATCCATACATTCGCACTGTTCCTGTCAAAATTCAAATTTTATATGACGCTAACGGAATCTCCTTCTGTTGGCTTCCAAGTCATGTAGGCATCTGGGGAAACGAAGATGCAGTCAAGAGTGCAAAAGCTGCCTCAGCCCTCACTGAGACAGATCTTTGCGTCCCAAACACTGATTTTAAATCACTTAACCGATATATTAAACCAAAGGGCAAACAAGTTGGGGCAATATTATTTATAACAAATTACACGTTATTAAACCTAACGTCGGTGCCAATGCCTCTACTTGCAGAGAAAGTAGACGGGAAGACGTAGCTATTTCCTGCTGTCGCATTGGACATACTAGATTAACTCATTTGTATCTTTTAAAAAGAAAAGTTCAACCTGTATGTGTTCCTTTCCATGAGCCACTGACAGTCAACCATATTTTATTACAGTGTATCGACACAGACCATATTCAGTCGAAGTATTTTAATGTCAATAACCTGTATGAACTGATTACGACAGTGTCGGATTCTAACCTTGTCCGCTTCTTGAATGAGATCAATATTCTTAATAAGTGGTAAGTTTTTAAACTGTTTATTTAGCAAACGTTATACCATTTTAACCCGTTTAATATATTAACCTGTTTTCAATTGTACTTGAATATACTAGCATTTTTTGTTGTTTTGTTTTTCCATATTTTACTCACATAGTTTACTTTAACCTGATTATGTTCTATTCGCGTTCATCTTCTTTGTATCCAGGGCCATATAACCTGTTATGTGTCGGTGTGCCGTAAAACCCAAAACAAACAAAAAACAAAAAACACAAATGAAGAAATATTAAGTTTCTTTATGTGAAGTAAGAATAATATGATGAGATATATTTATTTAACAATGTACATTCTTGTTCAATTTCATCTTGGCAAAAATGATAGGTGTCTATCCTTCAAGACTGTTAAGACAAAGCCAATACTTTAATGGAATAGTTTAAAGAAATTAGTTTGTATTATCTTGATTTTTAGATTTAATCTTAATCTTTAGCGACCGATTCACTGCAATCATGCAAAGTGGCACGTGTTTCAGATCAAAAGCAAAATTAATTAAAAGAACTGCCATAAATGTTTTCGTCGATGCAATCAACAAAGTTAGTATAAGTGACAATCTTATTAATCTTCCATTTCGTCTCTAGCTATTGTTGTTGTTTTTATTTCAGGAAAACATTGACTCATTTGAAAATTCTGAAATGAAAAATAGGATGTGTGAACGACGTTTATCTTTAATATATTATGCATAACTGGTGATTGATTAACAACGACATAAGTAATATACCTCAGAGATTCAAAACACTATAATGAGGTAGGTCTTAAACAAATTGAGAAACGTGCTTGTCCATTCGTTTTTTTAATATCCATTTATTTATTTATTTATTTGGGTTTTACGGCACACCGACACTTAACAGGTCATACGACGCCGAATACAAGTTAAATGTGAATAGAGCGTAATAAGGTTAAAACCAAACTACGCATGTAAAATATAGAAACATATAAAAACTATCAGGTAAAAAATAAATTATAATTGAAAACAGGTCAACACATAAAACGGTTTAAAAAGTATGACGATTGGTTAATAAACAGTTTAAAAAAATATAACTTATTAAGAATACCAATCTCGTTCAAGAAGCAAACACGTTTAGAATCCGACACTGTCCTAGATAGTTCGAACATGTTATGGACATTAAAATACTTCGACCGTATGTTGTCTGTGTCGATACACTGTAATAAAATATGGCTGACTGTCAGTGATTCCTGGCAAGGAACACATTATTCTATGCATATGTAAATACATTTCATAGAAAATACAATTACTCTGAACTTGCATGTTAGTAGCCAACCAGTGGACTTTCCTTATCATTTAACATCGATTGATTAAAAGATAATAGAAGACAGAGTAAATTTAAATGTTCGATCCCTTATTTAAAGTAATCCGAACAGTTAAACATAGACTTTATAGAACATATCGCCTGTCGAGTAGACTTAAATAATCGCTTTAACAATTGAAACAAATCTTTTAAAGTGACAACATTGTTTAGAGCCTCGTGCAGTTAATCTTGCCCAGCAGAGGCTGATATTTGCATGATTAGTCAATCTTGACAGTTGTACGTGTGAATACTATTTATCGATTTTTTTTTAAATTTCATTATTGTTTTATATCAATGTTTACTTTTACGTTATACACATATAATGTTAGTATCTATACCCAACAATCCGTACATTTATATTTCTGTAACTCTTCTGACATGATTTTTTCACAACGCGTAGGTTTGAGTCTCTTACGAAATAATGTGGGTAGGACTTTAGCTGGAAAAATTATTCAAGCTGTTCAGCGGTCGGCCTGTGGCCATATCCAAATATGTTCTTCCTTGATCAAAATAACCAAATGTTGCTATAATGATCATAATTGGACTCAGGGAGGTATTTAATAAACAATAACTATACAAATAAATTATCTACCAAAGTGATTGGTTCAATTATGTTGTCAATTAAAATTAATGCATTTGTCTATATCGATTTATGTGCCTACTAACAATTTAATGTCATTCAATAATATGTGTGTGATATCCATTACTACATAAATGAAACCGGCTTGAGCTTAGATGAGATCTTTCCAAAATGTACAGAGCGAGTGTATGTTAGGTTCTAATTTTCATTAGAGTCATTAAACATATCTTAAATAGTTAAACTATGTTCTAATCATGCACGAGTAAGAAAGTATGAAAATGAAGTGTACTTACAGCATTTAACACATAAACGTGTATTTTTATTTATTATTTACTGTTGGATAGAAAAACCTTCAGGAAGTGCGAAGTTGGAGCTCTCCACAAATCCGCTTTAAACACCCAAGTCGATCCTTTTTCGCTTGGCCGTTCCAATGCGGTAACTGCTGTTTTTTTCTGATAGTTTGAAAAGGTCTCGTCTCTGTCTTTTTGTCACATTTACACTTACCCTTTTTGCTTTGGTCTAGAGCTATTTTAAATATAAATACCTTTTCTTATTTACTTATTTGTAATTGGGAAGTGCGTATTAGTGTTTGAGTTTGTTGTTTAAACGTTTTAAAACCCCAAATTGGCAATGCATAATACATGATGCATTGTATAGACAGGTCTTCTGATCCCTATTCAAATGTTTATTAAAAACAATAATTGATGATTCTTATATAATGTTGTGGCTATAATGCATCAAAAACTCGCATTGCTATTAAAATGCACAATGACTGGACAGGTTGTTTCGACTAATGAAAACGGTGACCATAAGTCACTATATTCTCTTTATCTCTTCATGTGTGTTTTTGTAGATGTGGCATTTATAACAGTTTGTGTAGTTCTGTGAAATTGTATCGACCGCAATAGCTCAGGTGGTAGAGCGTCGACTTGCGGATCGGGAGGTCGTGGGTTCAAACCCAATCAAATCAAATACTTTAAAGTTGGTAGTAGTGGCTTCCTTCCTAACGCTCGGGGCTAAGGGGCTAAGGGGACAGCATTACGCCTGACTCGTCGGTGTCAGTATAATGGACCGGCCGGGTTTAGTCCCTGGGAACCTCATAAGTGCCCCTGTGCTATAATGATAGAAATGTCGCCCGTATTCGAACCCGCTTGGGTTATTATTTAAGCCATTCTTCCGCACCTGAGGCTGATCTGTGTATTTAGTGTAAGTAAACATCGCAATAGTTCAGTCTTTATACAATTTTAGAATTATCTAAAGTATTATAAGCAGAGTCCATGTTATTATAATATAATTGAAAACTAATTAATATTATATTAAATTGTTGAAGTTATATTTTACATATTTTAGATCGTCAGTATCATTAAATATTTCTTTGTTAGTACAATGATTTCTTTGCTTAGTTTTTAGCACCATTTATTTTAAAATAATATTTTATTCACGTTTGGTTTAGGAAATCATTTAGAAGGTGCGAGATTAGAGCGATTTCTATACATGGTTTAAACACCTTTGTCCGTTCGGATATAAAAACTACGATTCGAATATTTTATGAATATATTTTTACCGAAAAATATGAAAAGTCTTACACGAATAATCATGTTTTTTAAAACTGCTACTAGTCAAAACACACATATATTCTTATGTTGAACTGATAAAATTACTGAGGCGACACATAACATCCAGATGGTAATTAACAACTATTCCCGCTATTCCCAACTATTATTAGTCGGCAAAAGAACAACTTGAAGTGTTTAAACCTTCTCGTTATAAATTATGTTGTTGCAGTTGTAAACATTACCATATTACTTGTTTTAATTTGCCAAACTAAAAATGATGTGCAGATAGCTAAACAATAAATAAGAACATGCAGTCAACTCTTCAAAATACAGTTAATTCTATTAAGATAATGTGATAAACCAGTTATATATTACTTCGTGTCTGTGGTTAATAAGGTAAGAAATCTGTTCAATTGGAATACTTTTTTCCTCGTTCTTTTGGAGATTGTCATTTCAAACAGTGCCACTTTTTATTTCTGTTGCGTAAATTTACGGTCTAAATCCATTATAATAGACATAGAAATAAGCTATGTCAACAATTGACATGTATGTTATTGAACTCATCTGAATATGCCATTGCAAGCTTTTAAGTAAATAAACACTGAAAATAGTCCCAGTAGGTGTTATCCGAAAGGTAGTACAGACTTGCATCTAGTCAATATTTAAAAGAGAAATCTACTAATGTCACTCATAAATTTTATACACATGTTAACTTTTGCATGTATTTTCACTAAATAACATTTACAACGTTAACAAACTACACAGAAGAGGACAGAACATAAATTATATATTGAACATATAATGTGTGTGTGTGTGTTTTGTGTTGTTGTTGTTTTTGTCATTGAATATGTGGGCTTTCGAATCTCCGATTGCAAGCTTAATACAGTTGAGGGTCTAATAATAAATGCATACAAAGTAAACTGTGTTTCCCAGCTAAAGGATAAGAGATATTCCATATGTTATTCTTTCATTGCTTTTCTTTTTTCTTTTTTTCTTTTTTTCAATATTGGCACAGTAATCACGACTACCATCACTTAACATTACCATTATAGAAGGTGAATGATGTATATAAATGCTAAATTATAAAACTCTCGAATATCGGGGATGTTGAGGCAGAAAGCATTTGCCAATTTTATTTTTCGAAAAAAGTATGCACAAATGTCGAATTGAAATAAACACAATAATTTGACTCACTTCAAAAATAATTTTAATGTGAACATGTGTAATTCCTGTTTAACTCGTGGATTTGTTATAAATTTTTCAGCTTAATTATCGCATGCATGTCAGGAGTTGCCATGTTATGTGGAGTGTGTAATGAGCCATTAATGTATTAATGTCTTGGCTTGAACAGAACAGTTCGCAACAAGTTAAATAATTTATTTTCCCACTAGATGAATAGAATGAAACTGATTGGGTCATAACCCGATGTTTCAAGGACTTTATGGAAGCCTATAATTTAAGTCGAAACTGGAAATGTATATATTATAATTCCTATTTGTTTCGATCGGAGTAAACAATTATTTCATTATCAAGTGACAGATCAATTAAGTAACCGACACACTGTTACATATTTTAAATATTAACGATCGATAATACGATAAATACCAATCACTGTTACAAAAGTTTCCATTTATTTGTCAAAATTTTGTTCAGAAGCTTGTGCTTACGTTCGATCCAGACAAACTAAGCAACATTCCTTTTCACAGTTCTTAAACTTAATTAGAATGGAATTTAGAAAGTATCCATTTCATTGTATTTTAATATCATTTTGGTGCTGCAATAAATGCCACCGAAGCAACAAGATGCTGCCTTAATTAAATTCCACTTGTTCATGACATCTTATGTGCTCTCATTTGTGTATTTTTTTCTACATTAAACTTGTTCCAACACGTTATATTACTAGTAGGAATAGTTTATTGGCCGTTTCGCAAGTTTCTTCCGGAAAGTTTGGCATATATTATACGGGTATTTTTGACATATCAATAAATAGAAAATTGTCAGTGTTGACATAGAAGTATTTTTATGAGCAGTTTACACAATTTTACTGTGTCTTTCGTTATATTCATAAAACTGCAAGAAGACATCGATACATTTGAAGAGTCTTCACGAAAGGGGAAAGACACAACAACACGGCTTAGAGAGGGCATGTGTATGGACAGTATTTAATAATGCAATTACGATGAGCGGAGGAAGAAGCACAGGCGCCGTCTACACATCCTAAGATTTGCCCCATATTACTGTTACCAAAAGACATTGGGTCTCATCACACTGCCGGCAGCATATACACCAAAGCATAAATAAATGACCTGCTAAATAATGTATTACGCCTGTCATTTACACCAATTTGATCTCAGACGAAAATGGAACTTGAAATACACATTCTTTATTTGCGAATTAAATTAATATCTGCAATATGAAATAAATAATGTTTTTAAATGTTTAGTTTTACCTGGACTTACCGTCACCGCTGTGTATTTCAGTAGGACAACAACACGAATTAGACGCATTTTCTACAACAGTTCTAAACGAGGAAAGGTTACATGTACACAAGACACCTTGTAAGGCACATGCCTATTAATATAGATTTAAATAAAAAGGGCAATGATTTTCTACAAAAGTGTCTTAGACGAAAAGATTAATAATAAATATATTCCAAAATGAGACAACTAAGAGTAGACATCTGTATCGAGGGTAAAAATTAAATAAAAACTATAACTTATAAAACAGCAATAATGGTAATTAACTATCAAACAATGTACATAATCAAGAAGAGACAAGCTTAGTTAAGTATGACTTTAGACACCAAACCTGAATTCCTTCTAATTTATTGTGACAAAATAAAGGTTACTGCGCGCTTAAATTTCACAAATGAAGCAAGAAACGCAAAGGCCACAAATCAATGTGTCTTTTCTAATTACATTTCCTCGTCTGAATTAAAAGTTCCCTTGCGGTTAAATCTTAACCCTCTCTGTTGGGGGTACTTATTTGTAATTATTTTTTAAATCTGGGCTGATCAAGACGATATTCTATAAAATATAATTTCGGATATTAACTTCATTTTCAGTATACATTTTCACGTTTCTAGTGTCAAGCAATAAATTGAAATGCAGTTTAGTCTGTACCACTAGAATGAAATACAAATTGTATGCGCTTTTAGAGTCACCAAACATTTAAAGATCACTTTGAATGTACTGCTTTAATTAATTAATTAATTAAAAATGAAAAGAAAAGATGTTAAAATGGTTACAATAGTACTCTCACTTTAAAATGTACATATATTTTACCAGTATGTGCCCTAAAAAACATCTGTTAGATTACATTCATGGGAAAAAGCGGAAATATTTCCGGAAAATTATGAAGATTATGTGTCGTGGATATTGTGACGTCATGGTCTGGAGACTGGGAATGTAGAGAAAACTAATGCTATATATCATCCATATTATCCATGGAAAACTATTCAAGGTTGTTCATAGCATGTTCCAGAATATTCAGCTTTGTGTCAAGTTAGTAAACAATACCACCAGTTCAGCCACTGCACCCGCATCCGGTTCACATATTGACAACACAACAGTTTTCCAAAACAAAACAAACTATGAAAAAGGACTTTCCGATTTCTTTTACTGTACAATGGGTGTTAGACAAAGAGAAAACTTGTCACCAATACCTTTTCTATTTTTGAACGATTTAGAAAGTGATTTGACAAAAAAAAAATAATATCAAAGGAGTTAACCAAATATACAAATGATATAGCTCTGCTTCCCACACACAAAAATATGGTACTGTTATATGCTGATAATACAGTGCTCTTTGGAGAAGATCCAATAACCCTACAACAAAGCTTAGATTGTTTCATGGAATACTGTTCTAAATGGAAAATAAATGTACATTTTGACAAAACAAAGGTTGTCATTTTTGGAAGCAGAAAGACACGTGCATGCAAAGTTGTTATTAATGGCGCTGAGCTAGAAATAGTAGATTGTTATAAATATCTTGTCATTTTTTCAAAAACTTGCAATTTTATTTAAGGTCAAAAGCACATTACTCAACAAGCTGAAAAGGCACTAAATTACCTTTACACAACGATAAGTAGTATCCATCTGCTAATAGATTTAATCCTCAAGCGTTTTGACTCTACCATAATACCAATCTTTTCATATAAAAGTGAAGTCTGGGGCTACACAAATCTGGAGACTATTGACAGGATACACTATAAATTTATCAGAAGCATACTAAAACTGAGGAGAAGTACACCAGCATATATGCTGCTAGCAGAGTTGGGTAGATATCCTATAGAAATAACTGTTAAAACAAGACTTATAGGCTGTTGGCAAAGACTAGTCACAGGAAATCACAATAAGCTTTCTTACAGAATATATATATACATGTATATCAGACTATGCTTAATATACCCAACTTTCAATCAAAATGGATACAACATGTCAATATATTAACTGATGTAGGCAGAATTGATATTTGGTATAACCAACAACAACTAACAGACATAAATCTTTATAAACATATTATCAAAAAATTACCAACATGCACAAACATGGCACACAAACTTCAATGCATCTTTAAAAGGCATACAGTTTTCACTGTTCAAAGAAAGTATTTGTCTAGAAAGCTATTTTCTAAAACTAACCTAATGAGACTACACATAGTTAGTAAAATTCCTAACATGCAACTTTTACTTTTACCAATCGAAGTAGGTAGATGGGAAGGAATTAAGCTAACAGACAGAAAATGCACACTATGTAACAAAAACGACATCGGTGACGCCTTTCATTACTTGCTTACCTGTCCGTACTTTAAAGATTACAGATCAAAATACCTACAAAGATCTGCATATACCCATCCTAATATACTAAAATCATTTATGAATTGTCAAGTCTATGAACAGATGAGCAACTTAACTTAATGTGTTAAAATAATTATGGATGAAGTCAACCCAAACTAGAAGGGTAGAGACAGCTTATCACACTTACCTTTACCATAATAACTAGAATGCAAAACATTCGAAGAGGTCTTTTATCCTAAATATAACCCTAGATTTAATCAATAAATATAAATACTCACTGCAGTCACATTTTCGCCTTACTGTTTATGTTGACGATACCCACATATCAAGGTGATAAAGAAGTAATAAATATACCTTTAAGAATTTGTTAACATTTTTACTTACTTTACACTTGGAGAACTACACCCATTCACTAAGAAGCCCGAACAAATCGCAACCACGTGTCCGAACTCACAAACTGACACTTCACATGCGCAAATAATAACGACCAATCGCAGCACTACGACCCTTCTCCAAAGAAGAAACTTACAAAATTCTAAAGCACGTGCCAAAAGGTAAAAACTAAAGCCTGTTACAAAATTGCTCGCTACTACACTTACTTTACTCTCCTTATGTAATACATATTTTATCCAAAGAAAACTGTGTATGTATCTGCCAAGAAATAATGTATTATGTATTGCATCGTCTACAATGTCAACCTAGACCTTTGACTAACCTTTCACGAATTTATGTACTTGTATACTCATTAATTATTGTAAACAATTTGAGTTTAATAAAGTTTATGTTATGTTATGTTAGATAAGTACTTGATAAAAAAAAGTTAAAAAAAAGAAAGAAAGAAAAAAACCCGATGAATCTCCAATTTAGGTTAGCAAAACATGTTTTATTTTACCGATAGTGACGAAAATCAGAACGGATAAAGGAATAAAAAACCACAAGTTATTATATTCTGGCCAAATTTGCATTTGGACGAAAAATACGGAGTAACAAATAGAAAGAACAAACAGTGATAATTCTGTTATGCGTTTGATTGTTGTTGATATTGTTGTTGTTGTTTTAGTTTAATTTTTTGTGTCTTTTTTCAATTTTGTTTTTGTTGTTGACAGTGCTCTAGACCTATCAAGACATCCACATGCATTAAGACAAAGCAACAGATTGCCATATATTAGATCTTAAATATTGCATTAATATTGCTCATGATTGTTTGCACACAATAGCTGCAATATATCTTCAGAGCAATAATGATGTCATCGCCATCTTCAGATTTAAATTATTTTTGTCGTTTAAAGTGTGGCATATATATGTTTTTGCTTAAGAAAGTTCTAAACACAGTGTCTGTTGATGGTGTCTCAATTAGCCAATAAGGTGCGGTTGTTCTTAATTGCAGAACGGAAATAAAGTCACATTGACCTTCAAAACTCAGTGAGCGGACACCAAGACTCCTTTTAATTTTTTAATGAACTTTCCTGTTTGACCAACGAACCACTACAGGGAACTTGTAAGTTATTTCATGAAAGGTGTGGAAGGTACAAAAACGACTGCTTGATTGAATTATTAACATAATTCACATCCTTATTGATAAACGGATAATGTTGACTTTCAAGCAATTCAATGCATTCCTTCTAAAGCAATATCTGTAAAAAGCCTTTATATAGATATGGTCCATCAAGGGCCGTGTATTATTGCACTTGAACGGATAGTACTTCATGCCTAAGGTTCAAGATGTTTATGCGATTATAAATGTTGTTTTATTTACTGTAATATACGATCTTTTAAACAACTTGATTATTTTTTTTCTAGTTTATTCTAGTTTATTTGCGAGTTTAAATTGAACCGCGATAAATAAATGTAAACAATTGATTTATTCATGCAAATCGATGCAAGTATTTAAATGTTGGCAAGTAAATATTTAATCACAATAATTTGATAGTCCAGTGCATCGTCCGAAACTGTTCTTAACTTTAGTAATTTCTATAGATAAGTAGACGGATAGCATTTACATGCTCTCAGAAACTTTTGAAAGATTGAATAAATCATATAAACTATGCATATATAGTCGATAATTTTTGTCTGAAGTTTTGTATCATCGTTCATCGTATGAGCGTCGTCAAAATTTGCCTCCAATGTCCCACAATATGTAAATGTAGATTGAGACATTTGGCATTCTTAATCTAACATGGATCTATCTATATTCTATACTGACGAGATAAATTAGAAATATTTGTAGTTAACATTTACATAACAAAACATATGGTTGCTTGTTAATACATCTAACGATAATGTTTTAATAACATTGTTCTTTTTATTAAAAACGCTTACAGGGCTAGTATTACATTAGTATAATATTTTGGTTACAGTATGTATGATATTTAAAAATATCAATAACCTGCGTTAAGCCTCACTAACGCCTCATATGTTTAAAAACATTTTTTTTTCAATTAAAGACAGGTAAACATTAAAAATAATTATTTTTAAAATGTGTCACATAAGAATGTCGTGTTTAATCAGTATGACACTATCTGTTTACATATGTTTTACACGATATGAAGGCCCTGCCGGCTGGGGCCTAGAATACGTCGGCTGTATCCATGCAGAGCGGTAAAACTCCGCCGAAAATGGGCCAAGCGTTTGACGTGCATGGCATCCAGTGAAACCGGAGATTGGGATTCTGGCGGTTGAGCCGGTATACGGTATATTCAAAGTCACTCGTGGGATGTAACACACCGTCTTGACCCCGTATTCGGTGCAGACTGGTGGTCGTATGAACCCGGTACGATAGATCGGCTGGTCCCGCCGAGCCCTTGGTTATTATACTCTCACCTTCTTTTTCTGTCATCATGTATCAACTTTCCGATACAAACTGGGCTTGTTACTTCATAACTTTTCTCTCTTACATAACCTAGAAGGCGGTGGCTAATGGGTTAATCGGAAGGTATAATAGTCTCTTCGTACATTAACCTTTCGAGTATAACACTTGTGTCACCCTGGCTCAAAAGAAGATTCATATGTCGGCTGTGCATCCGTGAGTGAAATTTATTGTTTTAAGCAAATATTACACCCCGAATCGTCCATCTTTACAGCCGAAATTCAGGACGTTAATCTTTCTTTTGATTTCATTTCAAATCAGCCTGGCGATAAATTTGGACTGTTTACTGACTCTTTGTCAGTATTACAGTCCAGTAAACCTCCATTTTTCCAAACATCACATTTGAGATTTACTTTTTAAACTTTATGAACTTTCTCTTAATGAGCATATTGTTTTCTGTTGGCTACCTAGTCATGTAAGCATCCGAGGAAACGAGGATGCAGATAAGAGTGTAAAATCTGCCTCAGCCCTTACTGAGACAGATCTTTCCATCTCCCACACAGATTTTAAACCACTTATCAATCGATATATTTTAACAAAATGGCAAACAAGTTGGGACAATACTTTTTATAACAAATTACACGCCATTAAACCTAACGTCGGTACTTATATCTGTACTTGCAGAGAAAGTAGGCGGAAAGACGTAGCTCTTACCCGCTGTCGCACTGGATTAACTCATTCATATCTTTCAAAAAGAGAAGTTTAACCTGAATGTGTTCCTTGCCAGGAACCTCTTACAGTTAATCACATTTTACTTCATTGTCATATTAGTCTAAGTATTTTAATGTCAGTCACATATGCGAACTATTTACGACAGTATCAGATGCTAAGCTTGTTTGCTTCCTAAACGGGATTGGTATTTTAAATAAGTTATAAAATTTTAAACGGTATATTTTGCTAACCTTATATGCTTGGACTGTTTCATATATTAACCTGGTTGCACTTATAATAAACATTTTAAGCTTGATATATTTTTTCTACTCACGTATTTTAGTTCTAACCTGATTATATTCTAATGTCGTTAAACTTTAATGTATTCGGCACCGTATGACTAATCAAGTGTCTGTGTGCCGTAAAACCCAAAATACAAATACAAATACACGAAGTGATTTTTTCTATCCACTATGAAATATATGACAGTCATGTTAATCCCCAACAGCATTTGGCATGGATACATTGATTATACGCTCTAAAAGTCAAAAGAACAAAGTTTGTTATTTATTAATACAGCTTTAGACAATAAAGGAAGCCTGAATCGGTTAAAAGAGTGTCAAATGTAGTTTTCCCATTAAAGGTGGTATCCGACATTTTGTATACAATGTACGCAAACAGTCGGATACCACCATTAGACTTTCAGAATGGCCTCGTGTTTTTATCTTTTTTTTTTTACATTAGCAACTACAACAATTACACGCTATCATTCGAAGGAGAAAATGACAAGAATAATATAACGATACTTTGGGTGGTGTTATGTCTAAAATAGAATCGTAATTTAATTTATCATGGCAGTGAGATAATAAGTGTGTACACAAGTTATAGTCAGCATATTAAGATGGCTTCAAATGGACACGTTGTTACGGTAGCAAGTCGCTTGGGCAGTTTTATTTGTTCTTATAATATATCAGCGCTTGGGCTGTTTTATTTGTTCTAATAATATCTTATAATATATCAGCGCTTGGGCTGTTTTATTTGTTCCTATAATATCTTATAATGTATCAGCGCATGGGCTATTATTTCAAACTGATCTCTCGTTTGAGATTTTTGTTTTTACGTTGCCGAGGATTTTATCTACTGTACATATGTTTATAGTTTATTTTGTTGCTAGTTGTAATGTTTGTATATAAGTTCATTGTATTTGTTTTAACTCCCGATGCAGGTGCTTACTGTTAGTTGTTTCACTTTGACGGGATGTTGTTATTTACACTGTTTGTTTGCTAGAAAAACCTTCAGGAAGTGCGAGGTTGGAGCGCTCCACAAACCATGTTTAAGCACCCCAGTTGGCCCTTTTGCCGACTGACCATTCCAAGGCGGTGACTGATGGTTTTTCTTTATGTGTGTTATGTCTCGTCTCTGTGTGTGTTTTTTTCCCATTTGCATTTACCTTGTTTGCCTTTGTCTACTGGTAGATAAAATGTAAATATCTGTTAGAGTTTTGACAGGACCTTTTCTTATTTACCTATTCAATGTCATAGAGTAAAAAAAGAAACATGGCAATAGCACCAGATGACAATTTATATTGCTTGGCATAAAAAATATGGACATATCTCTTCCAGTGTTCTCATTAAAACTTCATAATGACGTATAAGATGTTATCATTTGTTTGCTTGTTTGTATTTCAGAATGCAAAAGGTGCCGTATTCCAATTTTATGAAATTTCCCGGGAAGATTTGGCAGACAAATGAGGTAAATGAGAAAAGGTCCTATAAGAATTACCAAAGACATTTAAGTCTGAATTATCTCTAGACAGTGTTAAATATGGTAAATGTAAACGTGCCAAAAGCACAGAGACGAGACATAACTTACAAGAAAGACGATCCAGCAGCTTTTGCCTTGTAACTGTTCGTCGGCAAAAGAATTTGCGTTAACATATCCGACTCTTCTTACGCGCAGTATGACTCATACCAACGCGTTGTCTCTAATAGCGAACTACTTGGGTGTACACTATTGACATTTTTGTGCAAGCAAAGCTTATTTTAGTTCGACTGTGACTTATTTGCAGGGTTGTTTCTATTTAATCTTGATCTTTAATCATGAGCAAAAGCGTGTATTCAAATATCATTCTTTAGACCTTCTTGGAAGGGCAGAGTTAACCTTTTATGGGTCACTTCATAGAACAACACAGTCTTTTAAGACGCGCATTTCTTTATTTAAACATACTTTACTCTTATTATAAATGCTCCTAATTTTCGGCTTCATTGCAACACGACGGCTATGCCATTATTGTTGTAAACGCATGCGCTGTTGAAATGTTAACATCTTTTAGTTGTTATTGTTGGTGTTGTTTTTCTTTTGTTTTTGTTGTTTTTTGTGCATTAAAAATCGCACTGATAACGCAAAACTTTACAATGTGAATCTTGTTTTTATTTTATTTTAAATGAAGACACTGCTAACATTACACATTACATAACTCATGACTATTAAAACGACTGCACCCTGTAACTTGTGTCAGAAAATGTATATTTGGTAAAGTATACACAGCCTTATATCCTTTTTAGAACTAATCTACTTGTCATTGTTGTACACATTCATGGCAAACTTCTGCCAGATAGTACTTATTTGATAATTCGATTGAACAATATTGGTTGAAAACGAATGAAATGCACATTAAATGTGAGCCCTTGGTCAATTGATAGGTTTGCGGTAAATCTTCTTATTCTTTGGCACCTCAGATAAACAGTCCACATTAAATGGTAGACATATTTGTCAAAACACATATGTATTTGTTTTGAGAATAAATTGCATTGACGAAAACCGCGACTGTAATTCAATGAAATTCAGAAATGTTCCAGATTTCGTGACTAGACTTTAAAATAGTTTTTAAAGGAAGAGGCATTTGAAGTATCATTTAATCATTTTTCTCCAATATATTTGTGTTTTGTGTCATTATATGCAACAATTATCATTTGTTCAATTAAATCAACCTTCCCGACAATTTAATATCGCATTGTTGGCGGATGCGTACAGTACTGAAAATCATGAAATTGACAAACGGAACGGAGTGGAAATGGAAATGAAACGTTTTTCGTTTCCTGTTGAAACGGAAACGGAACGGAGTGGAAATGGAAATGCAACGGAGCGCTACAAACGCTTGAAACGGTGTAAACGGTATAAACGCTATAACCGGAGCGCTTGGAACGCTAGAAACGGTAGAAACGGAAAAATCGGAATGCTCGTAACGGTAGAGTTATTTTCACTACCGCTTCAAACGTTTCTAGGTCACCCGATTATTTATAGTAACATTTCAACCGTTTCTTGGTACGAAATAAATTTAAACGAACACAATAACTGGCTTCAATTTATCAACACAAACGCGCTTTTATATGTACTCTGCAGAAAGAAATAACATAAATTATTATCAAAAAATCGTATTTATCAAACTTGTACATTACAGTTCCGAAACCGCACGAGTTGTCCAAGTCATCGTGTACCGTCAAAACAGAAACTGCACTAAAAATCACTCCGCACGATAAAACACGCAATTTAACTATAATATTGCGTTTCTGTCGAAACTGGTGTTTTAATTAATTCCAATGAATAGCTTAACATCCGCCTTGGATCGACATTCTTAGTCTTCATTGTTTGGCATATGAAGATAGTGTGTACACAGCTGTCATTACACGTATGCGCGCGCAATGTCGCAGCATTTCCCGAGTTTGAATTTTCACTAATTACTTTGTAGCTGCATGGTCCGTTCCCGGATCAACTACGCCAATCATTTTTGTGTGAACATACTTGCTTAAAGTATTTTTCATTTACAAAGAATGCATTGCGTGGTACAAAATAAAGTTACTTAATGAAATTAAACCTCAACCAAAAGAAGGTAACACATCTCATATAACACAAAAAACATAAAACAACTACACATAAAACAAATTAACAAACAATGCTATGTATTATTGCAAGGTGTGACCCAATCAAGAACCAATAACATCCTCCCCGGCACTCAGAGCCAATGACAAGTATGATCTTAAAGTTCAACGTCTGAATAACCACAGATTGCCAAATAGTGCACGTATACAATCATCGATTGACAGTTAAATAAAACAACCGTGATAAAAACTTACATCACGATAAATATTAAAGACATAATAATCATTACCGCCATTAAATTCACCTGATCACATATGATCATCATCAGGATCCCATATTACTTATATAATCACCACTAATCATCATCAAAAGCAGCATCACCGGCATCACGATCTACATCATAATCGTCATGAGCGTCAGCATCACCGTAACCGGTATTACCATTTACATTATAATCATAAACAGCATCGGTATCACCGTCATCATTATCAGCAGAAGCAGCAGTAGCAGCAGCAGCACCGTCATTTACATCATCATTACTTTAGTTACAGGGGTATGGATATGTATTTTATTTTATCTTGCCTCTTTGTCAAGCAAAGTTTCTTCTGCTTCTAATCTTAATTGTTATATATCTTATAATGAACAATGTTGTAAATTTGGACAATAGTATCAAAATTCCTATTTCTAAATGCATAGTTCCCATAATGCGCTGTTACATATATAGGATTAATCGGAATTCGTGGACCGCGATTAAGAATCTGCATACAACTTTTGACTTTACTTGACTTGCAACTATTTGAATGAGGCCTGGCTACGGCTCATTTTCCCATTCATGTCTTGAATGTTCTATGCCAAAATGTGGTCTAATGAGGGCCCTACCGGGTACTTAATTTTTGTACCCATTTAAAGATAGAAATATATTAATTTAAAATATATCGTTTTGTAAATTGATATTATGTTTCTCCATGCGCGTGGGTAGGGTTCATGCCATCATAAAGTTCTACTCTAATTGAATCCCTAATTTCAAGACATGAGCGGACACCCCAACTAATTAAGCTAATTGGCAGTTTTATGACACCTTGTTTGTCTAGTGGACAGGAAGTGTGACCGTGTTTTGGCGTCTTTGAAAATGTCACCTTATGGCAGTCGCGTGGTTTATGACCTTCACCTTTTAAAGAGCAATATGCATTGACTTACGCGAGGACAACAAAAAGGACAAAACACTAAGGTGCACGATATCTTTTTTGGCTCATAAAAGGACCTAACGCTATATTTAGTAGTACCCACAATGGTGCACCCTTTCCTATTTTTTAGTTTAAGAAGAGGAAACGTGGATGTGGGGATTGGGGATTTCTTATAGTAAATACTACATTAATTGTCGTGTTTTTTTTGTAAATAATGTTATCAAGAGGAGACAAATCAAGGAACACAGTCTAATGTATATTTTCATCTCGTGTTTATTGCAAATGTATTATTTCAATGGCTCGCCTATTCTTTTGTAGTTAATCCATACCTTAAGTATAAATAATACCTTTATAAAAGTGTTTATGATCATTAAAAGGACTAAAAAGTTTTTGTAAGGACATTTATATAAGTAAAAACATGCGCAGTCTGAAATATTACTACATAGTACAGTTTCCTCCCTCCACTATCATTCCTTTAGAACTTATATTTATGCCGCAAAGGTTAATCGTCAATAACGTTGCATATTTTTTCATAGCACACGCCGTTCACGCGTACTTACCATTTTTAATCCCTAAACAGTACCCAGCGTTCACACCCTCTCTCTCTCTCTTCTAAATGGCAGCTTGAAGACAATTATCGATCGATATCATGTTGCACAGTATTGAGAGAAATAATAGGTCGGTCAATTTGAAACAAAAAAAAATCTTTTCGGCGACTTCAAATGATAGTGACCGGCGATTGTTTCCCAGAATCTTCTTTGATGTTGCAGTGTTAGCCAGAGAGCCCTCCTCTCCAGAAAGAAATTACACCGCATCTAATGATTTATTTGCTCACCGCATTTATTTGTTACAACCTTGGAGAAATTAAAATCACATTGATATAATTAGCGACTTCATGTTATAAGTGCGTGAACAATATTGTTAACAGCCGTTAATTGGCGCTAATATGTGCAAACCGAAAACACAACAACACACACTTGTTTCTAAGAAAGTTGTTTGTTCTATGAGACTTTATGTATGTGCCTGTTTTCGACAAAACAACATGTTCATGTTTATATGAGATACTCATTTTAACCATGAAATGTGACTGTAGTGAGTAATACTTATCTAAAATTATTGGATATTACACGTTACTATCAGCGAGACGTTAAATCTAAAGTCCGCCATATAACAAATATCGGAAAGGGGCAAACATTCGCCTTTTATTTTGGCAGTGGGGATGGGGGTAAACGCTGGGCCTTTTTATTTGAAGGACCTTTTTATTTGAAGGGGAGAGGGGGTGGCAAACGTCCGGTCTGCACTTATAGGGGCGGGGGGCAAACGTCCGTGGGCAAGTTTTAAAAAAAAAATTGTGTGTGATATCGTCTTATTTTAAGGTCGGATCACCATTACGCTTTTTTTGCGGATTAACACGTCACAGAGAAGTTAACTTTTAAGGATACTGGGTGTGTGTGGACCATATTTGAAAGTTATTTCTTGTTTGTTTATTCCGGGATATGACGTCTGGCGAAGACAAGTAGGTAGGCATCTTCTCAATACTGCATTCCCTGAATTTTGAGGATTATTTGCAGGTGCTGGTTGTTAAGGGTATTTTTTGTCTGCAATTTCCCTCCGGGTGACTGACACTGAATATCCTCGTCGCAAACAATCTACTGCCGATTCCTTTATATGTGATGGAAGACTTTTGCATCTCCCTAGAATGTTTACTTCTTTCGTCATTTTGCAAACAAACCGGAAGTACTTTACCTTTAGAAATTTATTAAACGAAATTTTTAGTCAAAATCGGAACGGAGCGAAACGGAACGCTTGAAACGGTAGAAACGGAAGAAACGATAGAAACGCTGGAAGCGTTTGAAATGCAGCGCTGGAAGCGAATAAAACGAAACGGAAACGCAACGGAAGCGGAATGGAAACGGAGCGGCAAACGCTTCCAACTGAAATGGAAACGAAACGGAGTGGAAACGGGAAAATTGTCAATTTCGTGATTTTCAGTACTGTAGTACAATGTTTAGTATTTCTAGTATCAGAAATTGGTATTACAATCATCATTTAATAAACAGTCTGTTGCATGATACAAGCTTATTTGAAACTTCTAACATAAATCTTGTTGTGTTTATCGTCACATCAACATTCTTATAGTCATCCGAAAACTAATCAATGTAAATGATAGTGTTTAAATTATATTAATTAGCATACATTATTTTTATATAATAAGCAAATCATCTCTAACCATACTGTCCGTTCAGCAAAGATGCTGCTTCTACAAATTTGTTCATAGGGGAGACCGTAAATAAAAATGCATTGCGACAAACTTCCTGCAGAAAGATATAACGGTTTTTAATAGATCATTCATTTTAATGGACCGGTTAAATACTTATAAATGATAATAACTGGCATGTTCGTATCCGCTTCCTTGGCATCAGTCTTAACCTTTGTCTTTAAAACAAAGTTTAACCGCAAATATCACGTGCATCACGTATTATCACGGCTAAATAGCCGCTCACCGTAGTTTAACTAACAGTTAATATAATAATATATAACAGTTTATAATTTAGGCAAAATAAACACTACTAACTAACTTTGTGGAAGCTCTCTTCCCCACACAGTATTAAAAATCTTCAGAAAGTTGGTACTGACAGTAACACAGTGTGTAATGGACTTCAAGAGTCATTATAATTATTTGTAACAACGAGAGGCTACAGTATCACTATTGAAGTTTTCAGTACAGCTCTGCAGTAACGTTCGTATTATGTTTATTTCAATGAATGATTTAATGTGCACATGTTTATAATATGGACAAGCATAATACGTAGCATAGAATTGTGTAGAACCGTAAATGGATTAAATAATTAATGAATATTAGTGTTCATTTTACGTTGCTAGTTCAAGCAGAATGATTTAAGAAAATCCGTAAACATTAGCAAAAGGTTTAAAATGGATATTTACGTAAAAACATCTTCAATTTAGTCCGCTTTGTCTCTTATATTTGCATTCTTACAATGTACTTAAAGATTGATGAATATAAAAGTTGGTTAACATGACTTTTTGATAGGACGTGTTTCATCAAGCGTTTACTGCAAGTAACATGTTATAAATAAATATTCTGGTATTACTGTATAAGAATTTACATACTAGAATTTGTCAAACATAAGTCAAATGGAGAGAAGGCACGTGATATTTCACTTGATGGCGTTGTTTTGTTTAGCAATTATAGAGTATGCCAGGCATTACAAGGCAAGTTTAAAGGGTTAATTGGCAGGTAAATGTGTTACGTAATAATTTTATGTTATCTTTTGTATTTATTGATTTATTGAACCCAAATCTCACGTGACCTGTTTATCATTAACTCGACAAGAGTTGTTTTTTTTGTGCTGAGGCTTTTATCTACAGTACATACTGTACATGTGTTGATATGTTATTTCATTACTAGATATTTTTATGTATATAAGTTCAATGTTTCTTTTGTAACTCCCCTTCTAGGTGTTTATTGTTAGTTGTTTCACTTTGACGAGATATTTATATTTACACTGTTTGATAGAAAAACAAGTAGCAAGTGCGAGGTTGGCGCGCTACACAAACCAGGTGTAAGCACCCCAGTCGGTCCATTTCCGACTGACTGTTCCATGATAACTGATGTTTTTTTTTCCTTTTTTTGTGTCCTTTGTCTCGTCTCTGTGTTTTTGTCACATTTACATTTACTCTGTTTGCCTAATCTAGAGGTAGAAAAGATTTGAATATCTGTGGACATTTTGATAGGATCTTTTCTTATTTATCTTTTCGTTAAATTATGACACAATTCGGGTGGGAAGTTACAATCGTACATCCATATGATTTTAATAACATGTGTGTTTTAATGTCATATGTACCAATGTTTACATTTTCGAATTAGTCCACATCATGCATCCTAAAGTTTATTTGTAAACTGTCTGGAGCGATTAATTGACAGAGTTTTGCTTGACAACTTTTTTTATAAAAAAAATCTACACTATTTCTATTCAGGTGATAGAAATGTTTTAAAGGGAGTATATTGTAAGTGTTAAGTAACAAAATAATCAAAACACGTTTAAATATTTAGTCATTGCTTACTATAAATAACAAAGACGTTTTCAACCGATTTAAATGTTTATTTCTTTTCTAAGCCATTTTACCCTATGCATTCATTAAACATCACTTTATAGCCGTTGCATTGGCAATTCTTAAGAGATAAGGACGTGTTTGTGGTTAATGATGTAGACACATGATATCAGACAATATCTCAGAATTCTAGACATATAGTTAATACTGCATCACCCTGAAACGGATCAACTGTTTATGTTACAGTAGGAGTCCTTTTTAAAACATAATCTTTTAAAGTCTTTGGCAGATTATGCTAAATAAGGCAATAATTTAGAGAGCGGCTCTTTTGTGGCTACCTATTTGATTTATGTTCTTTTTTGGGAGTCTGCGCGTCTTCTGTCCATTAATGGCCCTATTAATTTGCCGGTCATAAACATATGTTTTGATAAACTTGTTACGTTTTGTTTTTGTTTTGAAATTCATTGCAGCAACCAATTAGTATAATTACTGCGACGTCCAGCTATTTGTTGTATCAAGACTCCAGACTAATGTCTGGGTAGAATCACCGTCGCAAGGCAAGTCAGTTGGAAGACCTTCCCACATTAACTAATTTGCCTCGATCGGGAGTGGAACCCACGCGATGACAGGCTTAGCAGTCAGAGTTCCAATCGGCTTCTCTACTTGGTACCCTTTATATTAACTAGATGATAATGTATTTGGCAAAGTATAACTTTGTATTTATGTATTTTGGGTTTTACGGCACACCGACACATGATAGGTCATACGGCGCCGAATACATTGAAGTTTAACGACAGTATAATATTATCAGGTTAAAACTAAAATACGTGAGTAGAAATAAAAATCTGTCAGGTTAAAAATGTGAATGATGAAAACAGGTTAACATATTAAACAGTTAAAATGGATAACGTTAGCATAATAAACTGTTTAAAAATTTATAACTTACTAAGAATACCAATCTCGGTTAGAAAGCAAACAAGTTTTGCATCGGATACCGTCTTAAATAGTTCGTGTATATTATTGACATTAAAATATTTAGATCGAATATGATCTGTGTCAATACAATGTAGTAAAATATGATTAACTGTAAGAGGTTCCTGGCAAGGTACACATTCAGGTTGAACTTCTCTTTTTAAAAGATATGAATGAGTTAACCTAGTATGTCCAATGCGACAGCGGGTCAGAGCTACGTCTTCCCGCCTACTTTCTCTGCAAGTAGAGATATTGGCACTGACATAAGGTTTAATTACATGTAATTTGTTGTAAACAGTATTATCCCAACTTGTTTGCCATTTGGTTAAAATATATCGATTGATAAGTGGTTTAAAATCTGTGTATGGGATGCAAAGATCTGTCTCAGTAAGGGCTGAGGCAGATTTTGCACTCTTATCTGCATCCTCGTTTCCTCGGATGCCTAGATGACTAAGTAGCCAGCAGAAAACAATATTTTTATTAAGACAAACATCACTAAGTTTTAAAAGTAATTCTCTAATGAGGGGGTTTGAAAAATTAAGATTTTTAATAGACTGTAATACCGACAAAGAGTCAGTAAATATTACAAATTTATCGCCAGAATGATCAGAAATAAAGTCAAGAGAAAGGTTAACAGCCTGAATTTCGGCTGTAAAAATGGATGAATCGGGTGGTAATTTTTGTTTAAAACAATGAATTTTGCTTACAGAAGCACAGCCGACATATGAATCTGCTTTTGAGCCATCAGTATATATTTCGACGTAGTTGGAGTATTTCTTGTCGCGCAGTTCGATGAAATTTGAGCGTAGTACGACAGGGTCTGTTTTTGATTTAGTATTTATACTGAGAGATAAATCGACTTCGGGAGTTTTCAATTGCCATGGTGGAAATTCTAAAACATTATTTTCTATTACTTGATTTAAATTCAGTTGTGATGAGTGTATGGTTTCTAGCATGCGTAAACCAAACGGTTTAATTGCCTTTGGTTTACGCTCGTACAAATGTTCGTATTTAGGATCGAATATTACACTATATGCGGGATTTTTTGGGTTAGATTTTACTTTAATAATGAACTGAAGCGCAAGTTTCTCTCGTCTTAGATATAATGATGGCTCATTAGCTTCAACGTAAAGGCTCTCTACAGGAGAGGTCCTGAAAGCTCCAAGGGCCAGACGGAGTCCCTGGTTGTGGACAACGTCAAGCATCTGGAGATATGATCTCCTGGCAGAGCCATAAACAATGCTACCATAATCTAATTTCGATCTTACTAGCGATCTATACAGTTGCAATAGAACTTTTCTGTCAGCTCCCCAGTCGGTATGGGATAAAAATTTCAACAGGTTAAGAGATTTAAGACATTTAGATTTGACATATTTAATATGCGGTATAAAAGACAATTTGCTGTCAAATATGACACCAAGAAATTTCGTTTCCTTGACGACAGGAATACGAATGTTATTAAGAAATAACTCAGGGTCGTTGTGCAAAGTTCTTTTCTGACAGAAATGTACGCAGTTTGTTTTGGTGGGTGAAAATTTAAAACCATTGTTGTTACTCCAAGTTTGTAATTTGTTGAGGCATTGCTGTAATTGCCTTTCTATCGTATTCATATTTTTAGAACGATAACATATAAGGAAATCGTCCACATATAGTGAACAATCTACGCCAATATTTAGCGTTTTAACAATGTTATTTATTTTTATGTTAAAGAGAGTAACTGACAATATACTGCCCTGAGGGACACCTTGTTCCTGTTTATGAACAGAAGACAAAGTAGACCCAACTTTAACTTGAAAATTTCTGTCAGAAAGAAAACTGTCAATAAATGTGGGTAAACGACCCTTGAGACCAAGGTCACCTAAATCTTTTAAAATCCCATGTTTCCATGTAGTATCGTATGCCTTTTCAAGGTCAAAGAACACCGCTACGAGGTGTTCTTTCTTGATAAAGGCATCGCGTATAAAAGTTTCAAATCGAACGAGATGATCGAGTGTACTGCGTTGGTTTCTGAACCCACTTTGAAATTCTGTGAGTAAATTATTTGATTCAAGATACCAATCGAGTCTATTATTTATCATCCGTTCTAAAGTTTTACAAATACAGCTAGTCAAAGCAATTGGCCTGTAACTTGAAGGATCTGTGGGATCCTTTCCCTGTTTAGGTATAGGAATGACGAATGCATTTTTCCACGAATTTGGAACTTGTCCGGAAAACCAAATTTCATTATAAATAGACAAAAGTAAATTTAATGATGTATGCGGCAGATGTTTCAAAAATTGATGGGGAATATCATCTGGTCCAGCAGCGGTATCATGGGATTTGTTAAGTGCGTCCGTAAGTTCTCTTAAAGAAAAGGGTTGGTTGTAATTTTCATTATTGTTCGAATTAAAATTGATTTTAATTTTTTCAGCCTGTTCCTTCACATTTTGAAATTCTTTTGAATAATTTTCGGAAGATGAATTTTTAGCAAAACTTTTAGCAAGGGTGTCTGAAATTTCTTTTTTGTTTGTTATTATTGAGTCGTTAGTTTTTAAGTGATTAACTGTGGCTGAAGATTTACCGCTTATTTTCCTTATGGTTGACCAGACGTTTTTGACTGAAGTTTTACTGGTTATACCAGAAACAAATTTCTGTCAAGATGTTCTTTTGGCTTGTTTAATGATTCGCCTACTCCTTGCCCTTTCATTTTTGACATTATTTAAATTAGCAGTAGTAGGACAAATATTAAATTTCTTAAGTGCCGCTCTACGTTTCCTAATGGATTTTTTGCATTCATCATTAAACCAGGGTTTGTTACGCTTTGACTTTGTCGTGGACTTAGGTATACACTTTTCTGCTATGCTATGAAGAATTGTTGAGAATGAATGTATTTTATCTTCAGCATTCTCAAATGTTGAAATTGTCAATTCTTCAGTACAAAATATTGAGAATAATTCCCAATTTGCTCTGTTCATTCTCCAATAAGTATTATTGTCATTTAAGTTGACAGAATCGTTAGTTAATATTACAGGAAAATGATCACTTCCACATAAATCGTCATGTACATCCCAACTATAATCAAGATATATAGAAGGGTGACATAAAGAAAGGTCAAGAGATGAATAATGTCCTGAAGCAGGATGTAAGTAAGTTGCCTTTTTATTATTCATTAGGCATATCTCATTTTGAGCAATAAAGTCCTCTAACGTTTTGCCCATATTATTATAATCAGAACATCCCCATAATGGGCTATGTCCATTAAAATCCCCTACAAGAATATAAGGGGACGGTAATTGGTTTATTAAATCATCTAATTTTGATTTTGGAATATCTGAATTAGGTGGAAGGTAAACAGAGCAAACTGTAATGACTTTATGGACTGTTACACGAATGGCAACAGCCTGTAAATCAGTATTAAGGTTAATCTTTGAATGTGGCAGTTTGGAGTTGACAAGTATTGTCGATCCTCCAGACGCCTTATCACACATTGTATGAATGTGATTATATATAGAATAACCTTTAAAGTCAATATTATCACTTTCCTTCAGAAATGTCTCCTGAAGGCATAGCACAGCAGGGTGGAAAGTGGTCAATAAAAGTAAAACTTCATTATAATTAGCTCTAAGGCCTCGACAATTCCAGTGTAGTATCTTATTACTCATGGAATTATATTAAACTCATGGAATTATATTAAAAGGGATTTAAAATATTATTTTGGAGCTTTAACAGGTGACCTTGGCGTTTTGTCCTTGTCTGGTGGAGAATCTGTCTCCATCAGACAATCAAATCTATTGAGAGAGTTGGGCCGGCCAACTCTCTTCTCCCGGGAATTAGAAGGACTAGGTCCTCTTGTTTTCCCGGAAGTGCTTGTAGTTTCATTTGAAACTTTTGCCATTGCGGCAGCTTTTTTTTCAGCCTTTGTCTGCTTTGGAGTAGGCTCTGAAGGTTGGGTAGAGGAGGATTTAGACGATTGTGTTGAAGTTGGTTTTGGTGGGGTAGTTTGATTTGTCTCAGAAGACTCTGCATTTTTGTACTTTGTAGGAATAATGACTTTTTCAGATACTTGATCACCTGATGGTTTTTCATACTGCGTTGAACTGTCTTGGTAAACGGAAGTGTGAGATTGTGCAATTGCAGCGTAAGTTGTTTTTGAAGAAATGGAAGTACATTTCTCTTTTGTTAACCTACGTGCCTCAGGAAATGAGATATTGCGGGTGTATTTCATTTTGAGTACTTCTTTCTCAAATTTCCAAGTTGGGCAGTCTTTGGACCTACTTTCGTGTGGTCCAGAGCAATTTGGACACTTCGGGTCCGCTTCACACTTAACGTTTGGGGCGTGGGCTGGTTCACTGCATCGTCCGCAGATGATATTATTTGTACAGCTTGACTCGTGATGGCCAAATTTTTGACAGGATTGGGGATGTATATCTGAATTTTGACAATAAGATAGCCGACTTTGATTGTTGGTGGAAGTTTAGGATTATTGAATGTAAGTACTAAAGTGTTTGTAGGTATCCGACGCCCTTCCTTATTGAAGGAGATCCTCCTGACACCACTCACACCTTGTGGTGTAAGTTCTGTCAGGATCTCCTCGTCTGAAAGTCCAGAAAGATCAGGGCAACGGATGACACCTTTCGAAAAGTTAAGGGAATTGTGCGGGAAAGTTTTTACTTTGAGTGAACAAAATTCGTTGAGTTTCAAAATTTTATCAGAAATAGGTTTTCTATTTGTTTCAATTAGCAGACAGTCATTTTTTATTTTCTTGACAGAGTCAACTGTTCCAATTAGGCCTTTAATTGACTTTTCGATGACAAAAGGTGATATTTTAGTAATAGGAGTTTTTTCTAGAGATTGAATGACGAGGAAGCGTGGAAAATTTTTATTGGATGATGCAGTGTCTGTATCAGAGTCTTCTGAAGTGAGTGTTGGAATCGGTTCGTAACATTTGCGTTTGCGATCCATAAGAATGTTATTTAAATTTCGGCACTCTGAGTCACCACCCGCCTCGGAGCCCAACAAGGGGACGTTGACATGGAGTGGGTATCCGAACTCCCAACGCCAGTGATATCAGAGTGCTATACTCTGACATGAAATACAAAATGTAAATAATGCCAGATTGATCCGTATAGCTGGCTGTCCACTAGATTATAGGTAAAAGGAGACAATAAGAGGGAGGGGGTTGCGTTACACGGTATACAATAAAGGAAAAAGCAGAAATTAGAGTGGATAGTAGGAGGACTAAGTAAGTGTATACAATAGGGAAATAGAAGTAATCCATGAACAACGCGGCCAGCCGATTGGTTATACCGGATCAATATAACCGCCCGTCTACCCCGCAACTAAGGGCCAAAGTAGTGTGTTGACCAGTGCTGACTTATATGTCATATCCTGACAAGCCAAGCAAAGGCCTCAACCACCAGGATCCCCTCATCACAGAGATACAGGGTCGCCACCTACGGCAAACAGGTGGGCTACCTTTGGAGTGCTTTTACCCCGCTACAGGTAGCGGCAGCCGGAGAATTCTATGCCCCTTCCGGCAGGGCCGGTATAACTTTGTTGTATCTATGATATTGACATATCCCAACTTACAAGGTTTGCACGAGTTTAAACTAAAGTAGAAGATTTCAATGCTAGAAACTGGTTTAGTTCTTCTTTTTTGTTACAGCAAGGCGTTCGTTTTCACAAATTAAGAAAGGCGTTTTCAAAATTCTTTCACCGTATAATAGCAGTATGAAAACACTTATGCAGCAGGTCATAAGCCATCCTGCATTTTATAGAAATGCTTTATACAAGAAAATCATACGTCTCAATAACTTGTCTGACCACTTTACAAAACTTATCAGTCGATTTATTGCTGACCATTACAAACGCATTACATATTAACTGGTAACAATAATAAATTGTATTTAATTGGCTTGGTGTGTTTTCTAACATTTGACGATTTCTTTCGTATTTTTTATAATTTCACTTTGACACTATATGCCATAGGACACCATGGCTTTCTAAATTGCTCTAATTTAGTTTCAGCGCTTGGGCTGTTTTATTTCAAACTACTCTCTCATTTGGATTTTTTAATGTTGCAGAGTCTTTTATCTCCTGTATATATTGTACATATGTTGATAGTTATTTTATTGTTAGCTATTTTGTCTGAATTTAAGTTCATTGTTTCTGTTTTAACTCCTTGTGCAGGTGTCTACTGTTAGTTGTCTCGCATAGACGGAATATTTTCATTTACACTGCTTGTTTTATAGACAAACCTTCAGGAAGTGTGAGGTTGCAGAGCTCCACAAACCAGGTTTAAGCACCCCAGTCAGTCCTTTTGTCGACTGACCTCCCAGGGAGGTAACTACTGTTTTTTTTCTGTTGTGTATGTCTCGTCTCTGTGATTTTGTCGCATGTACATTTACCCTGTTTGTCTTCCTCTAGAAGTAGTTTAGATTGGTGGAAATTTTTATAGGACCTTTTCCTAGTCACCTTCTCCTTTCAGTTAGAAGTAATTTAATTTGAATTAATTTATAAACCCCTCCTTTACCAGAGTGGGAATGTAAACGTACTTCTTAAAGAATTTTCAAGATGACTTTCATAGAACTTCTTTATTGGGATTGTTAACGTTCAAACTGTTGATATAAAGTGCAATAATTAATACATTTACTTATAAGAATGCCTTGGCCTTGCGGTTATGGTTAGCCGATCTGATATTGCTCTGATTTTATGTTTTTTACTCTGTGGGCTCGAGGTCAGGCCAGCAACTTAAATTCGCGGACGTGATTCTGCCTAGACACCTTGCAACACAGAATGTTGAAGATTTTGTTAAAAGACGTAAAGTTGCTAAAAGAAGACATAAATACTTTCTATCAATGATTGATAGTTTAAATTGATCTCATATTCCAGTTTTCCAAAATATGCTTATAAAGCAAACACTTGGAATTGTATTTACCTATATCCGTAGAGGCGTAAGAGAAACAATCAATACCCAAAAGTATGGACTCTTACAACAAACACAAACTTCCTTTTTGATTTTTCTGTATTGTATTTCTGAATCGGGAATTAATTCAATAATTAGTTGATATGTCTTGCAATCATATATTCTTGGTATTGAAGATTGGTGCTTTCAATTGCACTTATTTGTGTATACAAAAATTATTCATCATTATGATACTAGATTTTCGAACCTTTCCGATACGTCCAAAATATATCATTACTGCATATGACTTTCAGGCATGAACATTTGGCGGCATTGTAAACTCTTTTCAATAACAACAAGATAATTCTATTTCTTGATCGGTTTGCGGTTATTCAAAATTGTTCCATTGCTAAACAGGATATGGCGACCTTTGATTTTTTTTTTTATCAATACTGTCTTGTTTAGTTATCAAGTGGTCTGCGTTCATGGAAGAATGAACGTCAACAATGTAAGACTTGCAGGTAGGTACGCAGACGATGGCTAACGAACGTGGATCAAATGAAATTGATCTATACCGGCTCAGACGCCAACTAATCTTATGATATTATACAATTTACCTGGAAACCTAAAAGCATCTGACAAAATTGCCTTTACGACACAACTTGTCACATGATAAATTGCCCTACTACTTGCTGACACGGACATTCACTCTTATAATAGCCGTCGGGATTTATACAGATTATAAACATTTATTGTTATTATGGTTTTACAAAATGTACATTTTAGACCATAACATCTCAGTTAAGCATAATACGCCCTGATTCAACGAAAAGTACGCCATTAATATATTGTTAACCACGCCCAAATAAATTTCAGCGCAAAACTTTGGTATTTATCATACAAAATATGTACTGAAAATCAGGCACACTTTGAACCCAATCGCTTATCGATTAGTTGTACGTCCTTTCACGCCTTTCATATAAGCATTGTACATGGATTGATGAGTCCTATCTAATACACTTCCCTTAGTTTAGTTCGGATGATCTGCTTTAATGTTGTAATTAAAAATAAATGCTGTCCTTGTTTTCTTGATAGTACGAGTTAAGAAGTTATGCAAATTATCTACACAACTCTCTGAGTCAAACACAGTATTAATCAGTCGCAGGTACAATCAGGGGGTCGCGAGATAAAGAGCATACAGAAACATCTCAACAGACACCGTTATAGTAAATACAATAACAAATTGTGTCAGCAACAGTTAAATTGTTTTTTCCAATAAAAGGGATACAAGACCAGATAAATTAACAGTTGTGCTGAACAAAAATCTTGTTTAGGTTATATAAATGTGTGATACTAATTACCGTTACTCAAGGACCTTAACCATCGACTATTGGAACAATATTTTAACAACTGCTTCAAATTGTATGTATTATTTAAGCTTGTGTATTAAAATGCATTTTAGAAACAAAACAAAATATATTATGTTTAAACACATATAATACATACATATAACAACAGCCTTCAGTTGCCAATACAGCGCAGCCGTCATCACAAAACCGTGACTGTCCTACGAACATACCTAACTCAGTTCGTCTGAAGGAGGCAGTAAGACCAAGCTGTAACTCAAGATATGACGCTTTTTAATCAATTACATGGAAGGGAGCATCACTTTTTAACAATTGGCGATTTATTGCCAGAGTTACAGAAAGGGAAGACTATGTTACTCACGATTATCCTATTGAGGGTATTTTTCCCGGATGATTATTCCGGGGACTTTCATTCCATAAGATCTTCATAAGATGTGATTCATAAGCAGAGGGGTTCGGAATTATTGGACTTTTGTAAAGAAAGCGGTATGAGAATTGCAAATAAGAGAGTGTGTGAGGATAGTGGCATTGGTTAATTTGCATCGATAAAATGGCTGTATAGAATGGATAGATATTTGATAGAGCCCCTGACAGTGGAAATGCAAATATTGTTAAGGTAAAATGGAATAACGACAAGAAAAATGATTGTGTAAACAGTTTCTGCAGAGAAGAAGCTGTTAAAAAATGGAAGATGTATCAAGTAGCATACTGGGGTCATCTTCCTTGATAAAGATACAAGCAAACATTTCGATTTTTAACCAAACTGTTTATGATATAACAATCCCTACTTTCCGGCAAAACTCACATTCACAACGGACAAAGAATAGAAATGATTGGTTTGATTTATCCTGCAAAGACGAAAGAGCAAAATTTAATGCATCTCTTGATATATACAGAGAAAAAAAACAAACAGAACTGATGACAATAGAGTTAGAACGGTAAAGTCACGAACAATGTATAAATAATTTATAAGAAAACATAAATATTACTACAATAGAAACAAAACAAGAGTGATACTTTCCTCCCAAAATAGTATCACAAAAAGCTAGATTCGTCGGAATTCTATGAATACTTAAAGGCGGTAAACAATCCTGATTCTATATTTTTTCAGCCTGATGAACATATTATACATTTCAATGAGCGTCACTTAATGGGCGAGCTACAGGTCATGTTTAACGAACTTGACAGCGCAATTACATCTGCTGAAATATGTAAGGCCAGCAGAGAGCCTAATTCTAGTAAATCAACAGGATCCGACCTCATGATCAACGAAGTCTTAAAGTGTGCTTTTTAACACCTAAACAATTATTTATATATGTGCTTTTTAACAAATTGTTAAATACTATTTCCTGAATTAATGGATAGAAAGTTGTTTAATTCTGTTTCATAAAAACGGGGACGTGAATAATGTAGAAAATTGTACAGGTTTATGTTTCATGAGTCACCTTTGTAAACTATTCACACGTATTCTTAACAACAGACTGAGCAAATGGGCAGGAGATTACAGTGTGTATACCGTAGGCGGGTTTAAGGATAAAGATGGGAACAGTAATGCAAAAAAGAAGCTATGTGCTGCAAATATTGATTTTAGAAAAGCGTATGATTACGTAGTTAGAAATATCCTATGGCGCAAAAAAATACAGTTTGTTGTTGGAGGAAAAATTCTCAATATAATCAATCTATAGACAAATTGAGTCAAGGGTTAAATACAATAACGCTTTTGGGGTCGCTGAAGTGTTTGTCTCTCATCTTTTCTCTTTTCCCTATATCTAAATGACACTGAACAGTTCCTTGAAATGAACAGGTTTGATGATGTAACTATTAATAATCTAAAAATGTTTCTATTGTTGTATGCTGATGATGTTGTGTTTATATCGGAAACAGAAAAAAGATTACAAAAAGGACTAGACACATATTACATAACTGTTATAAAGAATCAAAGCTAGTTATCTATGCACAAAAATGTACGGTTATGGTTTTTAAAAAGGTAGACAAACATGCAGCAACATGATTTTTATTTACGACAACGAACCACTACAAAGTGTGAACACGTTCAATTACCTTGGATTCGTTTTATTCTCAGGTTGAACACTTACTCACTCTTACAATATATTATCAGGTCAGGTTATGAAAGCATATTATAGACTTAAATCTTGATTAACTAACTAACCTGACATGAAAGTGTGTCATATAATTGATGTATAAACTTCCAATTCTCAATTATGGTGCCGAAGTCTGGGGATACAACATTGCAACAAAGATTGAACGTATACACTTACGTTTCTGAAAAAAATTACTTGGTGTTAAAACACAGAATTCACTTGTATATAAAGAGTTAGGTAGAAGGCCTCTTAGACAACTAAGACTAGTAAGAATAATATAATATTGATTAAGAGGTTACATACGTGAAAGTAATCTGGAAACATACGGCTTTAGTGAAGTTTGGTTATACCAAGAAGTAGTAAACGTAAGTTATTATATAAAGAGAATTAAAGATTCCTATTTCAAAAAAATGGCATATGAAGATTAATAATTCTACGAAGGCATCTACATGTACGTATAGACATTTTGCTGAATTCAATTTTAAAATGTATCTAGACACAGTATCAATACAAAAATACAGAGTAGCAATGACTAAGCTCAGACTGTCATCATATAGACTCGAGGTACAAACAGGGCGTTGGCCCAAACCCACTCCAATACCGGTCAATGAAAGAAACTGTAAATACTGTCATAAATAAGAGGACGAATTCCACTTTGTTTTAGAGTGTCCGTGTTATACAGAACCTAAAAACACTTACATAAGGCCATTTTTTCTGGAAAAAGAAAACACACTATTAAATTTCGAGAATTATTTACCAGTACGACTGATCAAATAAATTCGAAACTTGCTGCTTACAAATTTACATTTTGAAGCATTTGAGCAACATACAACTAACTTCAGTTTGCCTTAATAGCTTATTATGTCCCAAATTGAAACTCATGAATATATGTTATGACTATTGTCTATGCATTAGAGTTATACTCTTACCACTACATATAGCTCTTCTAATTGTATCACAGTTATAAAACTTATAACCTCTTAGATACTACTTAGATACTATTTAGTTACATTGTTTCCATTGTAACTTTGTTAAACTACGTATCACTGATATTAATGTATGCTTATATGATTGTGTCTTGATGGGTCTCTGACCCGACATACCAATAAAATCTATCTATCTATAAACAGGATTAACCTGTATACCGATATTGACATGGAAATGCGACATTTTTAATAGTAAGCAGTTGATGATAAATCACGCTAGTTTTGTGTAATTGCCGAAAGTATTTAATATTAAAATATTTTGTATTTGATACAAGAAATTAAAATTACAATTACCGGTAACAAATCATAATTGGGTTACGTTTTACACGCCGTAATTTGTGTTAGAAATGTTCAAGACTCTCACAGGCGATTCACACTCATGCATTTGAGAAACTCGTCAGGAAGTGCGAGGTTAGAGCTCTGTAAAATCGGTTTAAGCACCCCAGTCGGTCTATATTGCCGACTGACCGTTCCAAGGCGGTAACTGTCGGGTTTGCTCTTTTCCTTAAATGACTCATCACAAATTTGTTCCCTTTTGCGCTTGGCTTGCATGTGAAATACCTTTGTTCTGTGCCTTTTCGGAGTTTGGTATATGTTGCAATACTCATAGGACTTTGTCATATATTCTTATTGAAAAATATTTATTCCTTAAGGCTGGTCAACAGATATCAGATTTTAGAATTTATTTACAGTATTTGTTATTTAGAACAATAGTTTAAGTCACTTCTGGTCTTGTTTTAGTAGAAAACAAAGTATATTGATAATTAAATGCGGTATCAGACAGTTTTGCCCATGTCAAACATCCATATAAATCAGTATTACACACGAAGTGTTATTTATTGATGTCGTACATCTATTTGAAAACTGGGGATCAACACCACACACTTCATTAAAATCATACATTTATGATCTTATCTTGGCCTCTGATACTTAAACCGAACATTATGAAACATTATTAATGATCTTGAGTGTTGTATTTTGTTTGTTTTTCTGCTTAACTTTAAGGAAACCTTCGTCACCATGATATAGATTAGGGGGTTTTGTAACTAAAAGACGCAATTTATTTTAATACGCGTAATGACTCATGAATATCACTCTATGTATTTTTTTCACTTTATCTAAATAATCATAAAATGCTACACCCTTTCTTCGGTTATTGTGTGAGTTTCAATTAAATTTATTTAACATTTTTACTTATTTTAACATTAGGTATATTCATGTCCAGAAAATACTGTGATTTTGTTGGAAGTAATTATTAGTCATGAATTACTTTGATGGAGAATACACACGTTTCATATTGAAAGCGCATATATATGAGAGGCAAGCCTGCATGAAATATGTCATAAACAAGAAAACCAATCTTAGATATTTAGCCTATATAGAGACAGTTGTCTGACAATCTCGTGCTATTACACAATTGGCATTGGAACTTAAAACATTCCATTACAATGCCAGCGGGAGGGGCCCACTTGAGTTTAATAAAGCTATATTTCTTTCTCAAGTGTCCTCGAATCAGGTACTAGTAACAGTTTTTTAACCTACATCTATATATATCTTGGTTCACTTATAACTTTCAATAACTAAATAAAAGTTGTCCTAAATTAAGTGTTATTAACTTCTTTTCTTCTTTTGATACATTGCACTGGTTTATGTTTTCTTTTAGCCAGTCAGTTACGTTGGTCAACATATAAATAGCTCAGCAACCTCAATTATATTAGATTAACGCTTTGAAGCAAAAGGGAAAAAAACATAATACAATGCAAAAAAGCAGTTCAACTTATGATAGCATCAGACTGGCTAAATTTTACCTTATTGCAAAAATATCCATGTTAAAAATACACATGAGAGCAAACCATCATATATCCGATTTATAGAAATATTAACTTGTGAAAATAATGTTACTACGGAAAAACATATCTTTCATAAAATTTCAGCTTCACTAACACAAATAGTTCTTATCTTTCACTGTAGTTGCACGGCCGATATTTAAATAGAGTTGAAAGAGATTGTCTTTCGTGGTTTTATATTGAAATTATTCTAAGTCTGATTTTGTGTTCATCTGTTGACTCCCTTCAGAAAAAACGCTATCCGTGTTTTAATTCAAATGCAAAAATAATTAAAATTCTCGCCATTAATGTTTTCCTCACCAGAAGCCATGCATCAGTGTAATATTGCCAGAAGTGTTTTAATTATTCATTTTGTAACACCAGCTTTATTTCTGAAATCTAAAATTCTTTGATTAATAATATAATGTGTATACCATATACCATCAATAAGATATACAAAACTGGCAACTTTTGAACAACATCAATAGACATTTACGTCGGAGATTCAAATAAATCACAAATTATATAGTTCTTACACAACTAAGAAAACGTTAATACTGTCTTCAAATATCTTTTAAAAGAAATTTAATAATTATATCGGAGAAAAAATTCAAAAAGAGGAACTGTTAACTGTTGTAGCACTATCTTCAGGTGTAGATAGAATTGAAGTACATGTACCAATGAAGACCATTGTAGGTTAAATGAAAGTGCACGTAACACTCCTGAAAAGATGAATTAAAAAACAACATAGTTTCCATGCACGGATAGTCTTTTACGATCACCACGCCGCCAGAGTTTGACTTATCGTTTGGCGCCATTGACAGTTCCTAAGCTATCAGTCTCGTATGTTTACATAAGCCGATATATACGATCAGTGTACCTGCGGAGCCCGTGTTGAATGGTTGATGGTTGACCTCCTTAATAAAAAAAGAGTTGTGCGTTTTGTTTGTGATATTGTTTTATTTGTGACCTCTTGGTCTCAGCTTGAATTTCAAAAAAACACATGAATAAATCTCACAGACAGGGTTATTTCTGTGACAATTGAATGATAATAACAACAAACAGGACAACTTCTCTAGTCAAATAAGCCTGTTTGGTTTGTCATTCCTGATATTATTTATAATTTTTTAGACATTATGGAAACCTCTTCATTTTTCAAGCCACCTTCTTGATTAAAATTCTCTACATTTCACTATCGTAAACATAACATAAAAGAAAACCGTTGGTGGAGGTAGTCTTCTTAAGAAGCGACTTTAACTTAATGCAAATTGATTCTTTCGAATGCCAAAAGTTTTGTAACAACGCTAAAGAAAAGTTTATGGTTCTAATAATTCAATACCAAAGAGGCAAAATGTTTGTATATATTGTCAAATTAAAGGCACTTAAGTTATATTTATGTATCAGTAGTCACATACTTGGGGGGTATGCTTGTGTTTTTTGTTTGTTCTTTCTGGGGAGGTTTATTGGGTGATTGTTGTCGATAGCTTTATATACTTGTACCTACATATGATCATTGGATGGCAAATATTTTCTAAAGTATCAAGAAGTTATAAATACAACCATCAGAAAAACAATACACTTCGCCAGGTATGTTCAAGGCTTTGATTGGAGATTCACTATCATGGAACTGAACATATGAATCCATAGGCACATTAACAGATCCTCAGAGTATATATAATCCAATAGTTATTAGGAAAAATAATAAAGATGGATACTGGGTTGGGATTTGTTAACAATTCAGTTTTCAAAATGTATAAATAGTATTACATCGGTATTTACAAAAAGAAAGTTTAAAATATTCTGTCATGATAGTAAAATACCAATAGCAGTTTTACAATATTTCCCAATTTTAATGTTTTATGGAATGTATTTTATGTCAGTTACAAACATGTATCATGTTCGATATTAAAGTAAGTAGGCACTACTAAATTAAATGAGTCGGCCAAAACGAGTATGTAAATTACCCATAAGGCTATGGTGCACCCAATTTGTCAACCATAAAGAACATTTAGACATACATTTATTAATAATATCTTAACATAAATACGTAACACAACCGAGAAAATGTAGGATCTACAAACGGATAATTTTTTCTATGCTTATGGCTTTTGCTGGAGAACCACATTTACATAACAGAACCGACAAATAATACAGTGCTTCTGGCGCGTCTGCCGACTACGTCGAATATATGCAAGTTATTAAAGCATTGGATTCCATGGATATGTCCTTAGAGCTTTATGCTTTTATAAATGGGATAACATCTATTGTATCTATAGTCAATAGAATTGATGGGTTTTCCTTCCATGCGGTAAGATATACGACGATGTCTGAATAAGATGTCTGCATTGCATTACTACATGTAATTTGCTAGGCACATGTTGTAAAGATTTTGGTCAAGCAAATAATTGCATGTAGCTTTATTTCATTTTTAACAGTGTCTTACACTAATACACTGTGTATGCGTCATTCTAGATTATAGTCTTGTAAAGATGTGTCTACCAGTTGCATGACTTTTATTACAACAAAACGCTCACTGAAGCACATAGTTCACATTTGTAACGCCTAATCTAGTGGTCAAACTTAAGACAAATTGTATCTTGTAAGAAGCACATTACACAGCGAAAGTTTACAGATAAGTGCAGACGCTTATTCTAAGATGAGACCTAGACATTTTAAATTACTTCCTAACTTTTCTGCCGAGAAGAACACGTTTAGCATATACACTATTAAGAGTATATGACAAAGTCCTATGAGCATTGCAACATATACCAAACCCTGAAAAGGCACATGACAAAGGTATTCACATGCAATGCAAATCAATGTAAAAGTTAGAAAAAAATATGTTATGAGTCATTTAACAAAAAGGGCAAACCCAATAGTTATCGAACGGTCAGTCAGCAAAATGGACCGACTAGGGTGCTTAAATCTTTTTTACAAAGCACACACGCTTGCAGCGAGAGCTCTTACATGGCAGCCAAACACTGAGCCACTGATTCTTGAAAAATATGTCGTTTTGTACATATGTTGTTTTATTACTAGTTATCATGTATGTACATACGTTCATTACATCTATTTTAATTCCCGATGCAGGTGCTTACTGTTAGGTGTTTCACTTCGACGGGATATTTTTATTTACACTGTTTGTCTGATAGAAAAACCTTCAGGAAGCGCGAGGTTGGAGCGCTCCACAAACCAGGTTTAAGCACCCCAGTTGGCCCTTTTGCCGACTGACCGTTCCAATGCGGTAACTGATGGTTTTTCTTTTTGTATGTTATGTCTCGTCTCTGTGTTTTTGTCGCATTTGCATTTATCTTTTTTGCCTTGGTCTGCAGGTAGATAACATTATCTGTGAAAATTTTGATGGGACCTTTTCTTATTTACCTATTATTATTTCTTCCCTATGAAAGTATCAGAAGATTTAAATTGAAGTCTAACCATCTGAAGGGCATGTCACATCGTGTTTGTCAGTCAATGGTGCCTTACACTTTTTGTTCAGCAAAAACTTCTTATGACTTTAAGAATAAAATGAAATTATAGTTTCATCAAGATTACAAGCTCTTTAAAATAGCGTTGCAAGAGATATTAGATTTTATTTACAAAATGTGAATATTGTAGTAAAGAAGAGAGAAACAATGCAAACGCATCTGATAATATCAGGATTGAGTTTGATTAGTGTCTTCTTTTAAAAAGAAAATGACACTCAAGGCTGGTTTAATCCCTTATTTACAATATTATTGGAATATAGAACCGAAATTATTGCTTCCCGTGAGAAAGCTCGTGTGACAGGCATGTTAATTAATGTTGCGTTTTGTTTGAAACACGTACCTTTCTGCCTGATTGGAGTCAAGGGGTGAACAGAGAAATGTCCATCACAAGATTAATTTCACATGTGTTAATACCGCGATCCGATTTAATTAAATTTATTCAAGTACCGGCTCTGGAAAATAGTAACGATAAACAAAAAGCTATTCATGTTAGTGAAACTGGATTTTGACAGAAAATGTATGCTTTTATATTTCGTTTTGAACATTATGTACAGTACATCTCAGGAGGAATGCCCTTAAAATGCGAAACAAGGTAGAATAGGACCGTTTTGCATGAAAATGGATTTAGAGAAGTCACTAAAACGTACAAGTAAAATTCTGCCACTTCGCCGGAGAAATATTGGGTCACTCCGCGTCAGTTTACAGTTCCTACAACTGGGAAAAATAAGACGGACATCATCATCATCATAAACAACATATTATCATCGTCATCATTTTTTCCCAAAACACGTTGTTACATGTAGGCAACCGCTTTTATTAAACGATTTCAAGCTTAGTCAGTATTAAAAATAATATCTGAATTAATTTATTGTCATTTGTTTATATAAAGAAAAACATGTAAGTGATCTCTAAAGGTATGTTAAGGCGGATAAGAATAACACCACAAGTTAAAACCTACCAATTAAAATTAACCATTGTTTTGACAATATATACAAAGCGAACATTATGCCAAAAGAATATGCAAATAAAGTGATAAAATGCTGTATTGCATTATAACGTGAACAATCAGGGAAACTATAACTAAATAGGTTGTGTTTATATGCTTGCCAAATAAATACAATATACCCAGTTGTAAAAATATAATCGCTACCAAACGCACAATGCACGAACGCTGAATTGAAGGCTTAACATACGCTGTTAACACTAGAAATGATTAAACATAGTTCAGTCACGTGCATTCATATTATTTCATTATCATCCTCAAAACAATTTCATTTTAGTGGCGTCCTTTGTTATGAATATTTCTTTTTTTAATGCACAATTCCAAGGACAATTTATGCTGTTAATTTTGTTGTCTTGATTCATGTAAATTATTTGTCTTTTATTCGTTTCACAGTGAGATATTTTACAATTAATTATGGAAGTAAAGAATATAATTATAAATTCGTTCCTGACTTATTGCTAATTATAATACGTAAGTATTGGCCCATATTGTAAATGATTATACATTCAGTTTGCACGTTGCTGTCACGTGCGTATTTCTCACTTCTTTTACAATAACATCGATACAACTGCTAATTATGAATGCACAGTCGAACGTAATCCTTATTCGATATAAACAAATAGGGAAATACAAAAGCGATTATTTTAAATCCACATAAGTAAGTAAAAATATCAATATTATGTCTGTTCCTTTAGGTATAGAAAGAAAATGATGAAAGGTGATGGTCAAATATTACACTACAAATTCCCTGAAACACACGGGAATGCGATCCTGTGGATTTTATGACACAGCAGATGATGGTCCCAGAGAACGGCGATGGGACTCATTTCGTAATATTTAGGGCAACAAACAATTTGACAAGGCTAGGGTTATACATTTTATAGCAAACATGTACGGGAATATGATTTTTGATTGCTTATTGGGTTTATCATCCTACCAGTGTTCACTTATCTGGATATGATGTCAACGTAAAGCAGATGCAGTGCTGCCTTCACCTTCTATAGCAGCATGTTGTGAACACGTAACATGATACCTCACCCAGTCATGTCACCGGGCCAGTCAGTCATAGAACTACCGTCATATTTGCCTGAACGTAAGCAGACAAACTATGTCACTATTACTTTTAACGTCTTTGGTATGCCCTTCCCCGGATCGAACCCGAAAACATTCCGTATTTGCGGCCGACGCTCGATCAACAGCGCTGTCAAGCAATACTGCCATAACTAAAATGTTGTGTCGCTCTTTTTATCCTTAAACTGATTAAAGAAATTTTAGGCAAGCTACAAAGAAAAAAATAAAGAATATGAATACACTCGAGTCCAAGAAATAGATTGTTTAAAATCATATCTTATTGCAGATGCAAAGATGTTTTGTACTTCTACAAAAAACTATTTACTTAAACTACCACAACAACTGATACTACTACTGCTGCATCTATAACAACATCAACAACTACCACTATTGTTAATTCTCAACAACTACTACTTCTGCTACTACTACAACTACTACTACTATTACTGCTGCTTCTATTGTTGCTGCTGTTATTACTGTTTCTGCTACTGCTACTACTACTATAATACTTATACTACTTTGTCTGCTACATCAACAACAACACTACTATTAGTACTGCTTCAACTACAACAACAAAAGGAACAGCAACAAAAACTACTACCTATTATGCTTCCACTACTACTACTACTACCTACACTACTACCACCACTACATCTACTTTTGCTTCCGTTGCTGCTGCTACTAATACTGCTTCTGCTATTAGTGTTAATTTTTAATTCTACTGCTAGCACTACCACTACTACTCCTTCCACCACTACTACTACTACTACTACTACTATATATATATATATATATATAATGACAGTTTGCTACAATGTGGAGAAATAGCATAGCCTAAACCATTTAAGCACCTATAATACTCTTAGACTTGTGGAAATTCGTTGACAACTTATAACATTAAGAGAGTCGTATTTTATTATCTAAAGCATACTCCTGTCAATGGTACTACGTATTAAAGTTTAAATGAGCTAATTACGTCGAGCCATGGTCAAATAGCATGATGAACAAAATCAATGAAGCAAACTGAGTCGCAGATTGACATTTCCTTTATCCTGGTGTTTAAGTATTTAAATTTCAACCAAAATGGTGAAGTACACTTTAGCCCCATTTGTCACTCAGAAAACCTAATGACTTTTCCAGAAACAAACGGTGGAAAACTAATAGACTACCTAACCTCAGTAATATAGGAAGCTACAATATATGTTTTTAATGGTCATTTAATGTCATCCTTGTGAAAGAAATAAACGTCAACGAAGGCAAAGGAAGCTCACAAAATTGATTCCAACGTGGTTTGGGAGATCGTGTCGCTGTTTTAATTCAGGACATGTTTCAGTGTAAACTGTATCATTTGATTAACCTTCTAATTACTTGGGTCTGAATCCGCAGTACAGCGTTTAGTTTACAGCTCCTGTCCAGTTTAGGACATAAACTACCCTTAAAATCAACGGCTTTGGGTTCTATGTCATGGGACATTACGTTTCATACATATACACGTTGTGTTTTTTTGTGGATGATTTTAATCGTGTATTAATAGTATCCTGGTGTAAAAATATTTGTTGTTTTTTAATTCCTTCTCCTACTTTTGTCCTTTCATTTTTTTGCAAATATTCTTCAACCAGTTGCATAACCGATAAGGTATATAAATTTGTTATTATCTTATGTCAAAGCAAGAGTTATATAACAAGGTCTCCCACTTAAGGTATAGTAAATGTAATGGTGCACCTCCAATTAAAGATTGGTGTCAAAATTAGGGTTAAAATGCTTCAAAATTGGGGGTTGGGGGTTTGAATACCAGTATGGGCACGCAAGTACAATATTTTTCTTCTTACCTTTTCATTCTGCATCAGTCTTCCTGATTAAAAAGGAAGCATGTGTAGTTTTTTTTATTATTTTTTAAAAATAAATTTGAGTTTTATTGTTCATAGTTAATTTGAATACAAATTCGTAAACTGGTTTTATTCAAAGTCTAAAAATAAAAAAAAAACTATGTTGTGAAATTTATTTATATTTTGCAGCATCAGACGAGATATTGTATATAACATTTTTAGCAACTCTCAAATAAATCGTTTGACATGCTAGATCTCCGTGATTTTTAATAAAGTACAGTAAGCTGAAAATTATAAGGTCAGACTTAATCGTGTAATGTTTGTAAACAATTATTTACACATTTGTAATAGTTTGAGACAAACCTATCACGTATCAGGTGTTCATGCTTTGTATAATGCTATGATTTGTATTAAAACTCTACAGCAAAACGCTTTACCTAAAAAGGATATAACATGATATTTGAAGTTTTCTTATTTCTAATTTTGAGACCCCTTAAATACCAATTTTCTCAGTCAGAAATAGCCAAAACTGGATGGAGTATATCGTACACGTCTACAACAAACTATACAACAAATCAGTATTGCTATTTTCAACATCTGGATAGTTTCTTTTTCTCTTGCTTTACCTACTTATACATGTATGTACAGCTGCTTCAGTCGTACAACATGTAATTTGCGAGAGAGCATTTTAATTGTTCGACATAAGTGCAAAACCAAGATTTTCAAATTGTCCAATATTATCATCCAGTATAACTCTCCTATGCCGAGGCAGTTTTAACTAAATCCTGTGAAATTACAGAATCACAGTGGTAAATTTACTCATTCATTGATTGACCCTCTTGTGACTGACAAAGGCTTAATCCTGCCTCTAGAACAGTTGATGTGAAGCCCATCACTAGAGACGCGTGTTTCACATTCAAATACAATTTATTTTGTTTTTCTTCATTTTGTTTTTCTATTATCGCACCGACACATCTTACTTGTGAAGACGCACAGATTAAATTAGGAATGAGAAATATATCACCCATGCGTCTGGGTTAAGCGAGAGACACAAATATCAGCTGTTACAATATTTAAAACAATGAAAAAAAGAATATATGAAAAGAGCATTGCAACATATACCAAACTCCGAAAAGGCACAAGACAATTTTTACATGCACGCCAAGTGAAAAGCATGGACAAATTTGTGATGAGTCATTTAACGAAAAGAGCAAACCCGACAGTTACCGTCTTTCAATAGTCAGTCTGCAATATGGGCCGGCTGGGGTGCTTAAACCGGTTTTACAGAGCTATTACCACGCACTTCCTGATGGGTTTCTCAAATGCAAGCAATGCAAAGAAAACCGATTTATTTGAATATAAAGTGTCCAAGCGCTGATGAGTTTTGACGAAAGTAGTACCGTCATTGAAAAAGTATGTCCACATAGAGTTTAAGATAAAAGTATCATTTCGATTTTAAAATCTATACAGAAAAGGTTGTTTATATGTGACATTAATTAATTTTGAATCAAGAAATGCACGATCTGAGAAGAGTAAATGTAAAGCATCCTATTCATGTGAAGATGGAATTCAGGAACAAAAGTCCACTGTCCATTACAGAAAATACATGTAAAAATCCTTATAGGATGAATTAAATGTTAACATAGATTACATGCACGGGGATATATTTTACGACCGCCACACTGTACTAGTAACATTTTTGTGATCATGAATAAGAATATATAATAAGTCCTATGAGCATTGCAACATATACCAAACTCCAAAAAGGAAGCGGACTAAGGTATTTCACATGCACGCCAAGTGATAAGCAAGAACAAATTTGTGATGACCTATTTAACAAAAAGAGCAAGTCCGAGAGTAACCGCTTTGGAACGGTTAGTCGGTAATATGGGCAGATAAAAAACTCGCCTTGGTGTTCATTATTGGTCACAATGTCAATTTTAACTTTTGCCTTTTCAAAATAAAGTCCAAGACCAATCGACTTTCACTGATTATATTTTTTTCTTTTTTCTCCAGATCTACGCTGAACTCAAGCTCATAGATTAATGCCGCTTACAACTAAACCTCTACTGTAGCATGAATTTAAGTTTTGACAGAAAAAGTTATCAACATTACAGACAGTTTCCACAATGCAAATAAGCTGATAAATTGTATGTCTCTATGGTAAGATCAGACTGAATCAGGCAGCCGATAAACCCATCGATAAAACAGGTCCTGATCGTAAATTGTCATGGGACATGTACGAATTTATTGATAACAAAAATTAGTTTTTGTTCCTACGATAAAGCATCATGCCAAATGTTATTTCATTAGAATATCATAACGATGTTAGATAATGCTTATCTAACAATCTGCGTCATGTTCTTATCTCACAATCATTAACGTAGTTCGTTTTCAAGCGGTCATAATGTTTCATGCAAAGATGATTCTGGAAACACATTCAATTTCAAACGAACAGTAATGCGATTGTGAAATTAACTGAAACACATTAAATTTAGGATGGTCATTTTGGGGTAGCCATGACTCCCATTAGACAGAATGGTGTGTGTTTCAAACCAATACTAATTTAATAAACTGCCCACATGTTTCCCATGGGGGATAATTCAGTATTATAGTGTTATGACAATTAAAATTATGGCTTTCGACAATGGTTTATGTCACAAACACAAAACACAAAAACTAATTAAATTATGATTTATTATAACTACGAAATGTTGACACATTAATTAGCATTTAATACTCAGCATACTCTGATAAGATTGTTTAACACCATGAGTTAAAATATTTATAGTGCTTTTAGTTTTGGTTTCTTTGAAAAGAAAGTTCAAAGCACAGGAGATAATGTTTGAAAATGTGGCAACTGCATCGAGTATTATATGAACAATCGATCAAAGAAAGCATAAAACAATTGTTATATTTTAATACAAAAAATTCCGCTGACTTTTGTAAAACTTGTACCAAGGAAAAGAAATGCAGTCAATATAAATGAATAATCAACGTGTTTTGGTCTTGTTTTAATAATGATCCTTCTTTTCATGCGTCAACAAAACCTTAAAACTTGCTTATCAATTAAAGTTAATATTATTGTAATATAATTATTTACCTGATGAACTAGATCCTCATTTCACAATTTCAATGAATGATTTTAAATGTTCATATTAATACTCACTGTATTAACTTTCATTAGCGTGAAACACATCGACCTCAAAATGACAACAAACAATAGAAGACGATTTTATCTTCACTGTTTGATGACATTCCTTGGTGTTTACAAGGATAACGTAAGGACGTAGCCGCGGCAAAACAAAAACAAAGCAAACAAAAATGCTGGTATCATGTATTAGTCAACTGTTATACTAGTTCTTAAACCAACAGTTGTTTACATAGCTGTTCATCCATACCCTCTATCATATAGTAAGAACTTAATGGGTTCAGAGGTACCGTTTCAATCAAGTAACTATGAATCCCAATAAAAAAGGTGGACTTTTTAAAGTAATAGAAAAATTATAGGTAAATGAAATAGGAAAATCATTCTAAAACTGTTTTCCCATTTCTTTCCTTTGCTGTCATACGACCATTTCTTGCTAGTTTACATTGACAAATGTATTTAAATGAGAATTAACAAAAAAAGGAAAAAAAGGTTCAATGCCTATTACGTCCTTAATACGCAGTAAATTGACAGTAAATGATGCAAATCACTTTAAAATTGGCCGAGAGAAATCTTTACCTAAAATGAAGTACCAACTGATGGCTTCATTTTCGTGCCATACTTTAGACATTGACATTTTCTTCAGGTTGCGTTATCTAAATATGTTTCATTTGTTCACTTGTTCGGGCTTACTCAAACAAGCAAAAATACAATAGGTGAACGGCAATGTTGATTATATCTATATAAATTTATTTCTTAAACATTTTGTACATAATAAAACAACTTAAGATGAAATGTGTGTAACGTAGCGAAATATCTCCAGACAGCGTTTGGGTAAGATGTTGTTATATCTTAACTTGTAGATTTTAACATGGCCGTTATTTAAAATATGTCTTATTTACATAGCGCTCAGCTTTTTGTGGTCTTGATTAATTGATTTCGTTTCTATTATATTTTCATGGAAACCTTTTGTAACCGTGTTTCTAATGCAATCTATTTTCATCATCTTTTCAATGTGGCAGGTCTGTTGCAGACATCGGCGATCATGGCCTTCCATTCCTCTCTGTTGTCAGTCCTCCTGACGAGTTCATTGTAGGGGGATTTTTCCCTATTTTGTCCGTTGTCTTCCTCTGCTTTTGGTACCGCAAATCTTTCCACACAGTATTTCCTTTTTTATTCCATCAGCTCTGTTTATGTGCCCAAAATTGAAGTTGTCTTCTTCTGATTGTTTTGAGTAGGGATCTTTTGTACCCGGCCATTTCCATTGTTTCTTTGTTTGACTTCTTTTCAGTCTATGATATTGTCTTAATTCTTCTGATATACCACATTTCTGCTGCTTCAAGTCTTCTTTCGAGGTTTTTTGTCAGCGCCAAGCATTCACATCCGTACAGAAGGATGGACGATATGTAGGCTTTCAGAGTGTTGACTTTGGTGCTGAGTCTTATATTTCTGTTTGTAAAGATGGGCTTCATCTTGGTGAATGTGTCTTTAGACATAGCGATTTTTTTTTGTATTTCTGTGTCGCATCTGGCGTCTGGAGTTATTGTGAAACCTAAATATTTAAAGGTGCAAACTTGTTTTATTCTTTCCCCTTTGCATAAAATGTTACATACCAATCATGTCTGACTGTTTTCGATTACCATGCACTCAGTCTTTTTTGCATTCAGTTGGAGTCCTTTATTTTCACTTTTGATTGTGACTGTTGTAAGGATATTTTGTAGTTTTTCCTCCGAGTCAGCAATTAGCACAGTATCATCCGCATATCTTAGATTGTTTATGTTGTGACCACCTACTTTGACACCTTCATGCTGCTCTATCTTCCGTAGAATCATTTTGCTGCAGATATTGAAGAGGTCTGAAGATACAACACAGACCTGCCTCACTCCCCTACAAATCGGCCATCACTCACTGCAGTCATGATCAACTCTTATTGCAGCTTCTTGTCCCTAGTACAATTTTCTGATCACTCTAAGATCTTTTCCATCACAGTTCTGTCTTAGTAAAATGTCGAACAGATCGGAATGTCTTACTTTGCCAATACTTTAGAATAGTCAATGAAGCAGAGGTACAAGTCCTTTTGTACCCCAATTACCCTTTCCATGAGGGTCCTTAGGGCAAAGATGGCATTGCTGGTACCTTTATCTGCCATAAATCCAAATTGGGTTTCAGATATCTCAGGTAGGATTTTATTTCTCATTCTGTTCATCAGCACTCGTAACATGACTTTTGTGAGGTTGCTCATAAGACTTATTGTGCGGTGCTGATCGCATTCAACTGTGCCTGGTTATTTGGGTAATGCAGTGTACACCGACTTCTTGAGGTCTGTTGAAATTTCAGATGTAGCATAGATAGTATTGAGAAGTTGTGTAACTTCTTTGATTCCAACTCCCCTAGAGCGGTTAGCATTTCAGATGGAATATCATCGGGACTTGCGGCATTGTCCTTCTCATCTTTTTGATGGCCTTTTGAACTTCCTCCTCAAGAATATGGGGGCCTTCTTCTTCAATGCTGATGATAGGTGGTGGGCCTTTGTCATCCTGATGCAACTCTGTGATGTATTCTGGCCACCTTTTAGAGGTGTTCTCCTTTTCCATAAGAATGTCTCCATCTATTGGTCGTATTTACCCTGTTTCTGCTGACACTTTTCCCTGTGATCTCTTTAAACTTTTGGTGCATAGTTTTGCTATTTAATCTGGTGGTGGCTTCAATTTCCTAACACTGTGTGTTAATCCAATGTTTCTTGTTTCATTGCACCTCTTTTCACTTGTTTGTCTATTTCTCTGTATTTCTGTTCGTCTGCTTTTGCTTTTCTTCTCTCTTCCATTAGGCCTAGAATTTCTGGGGCCATCCAGTTTTTCGTATTTCTTTCGTTTTGTGACAGGAATGTGTTCTTTTGCCGAGACTAGCGTGTTCTCTTTCATCATCCGCCACCTTTCTTCTGCCTTTGTCAATTGATCTAGTGCACCGAATTTGTTTTTGACACTGATGCTATACTTATTCATCATTTCCTCGCTATCTAAAATGTTGATTTGTAGCTTTGGTGCTGTTTTGCTCTCCTTAGCCGTTTTAGCTTAAGCTTCAGTGCACCAATCACAGGCACATGGTCAATGCCACAATCTTCTCCAGGCAAGGATTTGCATGATGTTATCGAGTTTCGAAAGCGTTCCTGAATTAGTATAAAGTCGATTTGATTTCGAGTTCTATCGCCTGGGCTTTTCCATGTCCAACATCTTCTTGGATGGTTTATGAAACAGGTGTTCATTACTGAGAGGTTGTGTTCTTTGCAAAATTCAATGAGTCTGTCTCCCTTCTCATTTTTTTCTTACTCTCATATTCCAAATGGTCCTACCATATTTTCTGTTCTTTCACTCCCGACCTTTAAATTGAAGTCTCCCATTATAATCTCAATGTCCTGTGACTTCAGTTGTTTCATTGCTTTCTTGACTTGTCTTCGTCTTTGTCTGCAGATGGTGCATATATTTCTATGAGGTCAATGTCAAAAGGTCGACCTTGGAGTTTAACAATGATTGCCCTGTCGCTGACCGTCCAGAAACCCTTGATGGCTTTAGATGTTTCTGGGTCGAGTATCACACCAACTCCTCTGTAGTGATGTTCTCCTCTTGAGTAGAGAATTTTGTAGCCGTCTGATATTATAAAGCCCGCTCCCTTCCATCTCATTTCAGAGAGTCCTAGTATGTTGAGCTTTATTCTTTTCATTTCTTGTTTCACATTTTCCAATTTTCCTTTCTGTAGCATTGTTTGCACATTCCATGTTTCTATTTTTAGTTGTTGGCGGTTGCGGACAGACGCTTGATGACGATCAGGCGACACCTGTCGCACATGATCCTCCATACCGAGCGAGCGAGTTGAGCTCGAAACCCCCTTCACGCTGTTGTTTGACTTCATTTTGTTTTTTCTTGCCATTATATTTTTGCACATATATACCTACAGAAGGTTGCAATTACTTGCTTTAGGGTCAATGCTCCTACCGAGCTGGTTGTCTTTGTCACAGTACTAAAGAGTATCATCTGCCTAACACATTGAAAAATTGACCAGTTCCCAAACTATTTGGCTGCTCAACATTCATCCATGACCTCCTGCCGTGACTTCACGTACCCTGATCGGGGGTCTAAGTGGGAACTTGACCTTGGCCAAGGGTCTCCCACAGGCTAGAGGAGGAAAAGAGACGGCTTACTGCTCCTATTGGTGGAATGATTTCATCCCCGCTACCCACTTTTTATCATAAACATGTTCAACTGACAAAATTACCGCCATATTCCCCTTGCAATGCAATATTTTTTTGTAATTTTACTACATTCCTTACACGTTACAAATATCACGTTTAATTGCAGTATTTCGAAATCATATGATCCTAATTTAAAAGACAATAAACACTCAATAGAAATACTCGAACCTACACGCATATTTTGCTATGACTTTGAAAAGAACATCAGATAAGTATTGCTTTTACCTTAGAAGTGTATCATTCGTATATACCATATTTGAAAAAGCACAAAAGGCAAAAGGTGAATATTCATCTGACTTTATTGTTATAAAAATTATGTATATATTGTATATATTTGTTAAGATAACTTAAAATGTGTGTATTTAATTCTATTTTGCTTTACGGAAAGAAAATGGAAATGAAAGCGGAAACTGTGCATATTGCAATCATTTACTTCAATAAAAGACAAGAATCCTAGACATTTAAGCGGCGTGAGGTCGGAGTGGCAAATGTTTAGATGGTTTGGCGAAATACGTTCTTGCATTAAAGAAACTCATCAGGAAGTTCGAGATTAGAGTCGTGTATAGCAATTATAAGCACCCCAGTCGGTACCTTATGCCGAATGACCGTTCCTAGGCGGTAACGGCTTGTTCTATGCGTTAAATGACTTGTCAAAATTTGTTTTCACATTTGCATTTGGCTTCCATTCGCGTATTCTGGTAATATGCCTTTTGAATTTAAGTATAACTAGACATTGTTAAATTTCCTGATATACCTGGAATGTATGCTTACATGATGGTGTGCTTGTGATGTCTTTATGCTTGCAGTTATAAGCAGCATTTCGAATCTGACAATGTTATAAAACCTTCTCAAAAAAGCAGGTGAGGTGCTTTTCCCTTCTTTCCTTGACAAAATAAACTTAAACCAGGAAGGATACGAAACAAAATGTAGCTTTATCTGTCAATAAAACTTAATCAGAACGATGTATTGAAAACACCAGAGTCATAAAACACCTTTACGAAAATGATAAAGCTGTAACATGTAATAGTAATAAAATAACATTTTTTTTTTGCATAAATACATGTCATGAAAGGCAAAATATAATAGGAATAAATTTTATTATTTTGACTGTTTTTGGAAATCGTCTACATGTATGACGTACTTTTTAGACAAATATCGTATATGTCTGTAAAATATGCCATATTGTCATGCAATCCAAATATATGATTATTGTGTTCTTGTTATTGTTGTTTTCTATTGAAAACTTGTGTTTGGTTTTATCGAGGAAATTTCGAAATTAAAAGTGGTTTATTTTACGCACGAACAGGAAACAACAATTGCGAAGGCCTAGGAGGAGCATTACTGTAAACACTAGGCTTTAATACTTATTATTTCTGTTCTTATTCAATTCAGTTCCGAACATGTATACTTTCAGAAATCGCGCGTGCGAACAAGCACACATGTGGATTTATGGGTACATAGATAAATATTGTTTCTTCCACATTTATATGACTGACAAGTTCATCGGACAATTACTTGCAAAAGGATGCCGACGATGGACCATAAATCAAAGAGAAGTACCCCATGTTTTGACAGACGCACAATCATCCCTTGATGTTACACAATCCACTTGGGAACTTAAAAGCAATTTACCATATTGCCACTGCGGACTCCAATTGTCTCAGAATAATTCGACCAGATAATTGCTAACACGGGCTTCGTGTCTTGCAACATAGCATGTAGTGAAGGTTCAAGATTTGACACAGATAAACACATACTTATCAAAACATATCTCTGTCAGAGAATTTACTACTATTGTGGTAAATTACAAAATGAAGAATCTTCTTTAGATATAATTGACATTAGTAATGGTACCTGTAGTGGTAGTAGTATAACTATTATTTGGTGAGTGTTCAATAACTCTGTTCCAATACTGTAACTTTGGGCGTTCTGTGTTTGCTATTGTACCGATCCTTGGTATAATTAAAGGTGGGTTTCCAAGTAAAAATCCCAATAAATTTAGAAATTGCACATACATGTACATGTAGGCATTTACTTTTATATCTAAATCTCTTCACGGTTAAATGGACTAGATATATTACCGGTATGAATAAAGAGATACAAAGATAAACCAATGATATAACATAACATACTATACTTTTAATATAATATAATATGATATTATATGATATGATATAACATAATATAATATTATATTATATAATATAATAACACAACTGTTTGAAACGTTTTATAAAAGAATTGACTGAATTCACAAGTTAAATTGACATTTTATATACATTCTTGGAGGATAATTATCTAAAATTTATTTGTTACCTCCTCTGTGAAGAATAGCATAGAAGTTTTCACTGTTAACATGCACTGTTTATTAATCAACACCATTCATTGAATTTGTGATGCCATTTTGACAATATATTGTTGTATGAGTTCCAATAACGGCTATTAAGGACAATATATTATATCATAACGACATCAACATAACGTATAACAAAGCCTTGGGTCGTCACATTTATTGACATTGATCAATTGAACATGACAATACAAATAGAACTTACACAGGCAGACAACTCTTTTGATAAATTACCTTTCATTTAAAGGAAAAAGTTGGTCGTTTATAAATAGTTTCTACACAACTTTGCAATGCTTTCTATTTAAAGGTTCTTCTTTTTACTACGAATTTGCTAAATTTACATGTTTAGCAATCAATGAACATAAACCGTCAATGTCCTTTCGTGTTCTATAATCACGCAGTCTCATACTTATGTTGCTTATACAATTTGACGCATCTTAATCGCCCAATGAAATTAGGAAACAATAAGGCATTAGATACGTATCAGGTATGTATTATTTAATGGTTCCTGCTGAGGTCTGCAATAATGCATTAAGCGCCTGGACATAGTTACTAGTCCGTATCACAAACCTATCACGAAACAGTTTCCTACATGATTAAAGTACAGAAGAGATACATACGTGATGTTGTCATGCAAGCCTGTCGCTTCAAATTCACATAAACGGTATTGATAATTCGCATTAGTGCTTGTCACTAAACATCTCAGATAATTTACTGTCAGCATTATACAGACTTAACAACGTTAAACGGCTTTTATTCAAGGCCACATTTTCAAAATGGTTGAAAGATAGGAACACTTACTTTCTGAAAACAAGTGCCGGTACTCTTCTTTAACATCATATGATAGGAAAAATCGGATTGAAACATCAATCAATTTTCCGTGTTGACTATTTTTGGCCATCTTTGTTTTGATTTTTGCCTTCAGCCGCATATATTTGAAAGGTACCCACCATTTAGGTGCAACTTTATGTACATATGTGTGTTCGCGCACGAGTGTGTATGTGTGCGCGCACACGTGTTTCTGTGAATGTGCGCGCAGGGAATGATGGGGACGGTGTTGCGTGTGTTTGACTCAACAAATATCTGTATCGATTTCATGATACGTTTGGCCATACTGTCAAAAAGTATAATATGTTCGACCTGAATATATGTCATCTTTCAGAAAGACTTTGTAACCTAACATGATAAGCTAAGGCGATTATTTACATCCAGTACCATCAGTGAAGACAGCAAATTACATTTATTTTCTGCTCCTGTAAGCTGTCCAGAAATGCAAATATAAAAATCAGGGTTATAGAAACAAATATAGACAATAACGAATCAAACGAACTTATATACCACTTTCACATCGACTACATGTTAGTACATTGTTCAGTTTGTGTTTTAGTTTTGTTCCTAACTTTTACAGTGGTGAAGGTTTAAAAGCTGCTATTTTAAGCAAATAAATAGGGTCCTCAATGAATATATATATATATATTCGAGTTTGACGATTTTATCAATTTAGAGCATCTACTGTAATTCCTTCATCCCCGTCTCCTGTAAAAAAAGCTCTGTAATCTTTCTGGTCTTGTGCTCAGAATATTTTGATTCAAATGCATCTTCCAGACCGACAAAGTTGACTAACAAGAGATAATTCTTTAAAATTAGCCATTTCAAACAAAAACTGAATGCAAACACTGTTGCTTGTTATATTTTACTAGTCCTGGAAAATAAATCGATGCGTCTGACAAAAAGGTCTTGGTTATAAAATATGTTATTGTATTGAACTTGAAGGAACCTTCTAAGCGCGTTCAACGGGTGTATTTCCAGATATGCGTACGTATCTTCATTTTCGTCCAAATTGTTCCAAAGATATATATTGGTAAAACAAGGACAGAAATGTAAAACAAACTGATATTGAACATATACAAACCATGAAAAGCAAATAAAACAATATCTTTAAAAAGTATGTTTGCATTTAAACATTTTATAAATTAAGATCAATTAGATTTTGATGAATGCAAAAAAGTCACTTGCCGGGTTAACAAAGTAAAAAAGTAGCACGATTATAACATTATAAGGAATACAACTGATCTGAAGTGAAAGGCAGTTTCCTTGCTTTTAGAACTTACATGTACTAAGATGAAGCTTCCCTTTTGAATATTATTGTAATTATCCACCTTCCTTTAAAAATGTGTAGTCGCTTTCTATCTTTGTGTCATATTTCAATAATTTGCTGAGCAAGTTTGTATATCTTTCATGCTTTCCATTGAATGATGTCTGGCTATGTCATCAATTTGACTGATTGCCATACATTTTCTAGCAGGACACTTCTAGCTAACAAGAAACAACTTTGCACAAATTAAAGGAGGAAAGCAAACACATAACTTGTCTGGTCTTCTGAACTTTCATGGAAGACAAATAAACAAGTCTGACACGAAGGTCGTGGACACCAAATAGTACAAACTTTACTGCTGAAAGTGAAATGTTGCCGACTGAGGTTGAATTTACAAAGCAACATCCCGGACAACGGTTGCACTTTTGTACATATTTTGAAAAATGTATATTTCTGCACCCCCATCCCGCCCTTAATAATATGTAGAAAAATGTGAAACAAATGGCAAAACAAATCAGAACAAAAATTAATAAAAACGAAATTACTCAAAAGCTTGTATAAAATTGCAGACGACGCAACAAAGGTTATTAAAAGAACATGGTCTAAAGCAATCATTTAATTTAGGTTCGATAATAAAAGTAGGCCTACTTAACTCGACAGACCAACAATAAAAAAATAACATTTAATTTAAGGACTTCTTAAATTGAATAGCGTGTTTTACTCTGACTTTTCAATATGAGCTAAAGAATTACCATTTAGGTAAGATTTTCATTTCTAATCTCATCTGCTGTTAAAGTGTGTATTAGAGTTTCAAACTTGTATTCTTATTTTTATAAAGTGCATACATTTATAAAGACTATCATTGAACAGACGACCACAATGACTAAATACCTTTGTGGACGCATTTTAGTGATTGCAATTCAACTTTCAACAAAGTTATATAATTATCGAGAAACTGGTTTTTACCATTTACCAACACCTAAGGAGAGAAAGCAAACACGATATATGTTTGTTTTCTGAACTGTTCTGGATTTATTCTTTTCCGTATATATATTATGTCAACGATCACTCACAGAATATATATCAGACATTGAACTTTATTTCATTTCCTAGCTTTCTTCGTTCTAATTTTAGGCGGGTTTTGAGAATAATTTAATATCTTATTGTAATTAAGTTCTCACATCTATATAATGACCGGCTGTTGGAGCGATGAGGAGACATGATCCCAAAAGTGACCCTCCAAATTGTGGCTTAGATCCCCGTAGTCATGTATTCTTAATGGCCTATCCGGTCACTGTACAATATAGAAACAATTCTTATTGTCTGGAAACGGGTCTATTGTAGGCGATGCGCTACAAAGAGGGGCTCCCTGGTTGTAAGTATTATTAGCTATATCGTCAATGTAAGTCGTATAAAACTACAACTGCAACCTTTCAGACCTAAATTGGAATGCTAAGACATGAACTGATTTCATATTTCTGTTTGTTATTTATCGACAATAAGCTCGACAACTTCTACTGCCTATGGAAACTATGATTACTCCAAGACCTCCGTTAACTTGCGATGTTGCGGAATTAAAAACAACATCATTTTATGTAACTCAACAACAGAAGAAACAAAACCACCTTTTATTTCTTTTAAATACTGGTCAAAACATAACAAATAATATCATTGCAACTGTTTCATAAACGGCAGGCTATTGTTGTTTTTTATAATCGTTTTGTTCAGAACAGGTTTGATTATATCATATGATTATATATCAAACAAGAAAATGATGCCTCAAATACATATCTTCCAATAATTTTACCATGATATTACACTTTGCTTGATTAGATTGTAAGACTCTAAGTGAAATCTAAATGCCATTTAGTTTTCAAGCGGCTGTGACGTTTAAAGTTAAAAATATAATTGTATATAACTGTAAAATACAGACTCTTGATGATTTCAAAACCGAATTACATAATTATATATTTATTAAGTTCACTTTATCATATTCAAGTATAAGTTGAAAATCATTACATTATTTACGCTCAAAGATGTATCATCTGGTGGATTGTTTTTTTCGAAACAGTATACATTCCTGCTCTGACATCAATATATTTTTTACCCTTGAATAAATGCACTTACCTACTATTGAAAAACAAGTGCTAGTGTTAATTTTTGTTACCTTGAGTATGTATCGTTCTCTGCGTAAATAGTTTTCTGGTTTCTCAAGAAGGTGTCTGGGGATGAGATAAAAAGTAGTGGGGCAGTGCCGTGCTTTGAAAATTAAGACATGACAACCAAGATCTAATTCGGCACCCTCTGACATGTTAAGTGTCGGTGTGCCGTAAAAACCAAAATACAAATACAAGATCTAAAACAATATTCGCATGAGAAAAGCAACTAGGTAAACGGAGCACACTTAAACGAAAGACACGGGATATTTTTATCCTGCTATCATACGTAAATAGGCAGGATAAAGCCTTGCCGGATAAATTTAGTGATATCCGGTCCATAGGTCACGTGACCAACTCACGCGTATGGATACACTGTTAACACAAATTATGTTCAAACGCTCTCAATGAAACTTGCAATAAATGCATTTTCGCCGAGTAATGTAATCAACCGAATGTGTTAACATTTATATATGTTGACATGGAGAATAAAATATATATTTTTTTAATTTTGAACGAAGGTGCATTTCTGATAAAAGTAGGAGTTAAGCGGCTATTGTTTATGTGTTATTTTCCTTCAGTCTTCCTCGCCTGTTTACCGATTATATATATATATATATATATATATATATATATATATATATATATATATATATATATATATATATATATATATATATATATATATATATATATATATATATATATGATAAAAAGCAAGATAAATCGAACAGATGGTTGGAGCCGAGAATAAGAAAGTGTATCTGGTCCGTTTCTAATCGTTTCTCGCCAAGCTCGCCAAGCTATTCGCTTCTCGCTCACCAAAATAACTTTCTCATTCTCGGCACCAACCATGTATTCTCTATCTACAATGTTGTCAAATATCAGCCTGTAGTACAATCATGTAAGTAATTTAAATTCCTACTAGGATTGACTTTAAGTTAATTGAATTCTGGCATAAAATAAATGAAATACGATTAAATCTGACTTCCATCCCTATCAGTTTCTTTAATGAACCTGCCCTTTTACATAATGCATTAAAACAGACTTTAAGTACCTGAAAGTGATTTAAACGAACATTATCTTAACTCTGCATCATGTCTTCAAAATGTCAAGTAAGTTAATGACGCATGGCCTAATACACTCTTAGTGTGGTTATGATTGATAAATTGAAAATAAAATGTACAGCGAAATTCATGGGACGGTGTTTAAAAACTGTAACTGATGAAAACATAAAGTCCAAATTTATTTCGATCCGAACCTTCTAGTCATACCATCGATTTTTATTAGCGAACTTCAGGCTACTTTCTCTAGTTTAAGCTACCTAATTATTTTATATGAGACAAAAACATAAAATGAAGCAGGCAATAATCCAGTGTTAGAATAAGTTTGAGGCCGTGTTTTCCTTGTTTCGAATCACGTCAGACGCCGTATATGTTTTTGAGCTAGAACCTTGCCTCGGACTGACTACTCAACTCAGATGTATACATGTGAGGGTAATAACTTTTGGGTCGTAAATGTATTTATAAACTTTAAACTTTTAGACTTTTTAAGGCCACGTACGAGCCTGTATCTGGCACTCTGTAAAAATATTATGGTTGTAATGCTAGCAGGCCTAACATTATATGACGCACATTATGGCTGTTTGTTCGTAGTTGTTGACATAATTTAAAACGAGTTATTAAATCACTTACAAACTTTATAAAATCATTAAACACTGGGGAGCCATAAATGATATGAATCTTCAAATGTTCCGATCATTTACGTAACCTTTCGAATTATCCCGTGATACGCTTTCGTTCATGGCTCTTTATTCGTAAATAAAAATGGCGGACGAATGAGGGGCGACTCGAAAGAAAGGAAAGTAAGCTTAGTATTATTATGAACAAAAATATCATAAGCTTGCAGGAGGGAACAGCATAAACCTAGAATTCAGCACGGGTATCGACGACACCTTTTACTTTTGACGTGTTTTACTGAAATACCCGATGAAATTGTTGGCATGATCGAGGCTTACACACAGTATTTAAAACAGAAGCAGGTCTATTCCCAAGCCATAAATGACTTTAAGTTAAATGTTATGCTGCAGTATGTTGTTTTTACTCGGACTTATTCCCATACGCCTAAAATCATATTGTTACAGCATATAATCTTGAGGCCTGAACATGTTGAGGAATTGTAGTCCTTAAATAAAAGTAATAAGTTTCTGTTTCTTTGACATGATTTGCTGGTAGGCAAATACGTTCCATTGTTGAACAGGATCTCGACGGCGACCTTTGATTTTTTTATCTAGTTTTGTTTTGTAATCTGCGTTCATGGAAGAATGGACGTCAACAATGTAAAACTTGCAGGTAGGTGCGCAGAAGATGGCTAAAGAACGTGGATTGAATGAAATTGATCTATACGGGCTCAGACGCCAACTAATCTAATGATTAATATACAATTTACTTGGAAACATAATAGCATCTGACCACATTGCCATTCAGGACTCCACTTGTCGCATCATACATTGACCTACTACTTGCAGACATGGGCAATTATGTCTAATCTCTTCTGCAACTCGTAATAGCCGTGGCTATTTATTCAGAGAGTAATTGTTATAAAGATGGCTTTAAATATAATGTAACGATTAGGTCATAACATCTCAGTCAAGACAATGTCTCCCTTGATCGAGAAGAGTATGACAATTACGCCCGAGTAAACGTTAGCGCAAAACATTGTTAGTTATCAGAAAATTGTACGTAAAAATAGGCAAAATTCTAAGCAAACGCGCTTATCGCTTAGTAATTCATCTAATATGGCTCTCGTATTAACATCATGTATGAATTGATGAGTCCTGTCTAATACGCTTCAATTAGTTTAGTTTGTTTGGATGTCCTACGTTAATGTTGTTGAAAAAAACTTTAAAGGAAATCCTATAGTGGTCAGTGGAAGCGTTTCTGTGTTGTCTTTTTATCTGACTTACAGATATATTAACTATTTTGTGAAATGATACAAACATGGAAAACATATTTATTGTATAATTCTAGCTTCCCAAACAAAAATAGTTTTTGTCTTTCAGTACTATCAATGCACAGTCGATAGTGCAATAAATTGAATTAAAAGGAATTGTCTTTGGCGGTTTTAAGATTTGAAATTTAATCCAATTTCATTGACATTTTGTTCACCTGTTAGCTCCCATCAGGAAAACATTGCCAGTGCTTCAATTCAATGCAAAAATGATGACAATACACATCGTGAATGTTTCCCTCGCCATTAATCAGTATAATATTGCCACATTGTTTAATAGTATATTCTGTGTCAAGGTTATCTATGGAAAAGCCCTTTAAATTCGATTCTCTGCTTAATAAAGGATTTGTGTACCACGTTACCTTTAATATATGCAATATTGGGATGTAATAAACAACACCAATAGTAATATACCTCGGGGACTTTAAATCAATGACAAATTAGGTCGTTCTTACACAATTAAGGAAACATAAATATATATTCTTACGTCAACTATCCACAATACCATGCTTTAATATTCCGTTTGCTTCATTTTGAAGGGCAAACACCGTGACTAAGACAATACTAAAATTTCACTGTAAAATGAAATATATTTTCTAAATTTGAAAAGGCACAGGACAAAGGTATTCCCTATACCATTCAAGTGTAAAAGGTACAACAAAACAATCAAAATTAAGCAAACCTAAGCAGTAATCGCAAAAAAGGCCGACTGGGGTGCTTTAAATCCGTTTTACAAAGCTTAAAAGTCGGAATTCTTGAGTGACCTCTCAGACGCATTCAATAAAGAAAATATATATCCTTTTTTCAAACAAAGATTGCCAAGTGATAGAATATTCTTAGAGCTAAGTGATTATGTCCATTTAAAAGACAGTAGTGAGGAAACTATAATAATTTCCACAATGTATTTGTGTCCAGGGATACGTATTACATCTTTAAGAACAAATACTCAAAAAGGTAACAGAAAAATAATATTTATAACGGAGAAAAGGTGATTCAAGAAGAATGTGTACACTGTTGAAGCACCTATTTTCATGTGTAAATGGAATTGAAGTACCAAATAAGAATATACATGACAAAGCATTGCAACATATAGAAAAAAATCGAAAACGCACAGGACCATGGTATTCACATGCAAGCCAAATGTAGAAGTAAGAACAAATCTGTGATGAGTCAGTTTACAAAAAGAGCAAACCCCACAGTAACCACCCTGGAACGGATCAGTCGGCAATATAGGCGAAAGAAGTTGTGTTACTTAAAAATAATGTCCACATAGTGTTTAGAAGAAATATAGTTATTATTTTAATTAGAAGACCTCCACAAAATCGTTGATGGTAAATGAAATCATTTTTTTGAATTAAGAAAAAAAGACCAGAGAAGAGTAAATGGTTGCAGCATCCTGTTCATGTGAAGATGCAATTGAGGAACCAAAGTCCATTGTACATCAAAGGAAATCCTTATAAAAATCACGTAACAATCCTTATAGGATGAATTAAATGACAACATAGAGTGCATGCACGGGTAGACTGCTCAAGTAACACTGTTGTGATCATGAAAAAAATATGTAATTCAATGTAGGTCAAATGAAAGTTCACGCAACACTCACGCAATGAACGCCACGCCGACACAGTTTGACTTAGCGTTTGGCAGGCAAGGAATGATCATTGTCTTTTTAATGTGACTGACTTTAAGTTAAGACTTGAAGCTTTGTATCGCATGGATGCTAACCTCCAACGTATTCAAGGCTTTTGCTGTCAAGAAAATTTTATTAACGTTTTATTGCAATGAATAAAATTACACCCTAGCATAGCCTTGAAATCAACTGATTCACTTGCAGGTCTGGATAAAAGTAGAGTTAACATTATATTAGAGTTAGTGCAACATTAGTTTAGTCAGTAAGAAATAATATATTCATTTCAGTCAATTTATCCTGCTGCTGTGAAGCATCAGGTTACGAATAAAAATAATGTAAAAAAGTTATTCTCAACATTTTACCCTTGACAAGCTAATGGCATTTAGCAGTTTTTCATATGATTTACATAAATAACTAAACGAAACGGGCTTTTATTTAATATAGCTGTTTCTAAATTATACAGAGGGGAGGAGATGTCTGGTTTAATTAGATGTCATTATGGTCAACATATATAGTTAAACATATCCTTAACTAGTCTTTGGACATGTGCACAGAAAACTACAATTGGAATATGAGTATTTGTGTGTGGTGTTGTGGAGTTTATTGATTAAAATTACAGTAACTGTATAAGAACACTAGTAACATAAACTACCCTAAATTGTACGGAAATTTCGTATGAAAGCATAATAAAATCAAAGGTCTGAACACGTCTTCTGACCTATTTTTAAATTTATCAGAGAAACAGTTTCTGATTGATACATCAGGAAACTCCATCAATGCAATGCATCACTTTTCTATGATCCTTTAACAGTCAAAAATTTGCATTGCCTTTAAATTGCTCAATTACTGGACAGGTTGTTAAGACTTCATGCAAACGGAGACTTAAAGCCGTAATTTGGACATCACCGGTGGAATTCTGTCTCTTGAATCTCCCCAGTCTTGCCTTTGCTAAGTATGTGGCAATCTGTTAGGTTCGAATCCTGATCTGGGCAAGTGGGAGACACACACACACACACACACAAGTTAATATATTTTAAACCCAACCTGTTACAGGAAGTAAGGAATGACATGCTTAATATTGTTAAACGCCTGTCAACGTCTTACTCCAATTAAGTCTAAGGCGAAAATTAAATATGAATAAACATTCTTTAAAACCGAATTAAGTCAATATTTGCAATATGACAAAATAAAAACACGTATTCTCAGCTTTTAAGCGGACATGTCAAATGCTGAAAAAGGTCATGTATGTGAAGTCTCCAAAGCTGAATTTCTCCTAATATATTATGACACAAATTGACTCTTTATGAGGTTAGTGCACATTTAAATTTCACAATTTCAGGAAAAGCAAAGGCCATTAATCATTGTGACTTCTCTTATTATATTTCCTGGTTTTAGTATGTTACATTTTTGTTTGCGTATAAAATTTGTGATTTTAAGTATTAATATCGTCTATAAAAGACAATACGATCTATTTCGCATGTTTCCTTCAAATAAGTAGACATCTTCACGGATTCTAGCGTCTTGCAATAAATTGAAAACCAATTTGGTCGGTCTCTCTAGAATGACATCCAAATTGTATATCCTTTTAGAGTCACCAAAAAAGAAAAAAAGCACATTAAATGTACTGCTTCGATTGATTAAAATTGAAAATGGAAGTTACAATGGGGACAATAGTATCTTAACTTCTTAGGATCTACATATTTACCTGTTGGTGACCCAGAAGACATTATCTGTTGGATTACCGTCCCGGAAAATGGCGGAAATATTTCCGGAAAATGACGATTATAGGTTGAGGACATTGTGCCGTCATTATAAGTAACTCGTCAAAATGGCAAACAATCAGCGATGAAGCTCCGATTTTAATTGACATAAATATAATTATTCCGATAACGACAATAATTCAGAGCTTATGAACGAATTAAAGCGCTATCATTTAACAGTTTCGGGCCAAAGAATTGCGTATGAGCTCAAACAGACGACGAAATCAATACGGAGTAACAAACTGCAAGAACGAGCAGGAAATACGAGCTTGTAAAGATACTGGATTGTGTTTGCTGTACCTAACTATCATTCTTTGGCAAAAATGTCATTTATGACCTTCATATAAATGTTTATAACCTGTCCACTTCCTCATCGAAAGGAGACTGAATCGGTCTCCAGAGTTTGCGTATCCGAGATATGACTGCCTGTTCAAAATGTTTGACTGTTAAAGAACCATTTGAATGTGGTGTATTACATTGATGGATTGTCATGATGCAACAATCAGCAATTGTTTTTCTGATTAATTTTAAAATAGGGCAGACGAGTTGTTCAGACATTTGATATTATTATTATATTGCTGAAATTTGAGAAACTTCCCATGACGTGCGAAGTAAGTGCACTTTCTAATATCTATTTAAGACCTCAACCCCCTTGGTCCTGTTTGCCAAATGACTGTTCCAAAGCGGCTTGCTCTAGTTGTTTAATAACTCGTCAAGATTCTTTTCTTACTTTTACATTTGGCTTATATGTGAAGATCCTTGTCCCGTTCCTTTCAAACTTTAGTGCATGTTGAAAAACGAAAATGATTTCCTTATATACCTGGAATGGGCTATTTCCTGATTTGTTATGGTTATGCTAACAAATATAAGCAACATTTGCAATCTGACAATATTACAAATACAAATAAGCCATCTATGCTGTTTCCCTAGTTTGTCAATATTTACGCTTCAAGCAGGTACGTGTAGGAAACAACACACAGACAAGCTTCTGTCAAAAAACTTTATTCAAGAGCAACCAATCGGAAAAAACAAAATCCTGAGTCTTTAAACAACGAAAATGGGGAACGCGGGACATGTTATGATCATAATACAGCGATTTCTGTGGCATCAGTAAATACCAGGCAAGGCCACATATACTGTGTTCAGATTTGATTCACACCAAGCAGTTATTACATATTGCAGTGCAATCCGGGACGTATGTTCCTTTTTCCTATAGAAAATCTATGTAAGTCGTTAGTGATATTTTTAATTGACAATGGAGATTGATTAGGCCTAGAAAGAAGATCATTGAAACAATTAAATTGTATCTTGATTATTTCTGTTTTTAATAAATAAAGTTCCTTAATTGTGTACTTTGAAATGGCATTTTTACATACGCATACAAACATGGGTACATACATGTAAATTGTTTCATCCACAGTTATATGACTGGCAAGTTTATCGGGCACTTACTCGCAGTAGGATGAAGGATCACCGACCATGGGCCATACATCAAAGAGAATAGCCGTAGATTGTGACAGACGCCCAAGCATCCCTTGATGTCACACAATTTTTTCTTACTTAATAGGAATTTTCCCACAATGCCACCACAGAATCCATCATGAGTGTGCGCGCATTCATGGGTAGGTGTGTGAGGGTGTATGTGTGACTGGCAATTAACTAGACGATCATTTTGCAGGAAGGACACCCTGATTGCAAAAGTCTATAGTTTATGAGAACTTCCATTGACTGGGGGAAGGACGTGCAATAATCCACACAATCCACTTAGAAAAATAAAAGGATTCACTTCAATCTAATAAACCCGCGGACTCCAACTGTCGCAAACCAGACTGACCTGCTACTTTCTGAATCAAGCGTTCGTGTCTAGTGAGCTAGAATGGGCTGAAGTATAATGGAATTGATGTATGACCTTTTATCTCTGAAACATCAACTAACTTTGATTTTTTTTATATATGGCGACCGAAATGTGATTTCAAGATTGTAGTATTTTCTTGCAAAATATGAAAAAAAATAAAAAATTTATCAATCAAAGTAACTTAATTATGATCATTTTTGTGAAATGGCCGATATACAAACATTGCAAAAGGACTTGCAAAATGACATGACGAAATCGTGTTTGTTATGACATTAATATGAAATAATTGTTTATTTCTAGTATTACTTATATTGTTTAGAATATATAGTTTGTAAACAAACTGTCTATCGTTACTTAACATAGCAAGCAAACATATACTAATCTTAAATTATATATATATATATATACGCTACAGTAACTTCTTGTAGAGAATGTTTCTTTAATTCTTGATTATTTTATAATTCGACTTGTACAATAAAATATCGTCATGCTTGGTTCATTAAATCAGCATTTCGATCTCTGCTATTAGGCCTTCATGCAGCAAATTTGCTAAAATCGCTAACATGTTCATGTACAGTACTGAAAATTATGAAATTGACAAACGGAACGGAGAGGAAATGAAAATGGAACGTTTTGCGTTTCCTGTTGAAACGGAAACGGAATGCTATCGAAATGGAAATGCAACGGAGCGCTAGAAACGCTTGAAAGGGTGTAAACGGTATTAACTCTATAACCGGAGCGTTTGGAACGGTAGAAAAGCAAAAATCGGAATGCTCCTAACGGTTGAGTTATTTTCACTACCGCTTCAAACGTTTCTAGGTCACCCGATTATTTATAGTAACATTCCAACCGTTTCTGTGTACGAAATAAATTTAAACGAACACAATAACTGGCTTCAATTTATCAACACAAACGCGCCTTTATATGTTCTCCGCAGAAAGAAATAACAAAAAAAGCTTTATTATTATCAAACAACCGTATTTATCAAACTCGTACATTACAGTTCCGAAACCGCACAAGTTGTCCTAGTCATCGTGTATCGTTAAAACAGAAACTGCACTAAAAATCACTCCGCGCATTAAAACACACAATTTAACTATAAACTTGCATTTCTGTCGAAACTGATGTTTTAATTAATTCCAATGAATAGCTTAACATCCGCCTTGGATCGACATTCTTAGTCTTCATTGTTTGGCATATAAAGATAGTGTATACACAGCTGTCATTACATGTATGCGCGCGCAATGTCGCAGCATTTCCCGAGTTAGAATTTTCGCTAATTACTTATTACTTTGTAGCTGCATGGTCCGTTCTCGGAACAACTACGCCTATCATTTTTGTGTAAACACACTTGCTTAAAGCATTTTTCATTTACAAAGAATGCATTGCGTGGTACAAAATAAAGCTACTTAATGAAATTAAACGTCAACCAAAAGAAGTTAACACATCTCATATACCACAAAAACATAAAACAACTAAACATAAAACAATCAAACAACGCTATGTATTATTGCAAGGTGTGACCCAATCGAGAACCAATAACATCCTCCCCGGCACTCAGAGCCAATGACAAGTATGATCCTATAGTTCAACGTCTGAATAACCATAGATTGCCAAATAGTGCACGTATACAATCATCGATTGACAGTTAAATGAAACAACCGTAATAAAGACGAACTTATATCACGTTCATTACATGATAAATATTAAAGACATAATAATCATTACCGCCATTAAATTCACCTGATCACTCATGATCATCATCAGGATCCCATATTGCTTGTATATTCACCACTTATCATCATCGTCAGCAGCAGCAGCAGCATCACCGGCATCACGATCTACATCATAATCGTCATGAGCATCAGCATCACCGTAACCGTTATTACTATTTACATTATAATCATAAACAGCATCGGTATCACCGTTATCATTATCAGCTGAAGCAGTAGTAGCAGCAGCAGCACCGTCATTTGCATCACCATTACTTTAGTTACAGGGTTATGGATATGTACTTTATTTTATCTTGCCTCTTTGTCAAGCAAAGTTTCTTCTGCTTCTAATCTTAATTGTTATATATCTTATAATGAACAATGTTGTAAATTTTGACAATGGTATCAAAATTCCTATTTCTAAATGCATAGTTCCCATAATGCGCTGTTACATATATAGGATTAATCGGGATTCGTGGAGCGCGATTAAGAATCTGCATACAACTTTTGACTTTACTTGACTTGCAACTATTTGAATGAGGGCCTACACGCCTGGCTTCGGTTTATTCTCCCATTCATGGCTTGAATGTTCTATGCCAAAATGTGGTCTAATGTGGGCCCGACCGGGTACTTAATTTTTGTACCCATTTAAAGATAGAAATATATTAATTTAAAATATCTCGTTTTGTAAATTGATATTATGTTTCTCCATGCGCGTGGGTAGGGTTCATACCATCATAAAGTTCTACTCTAATTGAATCCCTAATTTTAAGACATGAGCGGAAACCCCAACTAATTAAGCTAATTGGCAGTTTTATAACACTTTGTTTGTCTAGTGGACAGGAAGTGTGACCATATTTTGGCGTCTTTTTCCACTTCGCAAGAACACATGCATCCTCTATGCAGCTGTGTTTGAAAATGTCACCATATGACAGTCGTGTGGTTTATGACCCTCACCTTTTAAAGAGCAATATGCATTGACTTACGCGAGGACAACAAAAAGGACAAAACACTAAGGTCTACAATATATTTTTGGCTCATAAAAGGACCTAACGCTATATTTAGTAGTACCCACAAGGGTGCACCCTCCCCCCCACACACACACACACACTATATTTTCGTTTAGGAAGAGGAAACGTGGATGTGGGGATTTCTTACAGTAAATACTACATTACTTGTCATTTAATTTTGTAAATAATGTTATCAAGAGAAGACACACCAAGGAACACTGTCTAATGTATATTTTTATCTCGTGTTTATTGCAAATGTATTATTTCAATAACTCGCCTATTTTTTTGTAGTTAAACCATACCTTAAATATAAATAATACCTTTATAAAAATGTTTATGATCATTTAATGGACTAAAGAAGTTTGCAAGGACATTTATATAAGTAAAAACATGCGCAGTCTGAAATATTACTACATAGTACAGTTTCTCCCGTCCACTCACATTCCTTTAGAACTTATACGTATGCCGCGAAGGTAAATCGTAAATAACGTTGCATATTTTTTCTTAGCACACGCCGTTCACGCGTACTTATCATTTTTAATCCCTCAACAGTACCCAACGTTCACACCCTCTCTATCTTCTAAATGGCAGCTTGAAGACAATTATCGATCGATACCATGTTGCACAGTATTGAGAGAAATTAAAGGTCGGTCAATTTGAAACAAAACTTCTTTTCGGCGACTTCAAATGATAGTGACCGGCGATTGTTTCCCAGAATATTCTTTGATGTTGCAGTGTTAGCCGGAGAGCCCTCCGCTCCAGAAAGAAATTACACCGCATCTAATGATTTATTTGTTCACATGTATTACATGTTGTTGGTGTAGTTGATTTTTTCTAAATATACGAATAACGCCGCTTTAATTGATTCTGCTTTGTCGGTGGCGGAAACAGTAGGACTTTTCTATTTATGATAGTTATACCTAATTTAATGCTTAACTGGTATTCTAATTCGGCTCGCGCTGTTGCGTGCTGCCCACAATGGAATATCACGTTCGAGTAATTCTGGTTCCGTGCAGTGAGGGCAGCTTCTAGGTCGAGCTTTATTTTCCGCACCTAAGTAGCTTGAACCGATCCTTAGTCTTGTGTATATTTTATCGTACTTGGTATAAGGATGGTATATTTTGATTTTCGTATTTCTCTCTCCGTATTCGTAATTATGTGTTAATTTATATTCATTAAATCAATTTTCCGCTTTCTATTTGTAGTGATTGGTGATGTGGCTATAGGCCTCTGTTTTGCTTAGTTTTATTGTCAGAAGGGTTCCATTGTGAGCAACTTTTTTGACTAAAGTATTTGCTAATTCGTTTCCTGTGATCCCTTTATGGCTTGGTATCCAGACAAAGTTTACCGTAGTATTAAGGTTGGTTTTAATATCAGCGTTGAGCCTATATATGTGGTTAATTATTTCTTGTCTGTTTTTCCTTTTATTTGTTTTAGGACTTGTAAGGCGCTAAGTGAATCGGTATAAATATCTACAGTTCTATTATTTATTTTGTTATTGTGTATCCAGGTATTGGCTACCTTAATGGCTGATAATTCGCAGGAGATTATTGAAACTCTATGGTCTAATTTAATTTTTGCCTTAGCTTCGATTGTTTCTTCTTCGTATATGGCTATGCATGCCCCTGCTATCAGTTTTAGCGGATCTTTGCTACCGTCGATGTAGATTTTGATTGTTGCTATTGTTGGAATTGTTTAAGTAGTTTTCTGCGGTTTGTTTGATTGTAAGCGGGTTATCTGTCTTGCGTACTAGCTTACTCAGGCCTGTATCTATGGACATAGGTTCGATTCCTATGAAGTTTTGGTAGGAGGGTGGTGTTAATTGGTCTGATTCAAGTTGTGTTTCTTCTAATAGATTTAATATGCGTTGCGTGTATGGGGTTTTTTCGGGAATTTGGGTCATTTTCCTACTCGATTAAATATCTCCTTGTTGGTGCTTAAAGAACAGCCTTAAGTGATAGAGCGGACCCAGTACTTCATACTGAGGATGTTGATTTGGTCGGTGATCGGTAGTTCTCCTATCTCGGCATGATTTGCTTCCGTTCTGAAGACGCTTGGGACCCCTATTATTGTTTTAATCGCTCTATTTTGTAATGTTTTGAAGCTTATCTAATATAGATTTCTTTGCCGACCCGTACGCTACCATTCCATATTGAATTTTTTATTTGATCAGGGCCTGGTATAATGTATAAAGGCATTTCTTTTTTGTGCACCACTCTTTTCCTCTTATTGATCTAATTAAATTTATGTCTTTTTTGCACCTACCTATTACAGTTTTTATATGTTCCTCCCATGTAAGGTAATTATTGAATATGAAACCTAGGAATTTAATGCTATCTTTGTAATCAATGTTTTTTTCCGCATAGTGTTAATTAAGCTGGTGATGCGTCATCTATAGGAATCTTTTTGTTGCGAAAAACTATAGTTTGAGTTTTGTCGGGGTTGATAACGAACCCGTAGTTTGACGCCCATTTCTCTATATCTCTAAGCATTTTCTGTAGTTTTCCGATTCCTTCTTTGGAGTTTTGCAGCATACCCATATTGCGCTATCGTCTACGAATTGGGATAGTTTAATTTGTTTACTGGTGGCACTGTATTTGTTTTGGTTGTTGTGTTTTTGTACCGCATCATTGAATGTGTTCATGAAAATTGCGAATAATATCGGTGAGAGAACGCTACATAGCGGACAGCTATTTATTGTGGTTCTTGGCGTTGAGGTATTGTGTTGGTATTTTACTTTAATAATCCGCTTGAAAAAGAAAGCCACTTAACCATTCTACCCCGGATGCCATATTTTAGTAGTATAGAGATAGCCCCTTCTGACCACATTTTATCTAAGGCAGCAGATAGGTCCAAAAATGCGGTTACTTTTTTCTAACTTGAGCTATCGGAGGAGGGGGGGGGGGCAGCTGGGGGGGGGGGGTTAAAAGCTGGGCCTTTTTATTTGAAGGGGAGAGAGTAGGGGGAAGGGGCAAACGTCCGGTCTGCACTTACAGGGGCGGGGGGGGGGGGGGGGGGGGGGGGGGGGGGGCAAACGTCCGGGGTGGGGTCAAGTGTTTAAAAAATTGAGTGTATCATCGTCCGATTTTATGATCGGATCACCCTTTACGCTTTTTTGCGGATTAACACGTCACAGAGAAGTTACATTTTAGGATACTGGGTGTGTGTGGACCATATTTGAAAGTTATTTTTTGTTTGTTTATTCCGGGATATGACGTCTGGCGAAGACAAGTAGGTAAGCATCTTCTCAATACTGCACTCCTTGAATTTTGAGGATTATTTGCAGGTGCTGGTTTGTTAAGGGTATTTTTTGTCTGCAACACACCGGAAGTAGTTTACATTTAGAAATTTATTAAACGAAATTCTTAATCAGAATCGGAACGGAGCGAAATAGAACGCTTGAAACGATAGAAACGGAAGAAACGATAGAAACGCTGGAAGCGTTTAAAATGCAGCGCTGGAAGCGAACAAAAAAAAACACAAAGCGAAATGGAAACGCAACGGAAGCGGAATGGAAACGGAGCGGCGCTTCCAACTGAAACGAAATGGAGTGGAAACGGGAAAATTGTCAATTTCGTAATTTTCAGTACTGTATCTTCATTTTCATAAAAAAACAATTTAAAATTGGTTTAAATCTTTGATACTGAATATTTGAATAACAGACGGAATGGTATGCTGTTATTTTTCTTTTAATTTATAAAAGTATCGCAAAAACGGAATTACTCGAAAAAGAAAGCGATATCTAAAGAAGCGTGCGAGAGAAAAGATGGGAAGTGGCTATTCCTGAAAACGTCCTTATGTATGGTTATGATTCACAAGTGATCACGGGTAGCAGATTGGTATTGACAGACCAGATGTCCGCTGACTTAATAATAAATATAACAATCTACCTTCGCAAAAATGCTTATTTCTGAATTGGTGAACGCCGTTGAAAGTCTCGCTCCATATGGACATAACGTAAGGGTGTTCAATATACCGCTAGATGATGTAAATAATTAAACACGCGTATAAGTAAGATTTACATCAGAACTGTATTTAAATTTAAAGATAAGTTGACTGGCAAGCTTAATTTGGTATATCAAGAGTGAACAAAAGTATAATGAACTTATAATTTCAATTAAATTCGATATGTTTTACATAGTTTATCGTGTTTTAAGTTAGTCCGTGTTTATTGGGAAATCAAGTTTATGTGTATATAATGCATATCACTAAAACAAAATTCCTTCTATCAATAAAACCTTAAACATATTTCATACCAGGGCCAGATAAGGTACCAAACACGAATTGTTACCAGATGATTGTGATGACATCTTTAAATTTTTCGAGATATTTGCGCGTCGGTAGGTACATGTATGGCACCATCTGCGTCGCACCAGTTACGATCAGACACCTGATGCATTTTTTGCGTATCTTTTGCATTTTGTGTGAAATTTTGGGTAATGCAGTATTTTCGCTTGTTTTGTAAATAGCACTAGCATAGTATTCGCATATTAATGCAACTATATAAAACCGAAAATGTAAATATTTGATCAAATGAAGATGCATTTGAGATTTTGATGCCTTTAGCATTGAACATGTCGTATATAGCTCTTTCTAACTTGTGTAGCTGCCGCTAAATGCACACAACGGGTTTCCATTAAATATTGGCATACACTTTTTTCAAACGAATGGCACACATTCAATACCAAAAATTATGCAGAGTATTAGAGTCCGCCATCTTATTATATTTTCAGATTATAACATTTACCTGTGTCACTGGTTCAGAGTACTTAAGGCTACTTGACTTCTTAATATGACGTCAGATTGATTGGAAATAGAAGCTACGAATTTAGCTTGTGAAATACAGGTGGGATAAAGGCATTTCTCTACTTTGTCAAATGAAATGCTTACCAATTTGTTATTCGTTTTCGCAACCGACATTCTTCATTAGTTTCAGGATTTTGATTCCTCTATACTGAGCGGTGTCAATCAAAAATGGATTTGTTCTAAATCTGAAAAATCGTCATTGCTATTCAAATTCAGTTTCTGATGCAACATTTCCAGCGCCACACTTGCTGTTTGGTCGGTCTATTTTGTCATTAACATAAAACATAGTTAGCACATATACTTATAGACTTTTCGTCGATTATGTCGTCAAGTTAAAGAAAAAAAATATGAACTTCACTAAGCTTCTGACTTTCTTTACCGTTTACAGGTAAGTAATTTTTCATCCATGGCTAGCTTTACTATATAGGAATATAAAGTCAGTTTTAGAAGTCTAAAATATATTCTAACAGAAACAGGAGAGTACTGAATATTCACCTAAATTGATAGTTTATCCAGATAATTCCATAATTATCTATAAACAATAACTGTTAATTCTTACTCGTGAATCTTGTTATTAGCATATTAGAAAAAATAAAAATATAGAAATACACATTAACCATAACTCATATGTACCTAGGATAACGTCCATAGTGATGGTACTTGAGATACAAAACAAATGTGCCCATTGTGGACAGATAACTATCCCAATAAGAAAAAAAAAATATTAAAAAATACAAAAATACATAAAAGAGTCTAAAATACCTTAGCCAGTCTGGATTTTCAATGTATATTCACATTTGTTTAATCTATTCACCTTATTTGCGAAGGCATGCAAGCTAATACAAGTCTCGAAATTAGGTTCAGCGTGCACGGCGTAATTGCACAGCAGATTCAACGTGAATATTATGTGACATAATTAAACTTCGTAATCTATGCTTCTTGGCGTTGAACATGACAATATGCTTTCTGTCTTTTGAAAGTATAATACTAAAATAATATGTTGACAATTCATAATTTCTTGTAATATTGTTTTTTAATTTATCCGTTTTTTTATTTCTCTTTCAGCTGAAATTTATTATTGTTCTCATTCATTTCTGACAAACACACTATTATAATTGTGTAGCACACTGATAGTAAACTTCAAAGACCCCACAGACAAAATAAAGCCTTATTAGACCCAAGTGGACTAATCGTCCCATCTAGGATTGGGGTTCCTGCTGGCATTGTAACGAGATGCTTTTAAGCTCCCAAGCCTATTGTGTAATAGCAGGAGATTGGCAGGCAATTGTCTCAATATAGGCTAAATATCTAAGATTGTTTTTTATTGATTATAAGTACTCAATGACCTATTTAATATACTCTAGCATATCTTTTATCTGCTGTTTGAACATGAGACGTGTGTATTTTCCATTAGAGTAGTTAATGACTAATAATTTACTACCTACAAAATTACAGTATTTCTTTGACATGATGAAGGGCACACGAATACACATACTGTTAAAATAAGTCAACATGGTTATTAAATTTCAAAGAACACAAAAACCAAAAACATGCAAGCATTTTATAATTATTTAGCCAAAGTAAAAAACAATTACATAGTTATTTTTTAAAGTTTTAAAATGTATTGCGCCTTTTAGTTAATTATTACCCCAAACTCTGTCATGGGGGAGATGATCCCTTTAAAGTCAAGCAGAAATTACATAACTCGCGATTATTTAGAAAGTGTGTATCTGGTCCGTTCTTCGGTAGTAGTCTGTATAACCCGAACATATTTTTGTTCTTACAAATAACCATTTAAATGAGTTATCCGACAGTTTGCCTATAATAAATACTCTTAACTAAACTAAATCCCTGTTCGGCGGAATTGGGGCATAATGGCTACATGGCCTGATATACGTTCGACACTAGTTCAACTGGTACACAATGCTTATCGTGAAAAGAAAGCCGCTCCAAATGTCCTTTTTAAAAAACTATTTATAAACACTACACGGATTTTTTCTTAGATTTCCACGTCGAAATATCGATTTAAGAGAATGAACTAGAGTGTTTTTAAAAGTCACTTGGTTTTATGAGTTTAACAATATCTCAATGTACAGCGTAGCTACGATAAGATCAGAAATAAATGAGTGTAATGAAAAGCGTGGTATTATTCCTCAATTTTCAGATAAATGTATGACACCAATAAATAACATTTTCCTGGGACCTATTCAAGTAGTACTAATGTATATGGGTGTTTGAAATAGCCAAAATCAATTGTGATTTGCTACCGATATTGTATTTTTTATTTCTTATAAGAGATATAAATATCTTATTATATTAAATACATTCGATAATTATTCAAAACTAGCGTGATTTATCCTCTGTCAATAACTTGCTATTACACGTGTCGCATTTCCATGTCAAGCTCGGTATATGTTGTTCACCTTGTCTATTTGAATTGATTTAATATATTTAAATAAAATATATTCTGTTTTTTTTTTTCTAAATACAATCAAATACAGAAGTTTGTTTTCGTACACTCAATTAAACAAAGTTCTTAAAAGATTATTATAAAGTCGACGGTTGAAGCTCGTAAATAACGTGAATTAGTAACATACAATTATATTATCCAAAACATGTTTCTTGTTCAGCACAAGTATTAATTTATCTTGATTCTCTTTTATTAGAAAGAAAACAATTTAACTGTTGCTGACACAATTTTCATTGTCATTGGTTAATACAACGGTGTTTGTTGAGATGTTTCTGTTTAGACTCAGAGAGTTTTGTAGATAATTTGCATAACTTCTATATGATCAATAAAACAAGATTAGAATTACAACAGGAAAACACACAAACTAAACTAATGAAAGTGTATTGGATAGGACTCATCAATTTATGTGCGATATTGATATGAAAGTCGTATGTGATGAACAACTAAGTGATAAGCGTTTTGGGCTAGAATTGTGCCTGGTTTTAAATACACATTTTTTATGATTTAAGATACAATGTTTTTACTCGAGCGTGGTTTAAAATATATTGTTCTCATACTTTTCGTTGAACTAGGGCGGTATGCTGATTGAGATCTTATAGCCTATACTTAACATTATATTTTTGACCTCTTTATAATAATTATAATTTAATGTCTCTATAAATAACTTCGGAATATAACGAGATTTAATGCCTGTGTCAGTAAGAAGTAGGTCGATTTATCATGTGACAAGTTGAATCCAAAACGATATATGCTCAGATGATTTTCTGTTTCCAAGTACATTGTATAATATCACTGGATTAGTTGGCGTCTGAACAAAACAGATCAATTTCATTTGATCCACGTTTTAGCCCTCGCCTGAGCCCCAACCTGCTATTCACGTGATAACAAAACAAGAGAGTATTGATGGAAAGAAAACATCAAAGATGGCCGTCGAGCTCCTGTTCAACAATGGAACATTTGTTCCTAAGAACAAACCGACCAATAAAGAGAATCACCTTTTGGGTATTGAAGGGATTGTAATGCCGCCAAATGTTTATGTCCCAAAATTATATATAGTAACGATATGTCCGATATATCCGTTAAACACGCCGAAAGTAACAGGTGTCGTCGATTGTGACCCGATGGGATTTCTAGTTTCGAGCTGTTCCATACTGCAAGCTAATGCTCTTATTTTAACAGAATAATACAAAGTTGACCTCCGTCTCTTTCGCGTCGGATTTCATTCGTCCGCCATTTTTTTATTTACGAATAAATGGTCATAGACGAAAGGAAATTCGGGCCACGGGATAATTCGACCACTTACGTAACGGATCGAAACATTCGGGGATTCAAAAAAAAATCTTTCATGACTACCCAGTGCTTAATGATTATATATATTATTTAACTGTTTCAATGTCTCATTTGGAAAAAAACAACGTTTACAAGTACGGACAAACAGTCATTATATATGTCATAACATGTATAAGAAACGTTGTTTACACCAAATTTGATTGTGAAATTTTAAACCATATACATGCATAACTTTAAACATAGTTGATCGTCGTAACAAATGCAATTTAACTTAACAAATCGTACATACACATATGGAACAGTAACAATTTCAAGTGACATGTAAGGAGGTAGCAATATTTTAAAGTCTAATTTAATTCTGATATTCACAAATGTTGAGTGATAACCGAAATTCAATGCATCGTACTTCACTTATTTATAGAACAACATGACTTTTCTCAGAAGGATGACTTTTCTCAGAAGGACAACATAATGACCTCACATGCATAAGCCTGCTAGAAATAGAGCAATATTTCTGCAAGAGTTCTCGATGTAGGATTAGCGCGGCATTAAATAAAATCAACTATTAAGTTTATACAATAAATTTACGACCGAAATGTGATATTAACCTCGCATGTATTTATTTATGCACCCGAGTCGAGTGGAACATTTAAAGGCAAATTCTCAAGAAAATAAACAGCGTCTAATCGGGATTAGAAATAAGGGTAACAGTGTCTTGAACTAGTTCTACCACTGGATTATCCTGTGTCTACATGGTTCGCACCGTGTATCAAATTATTTATAGAGCAATTAGTAAAATATGAAGATTTGCTTGCCTGCTATATTTTATATTTTTGTTAAATAATTGTCTCATATAAAATGATCATTAACGCTAATTGGAGCAAGTAACCTAAAGTTCGTTAATGAAAACCTATGTCTTGACAAAATGGTACTTCTCTAACTGAATTCAAATGCTAGTCTTAATAAATGTTAAAACAGAAACCTCTCTATATTCATTATCATAGCGTATAGCGTTCGTCGAGTAAAAATACATAATACCAGGTAATTTATACGTTTATCATTTAGAAGGCAAATGATTATACATGTGTGTATACTAAAGACCATTAGTACGTATGCTAAAAGGAAAAACTACTAAAATGCTAGTCTGCAGGGATTTTATGTGTACGTAACTTAGTTTTTAACCAAAGATGTCCTTAAGTCCGGTGCCGTTCGCCTAACATTATTAATATTTTGTTTATAAATCATTACCACAATACGAATGTTTTAGGTCATACGTCATTAACATAATTGCCATTTAGAAAACATTTTACAGAAAAAGATAATGTCCATTTAAACCACATTCTAGTACGTAGAGGCTATTTTAATGCGTTATGTTAAAGGGCAGGTTCAATACAGAAACTGATGAGGATGAAAATCAGATTTAATCGTATTTTCATTGATTTTTTGTCTGAATTCAAGTGACATAAAGTCAATCTAAGAAGGAATGTAAATTGCTTAGTTGATTGTACTACAGGTTGATATTTTACAACCCTGTTGATAAAATGTACTATGTTTTCCATTTAAGTATGTTCCATTTATCAACTTGCTTTTTTTTCTATGCGAATTGTTTTAAATCTTGCTTGTCGTGCTATACTGCTGATTACTTTATATCTACTGTCACGACATCTATTTCATTCATAGAAAGCTCTTTCGGCAGAGAATAATAAGTCCCCAAGGTCACATAACAGACATTAACAATAATTAACAATTGCTTCTTCTCTAGAGATGCATATTTAAAAGAAATTCGTCAAAAACATCTCTAACAATAGTATGTGAAACATTTTCAATGCAGGTGAATATATTCAGGGAAAGATCATTTTATGCCTGGAAAATAAAAGACAATTTACGCCCTGTCAGGTGAATGTTCTGCGTTAACTTTCCAGTAGTGAAATGACTTAAGTTGAAGACGTTTTAGTAAAAGATAAGTAATATTGTAGAGAGAAATGAATGGCTTTTACTTTCTTCGTTATCACGTATTGTTAACAGAAATCTATGTAGACATTTATAATGATTCAAAAGTAGGCAAATGTCTTGTTTCATATATATTTTTATATATACAGAGAAAGAGAGAGAAAGAGAGAGGATATATATATATATATATATATATATATATATATATATATATATATATATATATATATATATATATATATATATATATATATATATATATATATATATATATATATATATATATTAATTAAATCGTAGGTAAGTGGGCTGATTTAAGAGCACATAAGTGTATTGATTTGTATAGTTGTTTATTGGTTGTCAGCAATTTGTACTTTTTTGTAACGACAAACAACGCAAATCTCGCATTATCTGGGATTCAATTTCTGTTTGCCAGGAAGATTGATTCAGTAACTCAGATATTTAATGCGTTAGCCTGACCTTTGGTGTGCGTTCGTATTTAGCTTTAACGTTTACGGTATTATGTGAACGATGGAATGGTCGTCGGAAGGTCGGTTTGCTGAAATTTACACCTATTAAATATGTATCTAATGTTGCTGCCATTAAATCTTCATGTTAATACCATAATACCATGTACTTGTTTTGTTTTGGGTCGTTATTCTTGGTATGAGCTGACGTGTGCGAATAGGTTGCATATACATATACATGTATAATTGACCAGCTGTTTGGCTCTTTAGTGAAAGACAGCGATAAACAAATTGTATTAATAATTATATACAATTTGCACATAGCAGCTCATACCAAACATGAAGTAATTTCTCTGTGTTTTTTTTTTTTTTTGTTGTTGTTTTTTTTTTTTTTGGTTTTTGCTCCAGAGACAGAAGCTGTTCATATTAAAGCAGGCAAATCATCCTTTGGCAGATTTAGGTTCTTGGCAGATTGCTTTTCCCAATATAATAAGTTGGCATTTTTTTTGCCTGTGACAATTATTTATTGATAATCTCTATTTTTGGCGTTTTGCCCCGTCCTTGAATCTACCGACAGTTTTGAATCGCCAGTTTTATATTCACCGGTAGAAACTTGATTTGCATCTATCTAAGGAGTAAATGCTTTACAGTACATTTAATGTGATATCATCACATTTATTTACATAAATTTATTAAATACAGTATTTATATTATTTGAAAGATATATCTGTTGTAGAAATAAGGCATAATTTTAATAAGTTGAAATGAAACTAATTAACTCGTGCTCAACATATTGATATAGCAAAATGAATTTAAGATTAATGTACCAAAGCGAAATAAATAAAAGAAACATGAGAAATAAAGTAAACTGCGTTTTAGGAGGTAATTGTTTCTCTGGAAGAAGTTAGCATGTCTTTTGCAGCTCATGAAACCACATGGACAGCAAATCAATAGACCATAACCGCGCTCTATTATCATGTACGTTAAAGTATTAAAATTCACACATATGAGCAATTAAATTACAAATCGTCCCTACCATACATATGTGATTTCAGGAATGAAAATACTTATTAAAATTATCCCGATTCTGAAATGTCAACATCGTTCCTTGGCAAAAGTCAACAGGGATTTTAGTGTTTGTTGTAAAATGCCATACTTTTGAGTATTGATCGTTTCTTTTACGCCTCTACTGATAAAGTAAAATACAAGATGAGTTTTTGTTTTATAATTATCTTTGGGACAAATCGAATATCAAACTGTGATCATTGATATAAAGTATTTAAGGTTTTTTTTAGTAACATCAAGTCTTTTGCACATAATCTTTAACGTTTTGAGTTGTTATAATGACCAATATTTTGCTTTTGCATTTTAGATACATTGCAGCGGCACAGTTATGGTCATCATTTCTAGACCCAGCCTTTCCTGAAGAATCCCTCAAAGTGTCTGGGCAGAATCACTGTCATGTCCTCAAAATGATGTTATTGGCCCGGCCTAAATTTGAATCCACACAGTTAAACCCATAAAATCAGAGGAGTATCCGTTCGATTATCTATACCCGCTAGACAAAGGGCGCCCCTATTAGTAAAGGTTGTAATCATTTTACTTAATATAAACAGTTTGAACGTTAGCAATCCCAATAACGAAGTTCTGTGAAACTCATCATGGAAAATATATAATAAATAAATGTGATATCATGAATCATATTTTTCCAGAAGATGCATGATAAACTTCAGTGACAAATCTGTCTGATTCTGTTACCTTAACATCCCCATTCTGGAAAGTGTGGGGTTTTACAACACATATCATTCAAATTGAATTTTTTTCTGAAGTTTTTAAATAATATGCATTTAACAGTTATAATTTGGCAAATATGGTATTATAAAGCAAATACAATAAAGTTATCAAGTAAAATCGCAGATTTGTGTCTACCCTGACTGCTAAACCACTCAAAGCGTGGTTTCACTCCAATCGTTTTCTGTTTGCTAATTGATTAAAAAAAATCAGAAAACAATTTTATTTTTCAAGGTTTTCCAATGTTTATGTCTAGGAAGGATTATATTTATACAAAAGACTCCAACTTTCGCAACACTTGATCCGCTCCAGGGTGACGCAGTATTAACTGTATGTCCTGATTTCTGAGATCTGGTCTTAAATCATGTCTCTACATCATTAACCACAAACACATCTCTTGAGAATTGCCAATAAAACGGCGTTTTAAAGTACCGTTAATGAATGCATACAGTTAAATAACTTTATGAAAAGTAATAAACATCTCAATCAGTTGCAAACGTGTTTGTTATTTATAGTAAGCAATGATTAAATATTTAAACTTTTTTGTCTAATGTTTTGCTAGATAAATCTTAAAATATACACATTTAAACATATGTTATCATGTGATTGGATATGATGAAAGTTCTTTTTATAAACAACCAGTTTTCAATTAACACAATTTGATTAATCTATAGATTGAATCGGAAATGATCTGCGTCCACGAACGCATTAATTATTTAAGGTCTTGCAGGGAATGTACTTACAAAGATAAAAAACATTCAAATCATCGATACGTTCTGTAATAAAACGGTATATTGCTCTACAACACGGGATAACAAAAGGTCGAAGATGTTAACTTAATGTTGTCAGGCAAAACTGTCAATTAAGTGGTAATGCCCTGGAATAGATTCAAAGGAAAAACTTATGATACAAAATTGAACCCCTTATTTTACGAATAAAACTCTCGGGTGTATTATATGAGCCAACTCGAAAATATAAACGGGTACATATTGCATGTAGCGCACATGTTATTAAAATCATATCAATGTTAGTCCCCACCCTAACTGTCGAATAATTTACATTTTAAGGAAAATGTATGATATTTAAGACGCACAATATTTATGTCTTCCGACCTTACATCCAATTCAATACATTTTCTTTATATTGTCTTGCCAACTCATCAACCTAATTCACTACATACTAGTATAACATACCCAAAGCAATACAAAGAATCCAAATTTTCCTCGAGGGACGAAATAAAAATGATAATGTACCAAATAATACATAATTATTGACATGAAAACGCAATTCCCTGCTAATTTATCCTTTAAACTTGCAATGTAACGTCTTTCAGGTTGTCTAATGGCAAACAAAACGAAGTCATCCTTCAACTGCAAAGTCACTTGTATAATATAAAATACAAAAAATGGTGCCGTTTTATATATTATAAATGCACTTTCTTAAACACAGATTTTTTAGAAGCACTTAACTTAATAAATGTTCGACAAATTAAAATAATTTAGTTCTCATACAATAATAATAGAACATATATTTACGATATACTACTTCCAGCAAGTGCTTGTTGAAAAGATGTACTGTCAAAAAATCATTTTATCCAAAATTTTCTTTTTATCAATCTCTGCGTATGTTGAAAATGTAAACATTTTGAGAGAGAAACCAGACTAAATGGGATATGTTTTATACGTCGATAGGTAAATAAGAAAAGGTCCTATCAATTTTTTTTACAGATATTTAAATTGTATCTACCTGTAGACAAAGGCAAACAAGGTAAATATAAATAAGACAATAACAAAGAGACGAGACATAACACACACAAAAAAAAAAAAAAAACAGTTTACGTCTTGGAACGGTCAGTCGGCAAAAGGGCCGACAGGGGTGCTTAAACCTGGTTTGTGGAGCGCTCTTACCTCGCGCTTCCTGAAAGGTTTTCTATCAAACAAACAGTGTAAATAAAAATATCCCGTCAAAGTGAAACAACTAACAGTTAGCACCTGCATCGGGAGTTAAAACAGATACATTGAACTTATGTACATACATAATGAAGAGTAACAAAATAAACTATCAACATATGTACATTATGTACAGTAGATAAAAGCCTCGGAAACCTAAAAATTCCAAATGAGAGAGTAATTGCAAATTAAATAAAACAGTACAAGCGCTGATATATAATAAGAACAATATAATGACGACATACAATGCCATGATGTGATATGCCAAAGTGTCAACAGTGAAATGAAAAAAATACGAAAGAAATCATCGAATTTTAGAAAACAAAACAAATCAACAAAATAAACTATTGTATTGTTAAGAGTTAATACGTTTTAAAACACATATCATAAAAGCCCAGGATATATCCGCAGTTTGCATATTTTATATAATAAAGTTACCAAACCCCCTTTGTTATACCTACTTTGCAGTCTTTCGTAAAGGTTATGGAGAATGCTCAAGTTGTCCCACCCATATAGGGCACGACTGAAGAGATGAAGAGACAAGAAATCTAACAGTGACTGTCCAATATTGACTTAAAGTTACTATTTTCAGATAGTCTCAACGACCTGTCCGGTCATCGTGTAATTTAAAAGCAATGCAAGTTCTTGGCTGTAAAAGGCTCAATTGCAAGCAATGAAGTACAACGAAGGATTCCCGGGTTGTAACCGTCTGCAATACGTTTTCTGATAAGTTTTGTAAAGTGGTCAGAAAAGTTTTCGAGACCATTTAATTTCTTTAACTTGTATAAAACATTTCCATAAAATGCAGGATGGTTTATGCCTTTCTGCATAAGTGTTTTCATACTGCTATTATACTTAGAAGTAATAAAACCATTGCGATGAAAGAATTTTGAAAACGCCTTTCTTAATTTATGAAAACGAAAGCCTTGCTGTAACAGTTTAAATTAAACGAACCAGTTTCTAGCATTAAATGTTTCTACTTTAGTACACACTTGTGCAAACCTTTTAAGTTGTGATATGTAAATTCCATAGGAGGTAGCACGAGGTGTATCACCATCAAGGTATGGATAATTCACAATACTAAAGTGGATGTAATCTCTCTTGTCATAGATTTTAGTAGAGACGTTGTCATTGGAAATATCGATCTCAATGTCTAGAAATGCTCCATTTTAATGACAGTTATTTGCTTTATTAAGAGTAAATTATGGAGGGTAAATCAGATGGGTCATTTGAGAAAAGAAAGGACTATCTATTTTAAACCTGTGCCTAATGTTTACTGATTTTCTCAAATAAATCTACTTGCATTAATTTTGATATGAAAGATATCATTGAGTGCTTCTAAAGTTCTAAACAATGATACGGGCTAATTATACTCGTGCGTATTATAAAAGTATACACATACAAGCAGGGATTGAGATAAACAGAATACGAACGTTCCTGCAGAGCTGTACTGAATAGTTCAATAGCGAAACTGTCAGCTCACGTAGTTATGAATGATTACACTGAAACTTGAAGTTCATTACACACTACTGTGTTACTGTCAGTACCGACCTCATGAAGATTTCCGTCAAAAAAATACTGAATGGGCAGTAAGCTTCTACCTAACTGCTTGTATTTATCTTGGCTTAATTATAGAGTACTGTAATAACTGTTAATTAAACAAGGATGCGCAGCTATTCAACCAGTTCAATTATGTTACATTTTAAAGACAATGTTAAGAATGGTGAGAGCCAATGAAGAAAGTGCGAACATGCCAGTTATCAGTGATTAACAGGTCCATTTGAATAAATATTGTTCACATTCATGAGTTTTCGGATGACAGGAAACTGTTGATGTTACGATAAAACCAACAAGCTTTACGTTAGAAGTTTCAAATTAGATTGCATTATGCAACAAGCATTTCATTTAACGTTAAAAATAATACTAATTTCTTACACTAGAAAGACAGAAAGACTACACAAAGCAATGTATTATGCATCAAACAATAAACGGATATTAAATTGTTACTAATGTTTATTTTACTATTTTCTTCTTGATCTAAGAACAATTGCTGCATATAACGACACAAACACATTTAAGAAGAAATGATAAAATACTACTTCAAATGCTGCCTAATTTTAAAACTAACGTAAAGTATGATCACGAAAATTGGAACAATTCTGAATTGCATACAATTACAGTGGTAGTTTTCGTCAATTCAATTTATTCTTAAAACAAATACAGATGTGCTTTGACAAATTTAAAGTGTTTATTGTTTAACGTGAGCTTTACATTCCAGTGAGAATTTGCCATAGAATAAAATGAAAACTCTTTAACTTTAATTGTGTTGAGGCTGTTTGTGACTGTAAAACATAAATCAATATTAACTGGAACTTCTGTCAAAATACTGTTTACGTTATTTGCGTTGACATCGCATGATTAAAGATGAACGCCGCCGCCCAAAACGGACAGACCTAATAAATATCACAACAAACAACACAGTGAGGAAAATAATACAAATATGAGACATTTGTTGACCATTGAGATTATAATTGCGCGATTTTAGTTTTTTTCCCTAAAGTAGCAAGAAACATCAAGGGAAGTAACTCCGTTTTTCCTTTTTTTTGTTACCCGCAAATTCGGTTCCAAATTGTAACCCCAAACATGACCTTCACTTACGCGTTTTTTAACGATGTTTTCGATTGGCTGGATGAAAAAAGTCAACCAATGAGAAAAGGTAAGTCATCCTTCCATCGGAGCACGGGGGTTTTACCATTAAAACAATTCGGGAAAATAATTTTTGCGAAAAGTGAAAAATATCATTGAAGTGTTAAAATGCAAAACCTTCGTGCTCCACATTAAAATTAGGCTTATTTTATCTATTAATCATTATTCTAAAAAGAAACACTAAAATATATGTATGAAATGGACGTATTAAGTGTTAATTAACGTATAACACACATGAGTAAAAACCGACAAATTTGCCGATGCGGTGCCACAGTCTACATCAACACCGTTCGACTTTGGCGGGAAGTTATGTCAGAGAATATTTTTGGGAATTATCAACTTTTTTGTTTGTATACTAAGTGCATTTATCAATGCAATGCTATAATGCAGTATTCTTTCTATTAAAATAACATATTTATTCATAAAATCGTAATAATGTCATTGCTTATTCACTGATTAATGTCGATGCAGTTTCAGTTGAATATCGCCCATGAATATTGTTTCGTAATCGTAGTGTCTAGTGTCAGAAGAGCCAGAGGTAAATAAGTACTTATTTTCTTTCTGAATTAAAAAGCATGGTTGTTTTGTGTTAAAACAGATTCGGACCATCGAAGTTTCTCTGTGATGACTGGTTATTGAAGAAACGGGTTGAATGCAGCTTCAATATACCTTAAGCCACAAAGAGTAAGTTTTAAACCATGTAAACATTTGGGCAAATGAAATATTTTGTTGTCGAAAATAGTCCATCTTTTTTTCGTTTTCAGTAATGAAGCAAAAACTAATCCTTCATTTATTTTTAAATAATTGTTTTTGTATTTTTATTACAATGTGACTTAGGAAGAACCACCAAACCATCATAAGTCAACAAGGTTTTTTTTTATTTTTATGAATACACTAAAGGGACACATGTATCATAGTATGATCAGTAAAGCAATGTCCAGCTATTTTGGTGGAAGTAGACCCGAGACATGTATCTGGGAAGAACCACCGGCACATACAATTGCAATTCAGCTGGAAGACCTTCTGACAGAAGTTCTTCACCCTGACCAGAGCTCAAACCCATACAGTAAAAACTGCACAGTCATAGAAGTTTCAAGTTTACAACTCGACCACTTTCACACTGGAATATCTTAATATATTACATTTTTACACCAACTGGAACTCAAACCAACATGTGCTTTAGGTAGCCAATTTCAACCACCTTGTTAAAATATTGAATTTTGTCTGCATTGCAATTTAAAACTAATTTTTTGTTCAGAGAAAAGGAACTGAAGTTATGAGAAAAGTTGTAATGATCCATCCTGTTTTACTTAGGGCTGGGACCAATCATTTGATAGGATTAGATGGCTAGATTTTTAATTAATGGAAAAGAGTTTTGCGATTAAATTTTTTTCCTATTGGTTTGTTTGTTTTTGTTAAATTTTGTAAACATATGTACAATACACTGTCTCATATTATCTCACCTACTTCATATTATCCTCTGCTCCTGATGATCATGATCCACTTATTGCAATTAGGGTTTACCCCCTTGCCCTTCAGTAGCTCTCAAAAGAGTGAGAAAGTCTTTTAGGTCAAAAGTCTTGACTAAAGATGCAGCTAAAGATATCATATGTACTCCTGTGCAATAGACTGCATTTGGATGACTTATATGACCAGTTTTGTATAAATCAGAGGCATAAAGTCTACATCTTCAATCACATTCTTTTTGTATAATGTTGGAGTTAAACACAAAATAAAGTATTAGTGCTTGAATCTTCAGTAAGAATCATGCTAGCTAAATCTGATGTCTTGCATTAAAATGTGGAACATCTGCCCTCTAACACTATTTCCTTATCGATGAAATATTTAGGACATTTTATGGTTGCCCTATGGATAGGCTACTAAGTACAGACTAACACACCACTTATGTTTTTATGTTCATTGTTAAAATTATATAATTAATATCCCTCTTTTGGCCCTATTCATTGCATATCCCCCTCCTTTGTAAAACCCTGTTATTTGTATGTCAAAAAGAAAATGTGGGGGGCGCCCTTGGTACAGTGGTAGAGTCGCCGATTTGTAACTCCTCTGACTGCTTAGCCTCTCACTGCACGGGTTCGAGTCCCGTTTGGGGCGAAGGACTTAATGTGAGAAGGTCTTCCAGCTGACCTGCGGTGCGCGGTGGTTCTACCCAGTCATGTGTCTGGGGTCTTCCTCCACCCAGAAAGCTGGACGTTGCTATAAATGATCATAAATGGTTGCTGCAATGTATTTACAAAAAAGAAGAAGAGAAAAAAAAAGAAAGAAAATTTGGAATTTCACATTTTATAGTGCTTGATACAGTGTTGATTTTTTATCTTCATTGGTACATTCCATTTGATTTAAAGTTGTACTTATTATATTTCTGAAAGAATTTCAGAAGTGTTTTTTGTATGCAGATTTTCTGTGCATGAAGACTTCATTTTTATCATTTCAGAGTAGTTATCAAGTATTAGGATAGAGGTTAAATAATCTTAAAGGGACTCTTTTGGTTTTTACTGTAAATTTTTTTATCCGGTTTTGTTATGATTGTGACTTACAATGTAATATTGAAACATTTTACTTTTCATCAGAATATTCTCATTATTTCAAAAGGATGCCTCTGAACCTACTTTTACTTCCAATAGGAAAAAACTTTATTAAAGCTCTATATTTCATTATATTTGGACTTGATAAATACCATGCTAAGGGTATTGTCTGATAATACATGTATGTGTCATCCTATATAATTGCATACTTTTGGTATACTACAAATGAAGTCAAATTTAAAAACTAATTTAAAGTAGTTTTTTTTTATCAAACTGATACAGGGTCATTTTTTAATATTACCACAATAAATAAGGATTAAATTAATAATTTCAACTTAAGTTTGTTTCTTTGTGAATATTTTTACACAGTACTTGCCCTCTACTATTGTATAAACTTAAATAGGAATATTTTCTATATCATGTAATTTTAAATTTATATTTAAAAAATATTTTTAATTGATCCTTTTTCTTTCAGACTAAACAGACAGGAGACGAAGTTCTTGAAATTGCAAGATGGAATGTCATGTTAAAATTTAAATAAATTATAAAATATTTTAGCTTTGTGTTTTTATTTCTCAATTTACATTCCGAATAATTTGAGGAAAAAAAGGAATATCCCTTACAAATTTCTTTCTTCGTTAAGTCCTGGACAAGTTTAAATAACACTTTTCAAAACTTCTACTTTGAATAAAAATAATATAAACATTGAGTACAATTTAATAATTCTAAACATACATAACCCTAAAACATAACTCTTTCAAATATGCATCATAGAAAAAACGCTTACGAAAATTGCATTTTTCAAACTTTTTTTTACTATATCCAAATAATAAAATACTATATTTTTTAATTAGGGCATCTGGAACTAAGTTTTCCTACTATAATATTGTTTGAATGATGTAAAAGTAAGTAAATCTGTCATAAAAAACTCTCCAATTAATATGAATGCATTATAAACAACATTAACATACAGGGTACGGATTTTCAGGCAGAAATGAAAAAGGGCCACCAAACTAGCACTTTTGTAAAAAATCGTTAAAAAAAAGTGACTATAGATATTTGGACAAACTAAACTGTTTTTAATTACTTAGATGGGAAATAATATAAGTGCCAAATTTCAGCTTCCTGTCATTAAAAATAAAAAATCGATGTTCCATGCTACCTAAAGCTTTTAATTCAAAAATCTGTATTGTTTGTTAAAAAGGCATTAGGATTTGTAACATTATAATAACGGGCCTTCAGAGAAGCAGTATGTCACCAATTGTTATCAGACATGTTAGAGCGATGAAGTCACTGCAAATGTTGTTATTTTTTCCAAAAGGACAAGGTGCGTTATCACAACAAATAATTCCATAAAAGTTATATGAGTATCAATTTTCTATATTTCACAAGAAACAAAGCTAAGACTTGCATGGATTTAACACGTTTAAAATGCTGCAGTTAACAGTCAGTACTTGATTGTTACCTGCAAACTGATGCCAGTATAAACAATGCGTATAATTGTACATGTAAACTCGTATTACTAATAGTCAATTGCATCTCCCGATGCAATTTGAATTGTAAAGCTGTTAATGTTGTACAAATTATCCATTTTAAAAGCTATGTTAAAACTGGATAAACATTACTAGTTTTCATTAGATTTATCAATGACTAAATGATTCTCAACGTTACATATCATTCTGCATTAATTAGTCGATCTTGAACTCTTTAATTTTATACAAATGTCGTTTATATTTTTTACGAAATCGTGTTATAACTGCACCTTGGTGTTGTTTTTATCTAGTACTTTCTGTAGACCAGGCAAACGTTATAAACAAGTCTAGACACTGAGAAAAAGATGACACATTTGTGCAACAATGTCTGATAAATAAATTATTCAAATCAGGATGTATCACAGATAATATATAAAACAGCAACTCCAAAACCATTGTCAGCTTGTGCATTATTAGTTCGATTTTCATTTAAGTAAACGACTAAACAACTACGAAAAAGAAAGTATATTTTAACATTTCTTAAGACCATGTTAAAAACTACGAACGCATTCGCATAAATTGTTTGGTGTCATGAAGTCTCAAATAATGAAAATTGTTCTATCCATTTGATTAAAGTGGGTTGTAGAAAAGAAATACACATCTTAATAGACATTATTGTTTTATGAAGTGACCCATAAAATGTTAACTCTGCCTTACTAAGAAGGTATAAAGAATGTTTTATTTTTGAGGTTTCGTTGATATTTGAATACATGATTTAGACTGAAGATTAAAGACGGAGATTAAAGAGAATTTTGAATTGTATCAGAAGATGTGTGTTTTCTCAACATCATTCTGTTCATAATGAAACATCACTAATATTTATTTTGATATTATTCGAAAAACAAATAGTTCAAAAACGGACTAGAAGAAGACTTGCTAGCAAATAAGTACCAATAGTTTAAAGCTAAGTAGTTCCCATTTAGAGACAAGGTACAGCGTTGTGACATAAACAAACGTCCGAAACGTCACAATAAAAGACGTCGTTGATCTTCAGTAACAGAATGGAAATCTAACACAAACATAAATATTCACATGCATTTTTTTTTCGTTATGTAATCCCTTGACATTATTATATGTTGAATTCAGCGTGGAAAAACTGAGTAAAGGTTTCTAATGTAGTTGAGTGGAAGGTTTATCCATATATCATGAATGGCATCTTTGAGTGACTACTCAGAGTGAATCATGGTCGACCGTAATTTTAAGCATCTGTGCAGTCTTTTCCATACATTTTCAATAATTTTAATGTCAGAACTCTGGGCTGGACAAACTAGAGAAGGGATTATATTTCTAGCTGCGTAATCAGCGACGATTCTTGCTCGACGAATAGGCGCATTGTCATCCTGGAATTGGAAGTTACTTTCTGGAAAGTGTCGAGCAACTACTGGCCATAAATTCTTTTCTAATATGTCAATATATCTTTAAGAAATAAACCCCCATATCATAACACTAAACTTTGGAATGGGTGGAGTACCTAAACAACAAGGAAGATATTCCTCACCAACCTTTTTCAAAATATCATCCAAATCAACTTCTACTTTACAGTCGTCACTGAAAATGACTCTTTTCCAAAATTGGTGGACTGTTTTCCTATGACATGACCAACACCAAACAACACGTGCTTTCTTTTTGGTCTGTCGAATTCGAATCCGTTTGCGAACAACACACCTGTGATAACCTTCGAAATAAAGTTTTCTTATCCGTAGGGAAACTAAAGGGTCTCGTGTTTGGTTAAAGTCGGTGGTTAGATCTTGCAACTTCTCCGCCTATTTTTCTTTACTCTCTGATCAATCCATCACACGTCTCTTGTTGTCAACTTCGAAAGGAGCAATTCATTTTACAATTTTCGACACTTGCTTGCGTATTAAACCTTTTAAAACACTGGCGATTGTGTCTTAGGAATTGACAATCTTCTCCCAATTTCTGCGTGACTAAGACCCAATTTATTTAGTGAAACAATGGCATTTTAACACGACTACACAGTTCTTTGCGTTTCGACACCATTTTACTATGAACGATTGCCAAATGTTTCGATGAGGTATTTTGACAGACCGTGACATCACCAATGACGTCATTGATTCTGCGTTCAAAAATACTACAAGTTTTTATATTCTCTAAGGCACGACGCTACCAAACTGATTCGGACGTTCATTTGTGGCATAATTCTGTATTTGCATCAGTCATACCGTGCATAAAGATGGTCGTAATTATTAATGCCAATTTAGTTGGTTCTTTTGCCATCTGACCGTTTCAAGGCAGTAAACTGCTGTATTTTCTGCCTTATGTCTCGTCTCAGAGTTTTGTCACTTTTACATTTACCGTTTGTTTTTATACTTTCTCGAGAGTTAGTTCAAACTTATATGTCTGTAGCAATTCTTATACGACGTTTAATTATTTGCCTATTCGTCAGGCAGAGCTTCCCCGGAAATATCAGTAATTTGGAAAACGGCACTTTTCGAACTCTGGAATAAAAGAAAACTAGCAAATTATAATAGCTCATAGATATAGGAAACATCATCATAAAGTTTAAATGAGGAATCGGAAAAAAATAGTATTACGGTACAATATAAATTGTGCTATTGGCGTGTTTTTGCTAAATCATCATTTTGCCCATACTATTATCAGAAAATAAATTAATTCATTAGTAAAACTTGCTAACCTAAATCATAAACATTTTTGAAGCCATCTTAACATACCGTCTGTAACTTATGTTCACACTCGTAACCTCACTGTCCTGAACAATTAGATCATAATACCCTTTTAGTCATACGACAGACCAAAACATATATGGCATTCTCGTCGTTTTCTCATTTGAAGCTAGCGTGTAATTGTTCTACTTGTTCTTGCCAATTCAGCTTAAATAGTTTAAAAATAGATTTGCACATAACATGTATGATGTATCTTTTTGTGCATCCTATATATTATAGTAAATAGTAATAGTAATTATGTATTATGACGTTATGACGTCCTGACGTCATCATTACATTCTTGTCATAACCTGATGAAGGCCTATGGCCGAAACGTTGTTTTAAATAAATAATTATGTTCTGAGGTTTGACTTCTTTTAATATATTATTTGATGCTCGGGGCCATTCCGACAATTTAAGGGGATAGGCAACATTTGACACCTATTTAACAGACTCTGGCTTCCTTTGTTGTCTAAATCTAGTTTAATAGTTAACAAACATGTCACTTTTGACTTTGACAGTGTGGTAAGTGTTGATCGTGCCATGTTGATGAAATACGACATTCTTATATGACACATTTTAAACATACTTCAACATTCTAATGTTTACCTGCCAAAAAATGACAAAACATCTTTAAAAAGATAGAAATCATTAATGAGGCTTAACTCAGAGTATCGATATTTGCGTTAAAATGATGTCTATGTTGTAACAACAACAGAAATACTTGTAAATCATACATGGTTTACAGTTTACACTGATTATTTATTAAAGGGACAGTCAACTTTTTAATTCATAGAAACATGTTTCATATATATAAACGTGTCTTAAAAATCATACATTTTTTAAAAAACTAAACATTAAAAAATATGCTTTTATTTACCCCCAGCAATTTAGAATAAACAAAGAACCAATTAAGATTAGAAGTGCCAAATGTCCTCATCTACATTCCTATTTTGTGGAGAGTGGTGTCAAATTTTGGCATTCTGACTGCTGTAACCTAATCAGCGGTAGGAGCAGTAGATATTCGCATACAGGGTCTTTGTCGTTCGGTAGTAAAACGGACTGTTTCCTATTTATACTGGTATGTGGGTGGTATATTTACAAATAGTAGGGGGTAGGGGGTGCTGGGTTAACTCTTTTTGTTCTCTAGACTGTCACTATTCGGTGTTTTAATTTAGTTTTTCCGTTTTTCATAGGACCTGGACCTTGTGATGTATTCATCTGCCATAGTAAAACATTAATGCTGCGATGTCTGAGAACTATGATATTAAACTTCAGACAAAATAAATCTACTATATATGTATACTTTATATCATTGAAACAATGTTTAAAACACCTTTGAGGGCAAGCGTATTCTATACAACAAAGTATCTGGTGTTTTGAATGTACTTGGAAGCATTGGGAATGAAGTTACTAGAGTTAGGAACAGCTTCAGACGATGCAATGGTCTATCAAATAATATGTTTGGTGTTTAATTTTTTGCTTGAACATTTGAAAACTTGAATCGACTTCCAGGAACAAGAAAATTAATTTATCGCAGTTTAGTTTAAACTAGCAAATAAACTAGAGATAATAACAAGTTGCATAAATAACGCGAACCTTAGGCATGAAGTTCTATTAGTTCAAGTACAATAATACATGTGGCTACAAAATGATAAGACAGATATGGCGCTGGTTGTGATTTTTTCAAAAAATAATGGCGTGATGCACTGGCCGGTGGTAAACCATATCTATATAAAAACGGACACATGCTATACTTCATTTGCAGAATATATATGCTGAATATAACAATATTATTGAAAAGTTTTCAATGGTCATAAAAACTAAATTTAGACTGAAAACTCCGTGTGTTAAAACTTAAAAGTACTTAAAACATGAAATGTTACTCCCCTAAAAATTATAAAAATAGAGCTGTGTACTTTAAAATATTCAACAAGGTATATTAAGACACACTAATTTATAGTATTTGCGTTTATGTAAATTTCATATAAAATGTATACGGGCAGTTAAATGTACATGAGAGACTGTCATTTTTCTCTAAGAATAATTTTGAAAGAAGGTTGCCTTACCATAATTCTTATAAAGCCTGATTTGTAATAAACTTAGATGTAATACAGAAATCTGTCTATTATTGAACAAACATATACATTCTTTTCTTCAGTACATTACAGTTGAGAATATACATTTTAAATAATTGCATGTAAATGTTTTAAGGTATCCCAAAGTTAAACAGTACCATGTTGTCAAAAAAAACGTTAATTTGTTAATAATTCTATTGCCGTTTGCCAAATAATCAAAAAGAAAATGTAGTCTTACCAAAAGCCAGTAAAAGACACTGGACATCTGAACTCTACTTCAGGATTCTGTTCTATTAGAAAACCGGTACTTAGATTTACAAATTATGAATTTCGTTGCAAAATAGTTTTTTTGGGGGAAAAAATAACGACCACTAGTGTTTGGTAGATTTAATAGGACAGATCAACAAAATAAATGTGTCTTGGAGTTGTGACATCAACTTACTTGATAGTTGTACAGATATTTTAGAAGAAATGCATAAACTAGATTGACAATAAAAATCATGTTTTTATCCATGAGAAAATTCTGCGAATGTGCGTTATTATTTAGTTTAATCAAGCAGTTATTTGTGAACCTTCCACACTTGGCATGAAAAAACGTAAATGTTCCCTGTAGTGGTTCTCTTGTCAAACAGGAAATTTTGGTAAAAATGGGAAAGGAGTCGTGGTGTCCGCTCACTGAGTTTTGAAGGTCAATGTGACTTTATTTCCGTTCTGCAAGTGAGAACAGACGCTCCTAATTGAGACATAATCCAACAGACACCGTGTTCCGTATTTTCTTAAATGGAACATATTTGTGCCACACTTTAAACGACAAAACTCTTTAACCCCAAGATGGTGATAACATGATAATTGCTCTGAATATATGGCAGCCGTTGTGTGCAAACAGTCATGAATAAACGAAAGGCAATACATAGGGTCTAATATATGGCAATCTGTTGATTTGTCTAATTGCATTTAGATGTTAATTATTATACATTTAGATATTCAGTGGTGGCCTTGTCTTATGCATTTACCTAAATTGAAATTGTTGTTGGTCAGACATCTATCACAGCCACAGTTGGGGTCACTAGAGTGAGATCCTGCTATTTTGGTGGAGGAAGATCACAACAAATGTCTTGACAGATTTGTAACACTGTCTTATAAGTCTTTCCCTATGACCGCTTCCCAAACCACTCAGTGAGACAGTTGGGAATCTCGGAAATTACCACAACTCTATAATTCTAAATAATGCTTAATTTTTTTATGATTTTATTGCTTGTTAATTTAAAAAGTATAAACTACTCAATTGTGCTAAAAAGACAAACAAACAAGAACAAATGTTCCTAAATAATAATAATTATTAACTAGATCAATATATAAGCTGGTATTAATTAGTTATGAAAGCTATCTTATATAATCGACATATTGAAATTCAGACGTACACCACTGCTCACAAACAGTATCACAAATAAACCGCACATTTTTTTAAGTAGGTCAACAATGTCCCACGTGTTCTACACTAATACCCATTAGTTATGTTGGGTAATGTCAATGAAATTGGGCCATACAAGTCGTTGAACGGCTCCTTGAGTTTACAAGAAGTATAAACACAGTTTAATTAAATCATTGGCCTGAGTTTAACAAACCTTCTGAAAAGCACGTCAATGCTCTGATAAAATGTAAAATGTTGATATTTAGTTTCTATATTTGACATTATAGCATTTAAACACATCATTCACCTTATACAATGGTGGTGTTATAGTTACGGTGACTAGTGTGTCAATTTTTTATAAAGAGAAAAGAAAAACAAAGAGACGAAATAAACAATAAGAGATTTACGAAAGAATAACATATGGAATAATTAATCGACAGTGTAGGGTATGAAGTTTTGTATTCGATCGTAAAATACGATTTGTCATCATCGCGATGTAATGATATCATTAACAAATGGTAAATTCAAGTACGCGTCTAATGTCTTAGTCAGGAAAAACAGTTTGCTTTGTTTCCGGTTATTATTAGACCCTTAACTTTCTTAAGCTTGCAATTGGAGAGTCGGAACATTAATATTAAATAAAAAGAATATATATATATATATATATATATATATATATATATATATATATATATATATATATATATATATATATATATATATATATATATATATATATATATATATATATATATATATATATATTGAAATATACTTGATTTATTGGCCTATTCTGTTAAGTTTGTTAATTACATTTTATGAACATGCATACAAAATACAACATGGTTCTTACATTCATGAGCAACATTTGTAGATATTCTCGTATGAATTCTGCCTAGATGCAAGTCTGTCCTGCCTTTTGGATAACTCGTGTTTGGACTATTTTGAGTGTTTATTTACATAAATGCTCGCAATGGCTTACATGACTATTCTTGACATGGCCAAACTCTATGTCTATAATAATTGCTTAAGAGTCCATATAAACGTTAAAGAAATAGGAAATGGCACGAATTGTAATAACACTTTTCCAGAAGTGCAAGCGATAAAGACCAAGGTATTCAATTAAAGGAACCTATTGCCTACGTCGATTTCCTCAGATATATTGTAGCACTTTCATCCCACCAATGTGTACTAATAACACGTTTATATCGTTCTCTTAACAGATCTCAGTGTATTTTGAAGTATTGCTTGCATTCTCCAGTTTATCTGCTATCTGCACATCATATTAAGACTAAGCAAATTAGATCACGTATTATGGTGATTGCAGAAACGTTATTTATAACGAGAACGTTTAAAAAACCCAGGTTGCTCTTTTGCCCACTGACAGTTTCAATGCGATAACTGTTGTTAATTACCCTATGTGTGTTACGTGTCGCTTCAATGATTAAAACCGTTCAACATAAGCATGTGTTAGTGCTTCGACTAGTAGTAGTGCTTTTAATAAACATGATTTTTCTCTTAGAGCCTTTCATTCTTTCCTAATTAGATATATCCATAGAATATTCAAATATACCACTTGTATAAGAGGTTCAGATATATTAGATCTTACCTAGCACCTATTGTGAATAAAATAGTATTTATAACAAGAAAACATACCGTAAGCATCTGCATCTTGAGTAAATAGCTGAACAAAGAAATACTTGTACTTACATGAAATACTCAATGAGACTGGCATTTTACAATGTGTACAATATTAGCTTGACAACTAAACACTGCTTTAAGAGATGTCAGTTTGAAATAAACATACCGAGCGATGACATATAAAGTGAACTAGTCAGTGACGACATTTGGAACATTGATGTAAAACAGTTTTCCTAGGTAATAAGCAAATGACCAAACTGCAGATAAAGTATATGGTATGTGAAAAACGTCTAAAGGGTAGCACTGTGGATCTTTGCAATTCTAAAAGTAATAACATAATAGAGCGAAATTTTGTCTTCATGTAACAAGTGATATCAATAGTAGGCCATATCGGACCAAAATGCTTTACAATTTCACATTTAGGACAATACAATTTCTTATATGTGCCTAACCCATAAAAGGCACAAGTGGAGATAAAAACAGACCTCTAACAGTGCCTTACACATAATGACTTAATGTCACAGTTTTTATCTACTCGTCAAGTCATTGTGCAATGTAGAAGCATTGCGAGTAATTGATGCATTGTATCCTTTACATGACATCATCAATGATTGTTTCAGACAAAGTTCTGAAAAGAGGTGAGAACACTTATTCTGAACTTTAAATTGTTTTTTTTACCTTAAATAGAGCCATGAGTGTACAATACAGCATATTTTATAAATGTTCATTTTTGTGTAAACATACTGCAACACATTCAAAAACAAATTCATACTTCCCAATGAGAAGTTTCTGTGTAAAATGCAATTAGTACTTTCTTTTTTGCTGTCTCGTTCTTGATTAAAACGGTACATTACTATATGTTTAAGATATGATTAATGACTCTAATGACAATTAAAGCTCATTCTTTACATTTTGGAAACAGTATTCTAAGCTTCATTTAGTTATTAATGGATATCATCCAAAAAGCAGGGCATTAAATTATTAATAGGTATATTATTATAAACAGCATATAAAGTTTTATAAATAACATCACAGTATAAATTGATTCCCCAAAAAATGACATAATTATTGTAGCACTCACTTAAGTAGAGAAGTGATTTGTTTAAAAGCATCGCTGCGACCGATTTGGATCGTGAAAGCAACGATCAGATATTTTGGTGGAAGAAAGCCCCAGACACATGTCTGGTTAGAACTACGGGCTCATCGCTGGACATCTTGAAGATTTTCCCAGCTTTACTCCTACCCACATAAATCTGGAAAGGACTCGAACCAACGCGATGAGAGACTAAGTGGCCAGAGCAGGTAGTCATATTTGTTTCGGCATAGGAGACATAGTTATATTAACGGACAATTAATTTGTACAACATAAAATAAACCATTTCTATTTAACATGGAATGCTCTAAGGTATATTACGTGTGGTGTTGTTAATCAATTGCCAATAATGCGTATAATAGTGCCGATAAACTTTGTATAAACATCATATTATAAACTTTTGAATTTCAAGATAATTCAATGTTTTTTCCTGAAATAAATTGGCATCAGCCAGATACTAAATACGAGATTAATTGAATTATCACTAATACTGAATGCATTTATTCCCTCGATGGAAACATTTATGACGGGTATTTTAATTAATGTTGCTTTTGATTTGAAACACGCGTCACTTTGCATGATTGCACTGAATCGGTCAAAACAGATTCAGATTAAATCTGAAATCACGATAATATTAAACCGTCCTTTTTCTTTTCCCTGTTTTGTTAATTTAAAAGCTTCAACCAGGAAACAACACAAGGAATAGTTTCTGGCAATAGACCTTATCGAACAACATCCTATAAGAATTTAGCAGAGTGTCTAAACACTTTCACGAAATATGGGAAGCTATGACATTTTATGATAATATAACACTTGCTGTGCCATCAGTGAATATCAGGTAAATAAACATCTACTGTGTTCAAATTGGATTCACTCCAAATTGCTATTACAGTACAATTCGTTATATTTATTTTTTGAAAACCAGTGTTATTACGAAAAAAGTAAAATATAAAAGTGATATTTTTTAATATGGTCATTCGAGATTGATTTGGCCTAGGAGGAACATCGCTGTTAACCACTGAATTTTATTTCTGTTTTTAACATTAAATCCCGAAAGTGTACACATATAAATGGTATTTTTTTTAAATACGCACAAACTCACGCATGCGTCACCACGCACACATGAATAGACATAGGAACACAAATAAATATTGTTTCATCTACATTTATATGACTGACAAGTTCATCGGGCAATTATCAGCAAACGGACACACAATTACCGACAATGGGCCATACATCAAAGAGAATTGCCGTATGTTTTGACAGACACCCAATCATCCCATGATGTCACACAATCCACTTAGGACCTTAACAAGGATTTCACCACAATGCCACCGGGGACTCCATTTGTATCAGAATAATTCGACCAGTTAGTTTGCAGACAAAGACTTCGTGTGTTGTAACATAGCATTTAGTGATGGTGCAATTCCTTTCACAAGTAAACAAATAACCATCAAAACAAAATATCACAGTCAGAAGAATTAATAATAAAATAGCGTTCACTCTTTGAGAAAATATTGAATGTAAGTGTTCGGTGTTCTTCGGTGTAACCTTGCATATATTAGTTGTTGTGTGTCGCTTTTGCATTTAGCTTCCACTGTTAAACCATTGACCGAGTGTCTTTTAATTTAAATCTTGAAATATGTAGGGTTCTCTTCGTACTGTCTCATACGTAAATATTTAGAATGCATTTACTTATCTGTAAAGACAATATGTGCAATTAATATTTTTTTATTTCAGTTACTCTAATGTTCTAAGGAATTTACCGACAACATTGTTTTTATCTTACCATATCATGCAGCTAGATGAGTCCAGTTAATTGTTGCAACTAGTTTAGTCTTGAATACCTTTTTTGAGATGGCTTTACGATATATATATTTATTGTGCTGTATTGGGGAGAGCTAGACCCATGTGTAAACTTAGTATTATTGTATAATTGTATTATTCCAGATAACTATCTGGCCAAATATTGCAACTTTATACAATTAGCTTGATCTCATGTCAAAATAAATAAATATTTATAGGTTATTATACATTTTACTGTACAATACGGGAATATATTTGAACGAGTACACAGCTTGAAAAGTCATATTGGACGAGCCGATAAGGCGAGTCCAATGACTTCTCAAGCTGTGTACGAGTCCAAATATATTCCGTATTGTACAGTAAAATGTATAATAACCTTTTTATAATATATCTTTCGTTTACTTTAAAATATACATCAGTTTATTACAGTGTTTTTCGTCTTTTGTCCGTCGATAAAATCAGAAATTTCTTCATCTGTCATCATGTTGACTTCTGTCAAAACAAAACAACGCTTCCTGATCAGCTAGACGCTTTACAAGCAGTTTTAAACATATACTAACAAGCGTCTTTATGCACGCATGGTTCCTGGTTCTAATTCGTTAGAGATTGAAATCGGAAACTAGACTAGCATCGTTTAGTGCACATGTACCCAACCGTCCAATATGAAATTAATATATATTTTTTGGATCCAATACGGAAATATACTGGACGGTCACGTGGTACAAATGCAGATTGTCGAATGGTTAGATTTATTAGATATATAATAATTATAGGTTATTATACATTTTACTGTACAATACGGGAAAATATTTGGACGAGTACACAGCTTGAAAAGTCATATTGAACGGCCCAATTGGCGAGACCAATATGACTTTTCAAGCTGTGTACGAGTCCAAATATATTCCGTATTGTACAGTAAAATGTATAATAACCTTTTTATTATATATTTTTCGTGTACTTTGAAATATACATCATCATCATCCCCAACAAAGCCACCACCACCTTCAACATCACTGTCATCTGTCAACATTTTGACTTCTGTCAAAACAAAACAATGCTTCCTGGTCAGCTAGACGCTTTACAAGCAGTTTTAAACATACACTATCAAGCGTCTTTATGCACGCATGGTTCCCGGTCTTTAATTCGTTAGAGATTGAAATCGGAAACCAGACTGGCATCGTTAAGTGCACATGTACCCAACCGTCAAATATGAAATTAATATATATTGTTTGGATATAATACGAGAATATATTGGACGGTCACGTGGTACAAATGCAGATTGTCGATTGGTTAGATTTGTTAGATATATAATAATAAGTCATATAAAGATAAACCACTTTTCAATATAACTTTGAATATAGTTGTGTGTTTTTTTTTTCTTCTGAAGGAAAGTAAAGCAATATATAGAGGATCTGACATGAGTTGTTATTTAATAAAAAAAAATATTAAACGAGTTCCGGCAAAATGATATTAAACGAGCCTCTAACGAGTTTAATAACATTTTTCCTGGATGAGTTTAATGAGTGTTTGTATTAAATAACAACGAGTGTCAGATTCTTTCAATAACATGATTTTCGTCCTCGTTTACTATAAACAAATACCTGTGTAGATCTACATGCCGGTTCAAAATTAGAACGATATTGTGACGTCTTTAACCAAACACGGCATCATAGTCCGTTTAAATTCATTGTTGCGCTACACAAAATAGCTATTTATTGTCTATAATTGAGAGTAAACACAACCTTTTGACAAACTTTTAATTGACTTAATATACAACAAAAATAACATACCATTATCGACTATTTCAGATAAATAACTTATAAAAACAAACTGTAAACACGTGAAAGAGCGTGACCCAGAAAAGTTTATAAAGCGGTAAGTGTGAAGGTCACTATTCAAATTTAATTCTCATCGGTGTCAGTGTCGACTGAGGAGATAATTCTTTTTCGTTGCCTATTTGGTGGACTTGCAGATTCGTCAGAAGAATTAAAATTTGATTTGTGTCATGGGCGGCTAAATGTTGATATTGAAAGTTCAACCAAAAACGTTTCCTGCGAAGATGCTGTTAAAGCCACCGTGGACGGTTATGTTTAAGTTCTTTGTGGCGGAATTCATTGAGGTTAGCATCGCGTTGTGGACATTCGTGTCTTGAGGTGTACATGCATGCTGGTGAGAACAGCTAGACTTTGTGAGGATGTTCGATATAATTTTGTGTTGATTATTGCTAAAGTGGGGGTAGTTATAAATTGGTTGAATGTTGTTGTGTTCCATGACCCGTTACCTGCATAATCTGATTTGGCGGGATGTTATTTTCGGATATTTTTTAACTAATGTTTCCGGGCGCTGTGGATAGTCAGACGTCTTTCGGATGCAAGTCCAGCAACCTTAGCCATACGCGTCATGATTTAGTAAGTTTATTTATACCAATAATCAATTGTGACATTTGAACCAACAAAAAAGAACTGTCATTGTATCTATTTTGTTTACCAACACGGCGAATGAATACCAAATAGTCACGCGAAGCTGCTAGCCAATCAAATTGCAAGAAAAGCTTATGACACTTATGTAATGCAAACAAATATTACAGGGGTATATTGAATGGCAAACAAGGTGAATCATGTGATTAACATATATTGTACCTGCATGTTAGTCTGACAGAATGCTTTATCGATATTATCTCGACTACTTGCGGCCAATCTGAATTAAAAGTACCAATTAGGACTGAGAGTTGCTAACATAAAGACTTAATGGCTGTGTCAATAAGCACATAAAATTATGTGAAGAATTAGAAGTCTTCTCATGCTAATTGTATATGTTTTCTCGTGGAATAAAACGTCCGAATGTAAATGTAATGGAAGCAATGTCATCAGTCAGTGATCAGAAACATACAAACTTGTTTTATTTATGGTTTCAATAAGGTTATATTGCTCTTATACAGTTTAAAATGCATATCTTAATATTGTCTATTGATGAATAACAATTTGCAATTCGCTGAATCGTGACACTATTTCACCCAAGAAAAGGAACACTAATGCATTACAGATTTTACGGTCATGCGGAAATAGACATTGTTCTGGAAGCAATCTAATTGTTGTTTCTGTCCCTTTTATAAAGCAAGAAAAAGAGAATATACGTTATCTATATGTCAAGTCTCTCACATTTGTATCGCTTATACAAATCGAAGAATGCTAATCATGTATACATCACTCAATGATGGCCTGAACATAATTATTAGTCTGTATTCCAAACCATCGGGAAACTGTTCTACTACACTTGATTATAGTACACAAGAGATACTAACGTGATGATGTCATGCAATGCTGTCGCTTCAATTTTATATACACTGTATTGATAATTCGCATAAGTAATGCATGTTAAATAAAATCTTAGACAAATTAACGTAAGCACTTACTAACTACAATAAGATTTTACGATTTTTATTCAAGGCCACATGCATATTCGAATTGGATGAACGATAGGCAAAGGCTCTTTCTGAATATCAACATTAGCCCAGTTGCTCTTGTTGAACATATAGTGTATTGCCAATTATTTTATAAAAAATATAAATCATACCATTATACTCTTCTGGCCATCTATGTTGTATTGTGTAACTTATTTATCCCAATCACACACAACTTGTAATCCGCTATATAAAATTGAAATTAACCGATCTTTTATGTGCAGATTTTTAATACATGAGTGTACATATACCTAAGTAAGTGTGTTGGTGTATGTGTGACTGGCAATTCAAATAGTCGACGATTTGCAGGAAGACACTCTGATTCCAAGTATATGTAATTTATATTGAAGAAAGGACGCTCAATAATCGCAGAATCCTACACAATCCACTTAGACACATAAAAGGATTCACTTCAATCCAATACCTCCGCGGACTCCCAATTGTCGCAATCCAGACTGACATGACACCAGATTGTGTGTCCAGTGAGCTCAAGTTTATTAAGTAGAATGGCAGTGTACACACAATAAAATCATAAAGTCTGTATGACGTTTGTCTCTGAAATAGCACAACCAATTTTCATAGTAAATAATATATATATGTGTGTGTGTGTGTATGTGTGTATGTGTGTGTGTGTGTGTGTGTGTGTGTGTGTGTGTGTGTGTGTGTGTGTGCGTGCGTGTGTGTGTGTGTGTGTGTGTGTGTGTGTAAGTGAAAGAGATGGATTAGAATGAACACAATAGAAAATCAGCACAGTCTGTGTTAAAATGTCAGAACGGAAAGCAGATCATATTCATTAGGGTATCATATACCTTCATTTATCAATAGCTGACATTTAATGTGTGCAGAGAATAAATATCGATCAAATGGTTATACCAGGCTCCTTAGTTTCCCCTGTGGGTATTTAACTGCCAATTTTCTTTCTGATGCCAAATTAGACCATCAGACAACGGCAATTATCGACAGTAAACAAGGTGTTACTTCTATCTTAAGACAATATATCCTACAATTTTGATGATAAATGCATCTCATTTCAAGGACCATACACATTTATCCTTGCTCATAGCTGGCAAAACAAAGATCTCACGAGTTTAATGTACGAGATTAGAATCATTAACACGTATAAAGATGCATTCATTTTGCCGACTGTACCGTTCCAATGCGGATAACTAGTTGGGTTTGCTCTTTTTGTTTAATGACTCCTCACAGATTTGTTCTTAGTTATAAACTTGGCTTGCATGTGAATACCTTTGTTTTATGCCATTTCAATTTTCTTGTATAATATTGCAATGCTCATAGGTTTTTGTTGTATTGCCTTATACATGATTACAACAATGTTGCCTTTGCGGTGTGGCATCAACCATGTCTTAGTTCATGTACTACATGATATCGTTTAATTCATCCTATAAGCATTGTTTCGTGTTTTTTCCTTTAATGAACATTGGGTCTTGGTTCCTCAATTCTTTTGCATTTGACTTGCATGAGAATACCTTTGTCCTGTTCCTTTTAAAAATTGGTATTATTTGCCTTTCATACCAAAACAATGCACATATACATATAATCGCTTCCTAAACGTGTGATGTCATTCCATAGTCATGTCTTAAATCAACTATAAATTAAGAGTCGCCATGTTCGATGGATCAGCACAGTTCAGATTGTTTTCTTATAAAAGGTACTATTCTATAGCGGTTTAGACCAGTGAGTTAAGATAGCGGTACGATTCATAAAGTACTTTTTGACACTATGTGTTAAAATGGTTATTTATGCGTTATGTTAATGTTAGGTGCATTTCATACGAAACAACAGCTTCATAACCGATGTTCTATATACATTTAGAGTTATAGTGTCTTCAATATGAGTAATGTCAATCAAACATTTATTTGGTTTCAATCTGAATCATCATTTTTTTGCAGAAACATATTAATTTCTTGAATTAACACATTTACGAGCAAATACTTACAAATGATTATATTGTTTTTAATGTATTTGTACGTCTGACAAATTATGCTTGTTAAATTCTGTTTCTTGATGCTTTATTGTTGGTGGGTCTATTTTGTCATTAACAAAATACATAATAAGCACATATACCTATTGGCTTATATTTTGTCTAAGATCATGCAATGTTAAGTAAACAACGTGCATTGTGAATGTTTCATCGTTTTTTTTCTAACAAGTTAAATAGAAATAAATATGAATGGCACTAAGCCTCTGACCTTATTTACCGGATAATAATTGTTCAATCATAGCTGGATTTACAATAGAGGAATATTAAATAAGTTTCAGAATTCTTAGATATATTCTAACAGAAACAGGGACGTACCGAATATTCACTTAAATTAGTTGTATAATTAAATAATTATCCATAAACAATTAATTCTTATACATGCCTTTTTATTAGCAATTCACAAAAATAACATAATTCAGTAAAACTCGTAAGTTGTCCAAATTACGTCTATACCGATAGTTATGTAGATACAAAACACACGTGACCATTGTTGAAAGAGAATCGTCATAAAACGAAAATAAGAATAAAACACAAGAAATTAACATAAGAGAGGCTAAAATGTCTTTTACAGTCAGGATTGTGTTTGCATATTTATATTAGTATAATTGATTCAATACATTTGCAAAGACATGCAACTAAAAATGCATTGGAATAACGTTAAGCACGGACATGATTGCACGTCAGAATCAACAGCCATATTAACTTACATAGTTGATCAACGGTCTGTCACTGAATGGCCATATTATAATAACATAATTAATCATAGTTATCTATGCTATGCTTCTTTGCGTTGAAACATGTCAATGGACTCACTGTAATATAATATTGTAATACCAAGATAATCGGTTGGCAATTCATAATTTCTTGTAATATTAGTTTCGCCCTTGTTCTATCACAAATTTCATTCACCCTTGTTCTCATTCCTTCTTAACAAAACACACCATTATGTAATACGCAGACGGTAAACTTCATAAAAAACTGTCGTTGAAGCAGACAACATAGTATTTATATACATAGCGTAGATGAATGTAAATATTTCCACACACATGTTGAGGTAAATAAAATGTCACTAGTGACTGATTCAAAGGTCATTGAGAAAGAATTCGGGCAAGAGTAAAGCTTGATAACGAGGTTAAGGCTTTTTATCAATTTGATTCATGTGTTTTCGCTAGTGTTAAGAATAGCCACCACTGGTTTAAGTCTGCATCACAATGTGTTTTTTTACAATTGAAAATATCCTGGATAAGAATTAGTGTTTTGCTGAAAAAAATCGTCTTAGCGGAGCTGTTGTCAATGACATTCTGGATGACGTAATATGTTAAGAGTTACGTATTTTTCGATTTACAAACTTCATGTCATGTCTGAAAGTAACATGCCCTGTTGTTGGCTGGAAAATTTTTGATTGTTTGTTTTGTTGTCACATGAAAAACACGTATTAAACAACAGTAGTTATTGAAACATGTTTATGACCATTCTGTGTCAGAGAGCTATGAAATAAAACAACTTAATATTTTGTCAACAACATTAAAACAGTGTCTGTATAAATAGCCACCGGCTTTTATAAGATTATCAAACGATACTGGACACGAGTGTCTGTGTCAGCAAGGTGACGGGTCTATTCATTACGTGACAATTACGTATCTGGTGTTACATGTAGTGTTGTGAGATAATACTAAGTTCCAAAGTGTGTTGTGTAATAGTACTGGATTATTCAGCGTCTGAGTTAGAATATATCATTTTACTTTGATCAATGTTTTGTTGTCGCAGTCTGTGTGCCTTCCAGGAAGTGTTACTTTGCTAAAGTTAATGCTTTAACGTAGGTCACTTAATACCAACAATGCAAGCTTAAAGTCTACGTTCCAGCTTTTACTCGTCCGTACAGTGTTTACCTGATCATTAGGTGAAGTCTGCAATAATGAAGTGCAGCAGCCGTAACAAATGCTTGGGTGTCATAATTAAGACCCGACTACAATGTTACCCTCGCCGGAATCCTTTATACACCTGATTGGAGTGGGGAAAATAATGCACGAGAAAATAAATGGAGCTGGACCAGGGTTCGAACTACGGACCCACTGGTCTACATTAAGGTTTAGTACATATATATTGAGTAGAGATATTTATCATTGTTATAATGATTATAATCAGTAGTAGTAGTAGTAGTAGTAGTAGTGATAGTAGTAGTTAGTAGTAGTAGTAGTAGAAGTAGTAGTAGTAGTAGTAATAGTAGTAGTAGTAGTAGCAGTAGTAGAAGTAGTAGTAAAAGTAGTAGTAGTAGTAGTAGTAGTAGTAGTAGTAGTAGTAGTAGTAGTAGTAGTAGTAGTAGTAGTAGTAGTAGTAGTAGTAGAGTATCGTTTTGATAGCGTTTGACTAATAGTTGCCGTTCGTTTCGCGCCGAGAAATGTCTAACCGTTCCTTATCTGCGTGACAGACATTTTATTGCGCTGAGCTGCATTTATGATGTCTACAATCAATAACGATTGACAAAGATAGATACAGGTTTGTAGACAAAATTAGCTTAGGTTGTGCTTCTGTGTTAGTTCCTTTTTTGTGCCGTCTCAATGTCTGTCTTCGTGTCCGTAACTCTGCTTCTAACACATTGTTTCATCTATTCTGCCATGTAAATTAACATTAAGTTTTAAGTCGTGCCTGTATTTGGTATACAGAGAAAAAACATGTCCTAATTGATCCTTGTGAAGCATATCCGTTATAAAAGATGATATATGCCACTATCACGTGTCTTCTTGATACGTGTTCGCGGAACACAAGCAGGCCAGAATACATATTCCATTCACATCTATTCAACTCTGCATTGACATAATGAAAGCACCTAAAACATTTGGCAAGTGAGAAATAAAATGATAAAGACAAGTTTTCTGAAATTTGTTTCGACAAACATTGAATTTATTATCATTTTCCAAATATTCAGTCTTGTTGTGTTGTTGTTGTTGCTGTTGTTGTTGTTGTTTTACTCATTTACGAATGCATTAAACTCTACAATCCTTAGCATAAGGTGACAATTACATACGACTTTTTTTAACAAATGCATCTTCAAAAATTTGCATTTTCAAGAAACTCTGTGATGTTATCAACGTATTCATCTGCTTAAAGGTGTCTGGCACCTTATCAATATCTTCTATGAGCATGTTTTCAAACCTGCTGAAATCTAACCGTGTATTGACCTTACTTAATTAATGCCTGGCGAAAATGAGAAAGCAATTCCAATCTGCTCTCTCTTGTCTCATATAATCCAAACTGCGTCACAATGCAGCGACCTATTAACGCAATATGCCATCGAAGATAGTGTCCACCATCCCTTGGTGTTAGCATTGACCATCATTACCACAACAAAAAGTAACTTGTACACTGTGAAGACTTGATGCAGACTATGGATAGAGTTTATTAAAATCAGAGTCTGGTATTTAAAGGCTATATGTGATGCAGAAACGTTAAATTACCGTAATATTTAGTGAAAATGTAACCAAGAAAACAAACCAAAATGTTAACCTCGGTAAAAGTAAGTGCTATTGCGACTTTATCTGTTGACGAATTGAACGCTGGCGAATTGGATTGACACCTTTAAATGTTTTATATTAAATGTGAAGCTCGTGTGGCTCGTTGTACAAAAACAGCAATAAAAGCGCAATCTAACACGATATGTGAAATAACAAGTAAATACTTATCTTTCGGTCAATTTATAGTTTTTCGGACAGCGTCTTCCGTCAATATCTTATTACCAAGGTCCTTAAACTGTATATTGACCTCAACACAAGTCTTTATGTGTATAATATCGTACTAACTGTCGTTGATTTTGACTAATTTTTAACACACTTTCAAAAGAAAATGGATTCCAGACATAAATGGTGCTACATTTATACACAATAAAATGGATCTCTTAGCATATTAATCAAGTGTTAAATGTTATTGTATATAAAGACTAAAACAAAATCTTTAACATCAATCAGAAAGGGTGACAAATATTTAATATCAAGTGGAGTTGTAATTAATAACACATGTCACAAATTTCTTTGTTATATGTAAAGAAAGGATCGGCTTTTATGTCGTATGACATTAAAAAATAAAACATCCAAACAGAGTGTCATTTCTTTTCTAAGATTTTACAATCTTCAACACGACCTTTCAAAGATACATTGTACGTTAATTAAATAATGTTCGATTCTCAATCAACAAATTGCATAGGATAATATTTCAATTTTATTTTATGACATATCTATTTACAATAAATTATTTGTTGCAAAGTTTTCGTAGGATAATGTTCTATTATAATTCGTTGTAACCTAATTCAACAGGTTTATTACTTTATTGCACGTCTTTATAAACTGAATCATCATGTCAAACATCTCTAAGTCAGAAAGGAATCTGTATAAGAGATAACCAAGATAGATTAAGATACTTTATTTGTCGCTACGTCATTTTAAATCTTTGCCCAATGATAAACTATGTTCGAATAAATCTGCTTACACTGGCAATACTTAAAACATAATAACATTTATATGGAAATTGAGTTTGTATTAAAGTTCTAAACAGTGCTACCTTGATAATAATACGTTGGGGCATCATTAAAACTGTACCCATAAAATCACTGATTGAAGAAAAAAAGAATAGGAGTGTTCCACTTGAGCTTTACTGAATATTTCAGTAACGATACTTCAGCATCGCGTATTTATTATGAATGTTTGCATTGGCATATGAAGTGCATTACAATGTACACAATTACCGTAAACAGCAACCTCCAGAACATTTCCGTCAAGTCAATACAGAGTGGGAAGGGAGCTTCCACCCTAATTAGTTGTTAGTGTTTATTTAGAACCTAAATTGTCAGGCGAATCATTAACTGTTAATTGAACGACGGTGCGAAAGTAACGACTAAGAAATAACATACATCCGAGGTATGTACGCGGGAAAAATGTTGTTTACTCGAACAGGAATTAGTATGCCACTTATAATTACTTAAATCGGTCCATTTTAATGACGATTCTATAACTTAGAGTTATGTCTTTATAAAACAATGTCATTGTAATGACATTTGTCCTTATGGTACTTATGGAATAAACGAAATTGCAAAGTCATGTTGGCAAAAAGGACTTAATGGCTCAAATTGTGTCGGTTGTTTTATGTATATAATTAAAAGTTACATGTCATGCAGAAGGAAAACGTAGTTTTTATTTTTAATTTATTTAAACTACGTTGTTCTTTGACATAACGAAATCGAGATAACGATTTTACTTGGTAGTTCTTCTGTATGCCCCTTCAGTTTGTTTAACAAGAAAATATGATGAAGAAATATTTTATAAAATAATGTCTAGTAAGGCACTGCTTACAGATATACACATTCAAGACAGACACATTTAATTGCTTGGTAGAAAATATATGTTCGGATGCTGTGTTGTCATTTTGTCTCAAGCTAAAATCCTGGACTGTTTGCTCAATGCCTTCAGTAAATAACGTTTATTGACTACTTATTTTCTATTTTACATACCCTATGCATTTTAAGGTTTTGATTGGTTGAGCGGTGGTCAAGATATTGACCCAAGAATGTTTTTCACGCATTATTGCTACAACAACATGTCGTCTGATAAAGGTAATCGACAATTTGTAAGTGTGTCTTATGATGATTTGGTAACATTTAGGGAAAATGTTACAGAGAAAAGAACCAACAGTGTAATATTGGTATTAGTGAGTGTTTTCGAGATTATCTGCAGAGGGTAAATGTGAGAACAGACTGAGGAAATGAAAGCTGGTGAAATGAAGCTTTGAAAGTTGAAAGCAGAAATGAGAAGGACGGATGGCTTGTTGTTAAAATACACCAACAACAGTGTAATTTAATAAAGTATGTGATGTAAAGTCTTATGTCTCAGTCAATATATATTTTTGCAAAAATCTGGCTAAAGTTATATTGATCTCGGATTGCGTCTTCGGCTTATATCACATTACCCAGGTCCTTAAAACTATATACAGACGTCAACAGTGATTCGTTCTTTCTTTGTTAAGAGTAAAATACACATTGGGATCAATGCTGTAGTTCTATCCAAGCATATGAAATGTGTTTGTTTTATTAAGTGTCTGGAAACGGGTTCCTTTAATGTGTATTAATACCTGTCAACAGACCACTTCCTGGGTTGAACCAATATTCCGCCAATATCTATTTTCGTTTTTCTTTAATCGGAACATTCGCAAAAGAATTTTTGGAAACGAACTTCTCATACAACGAAGTGATACCAAGTTGGTAACAAACACCATTATTTACTGCTGAAAACGAAATTGTCGATGTTATTTACCATTTGTTAACATGTTGCCCAAGGTGCAAAATACTAGTTTGAAGGACGTTATTAGTCGTCTCTGATTTAGTGGTTTGAGTCCGGAAGTAAAATTAAAAAAAAATCGTAACTTTGTTTTGTCGTTGTTTAAAAATAACTTAAATAAATTGCTGCGTTTACTATTAATAACTTACTACCACATTTTGCCGAAATAAAAATATGATGTCAAAGTGGTTGTATTTCTGTTCTGAAATCGTGGAGAGACGATCAAAAATAAAATGACACTCACATTTAGTAACTGTGCCACACTTTTATTGACAGTACATTTTAAATCCACAGAGCGAGATAGCGTGGTTTTCTTTCTTCCTTTAGATCTATTGTGAGCACTTTGTGCAAACAATCATGAATATCATATTGACAATATAGAAACTCCAAAATATGAGGATCTGTTGATTTGTCTTAATAAATATTGACGTATATGACTATGTTTTAATAATGCAGTGATAGCCCGTGTGTGATATAGGTATGTCATGTTTTGGGTGTTGTTGATTTTAGACAGTTATCACAGTAATACAGTTATGGTCGCTCAAAGAATGTTCTAATATTTGGGGGGGGGGGGGGGGCGCCTCGATTTTTTATATTGTATATCAAATGTATGACACCTTGAAAGCATGTAACAAAATCAAAAACATACAGATCATATTTTTACTTAATTAACATAAAACCCAGATAAAGGAAACTTTTTAAGAATATATATTTGTTCACAAGAAAGAAAATATAAGTAACAACGACTCAATAGACTATTGATTAAATAAAAGACAGTTTAAATATTCTTTTCTTCTCTTTTTTGATATCTTTATCTTACCATATATGCTTCTGTTGCCTTTATCTTACCATAAATGCTTCTGTTGCCTTTATCTAACAATATTTATGCTTCTGTTACCTTAATCTTACGATATAATGCTTCTGTGGCCTTTATTTTACCATATATGCTGCTGTTGCCTTCATCTTACAATATATGCTTCTGTTGCCTTTATCTTATAATATATGCTTATGTTGCCTTTATCTTGCTATAAATGGTTCTGTTGCCTTTATCTTACTATATATGGTTCTGTTGCCTTTATCCTATATATATGATTTTGTTGCCTTTATCTTACAATATGTTTTTGTTACCTTTATTTTTCAATATATACTTCTGAGCATTAACCTTTTTTTAATTCATAAAGTTAATTTGATTAACAGCCAACCATTTTGTGCATTTCTTCTAACAGAAATAACACTTCTCTCTATTCTACATACGATGTGGACAATATTTTTATTGACATGACTATTTTTGTAATATCTAACCAAAGGAAATGTAAGCGCTTGGACATTTTGTATTAAAATAGATCGGATTTCTTTTTTGTTGCTTTCATTTGAGGAATCCCTTAGAAAGTGCGGGGTTAGAGCTGTGTAAAAACGGCTTAAGAACCCCAATTGGTCCGTATTGCCAACTAACCGCTCCAAGGCGACTGAAGGTTGTGTTTGGTTTTTGGTTTATCGATTTATCACAGATTTGTTTTTATTTTTACATTTGGATTGCTAGTGAATACCTTCTCCTATTAATTTTCAAAGTATGGTATACATTTGTCTTGCAATGCTCATAGGACTTCATAGTCATATATATTATTCTTAACATAATCAGTTTTCAATTTTAAGAATGTTGAGAGCTTCCGTTGTAATTCTTCAGATACACAGTGAAACTGTATTCAACATTCACTGTCCCCGATTATTGGAAATACAATTACATCAAAGGCTTACTTAAAACTTATCTGCTAGTACCAAAGCGCCAATAGCTCAAAAATTGTTATATAGAAACAAAACACTTACATCAAGCATAATTTGTATATTTGCAATTGCTTTTCCTGAAATTTTACTGCTTAGACTAAACCATTTTAAAGCAATGCATGAATAACATCCAGAGAACCACTTGCTTCCGTGATATTTTCTGAAGCAATCTAAATTTTAATTCATTTGCTCGACCATGCAGACAAAGAGATTTGAATTACTAAACCAATTCCATCATAAGATTCGCCATCGTCAATACAAGGGCATTATTATCGTTCAATACTCTTTTAAAATGAAAGCGTATTATTTTATACTTTTTGTTGTTAAGATATGTAAAACACGAGACCATCCTAGCAATTTGTGGGGAAAATACAATGTTCACACTTTCAATGAAATATGGATTCATTAACAGGACAAAGCTACATTAATAATTAATAAAAATGCCACTTTTGACTTTGAGACTGTATGCCTGGCTTTATTAGATGTCCAGTTATTGTTGAAATGGACGTGCATGTACTTTAGCCTAATTGACTCCAGTCAGAGAGAAGTGTTTCAATTCAGAACGTGGTTATGATTAATATGACTGTCATATATTTCTGAATTGATACAAAAGTTAGCCTGTCAACATATGAGAACAGATGGAGTAGTACTTATTAAAATGGCATCTTTATAGGAAACAAGATTAAGGATTATTCATTTTTCTTATGTACAATTGTCCATAAGTTAAATGCCTTGAAAAAGATATACGACTGTTAGTAAAACTTAATTAACAAAACATATTTTTTAAAGATTAAGTGATCAGTTATGTATTATCCGTATTATCCTTAATACTTGTTCACATTGTTGTTCAAATGTGAGGTCTCCCTTTGTAAGCCAGAATATATATGTTGTACAAAACATCACATATTTATAGAACACTTGTTTTGTTCATTGTTTTCATAATTACACACACACACACACACACACACACACACACACACACACACACACACACACACACACACACACACACACACACACACACACACACACACACACAAACACACACACACACACACACACACACACACACACACACACACACACACACTGAAAACAATGAACAAAACAAGTGTTCCACGTATATGTGATGTTTAAATATAACTTGTATATTCTGTTAAATTGTTAAATATATATAAAGCAATTTAATGTTATCATAAAACTAAATATGAAATAGCATCAATACTTATTTAACACACATTTGTCAACACATCAATTTAAAAACTTACTGAAAACTATAATTGACGAATACATTTGAAAAAAAACAAACTTACACATTTAATATTATATGACTATTGTAAATATATTTCAATTGTCAAATTTGTTAACTGGCCACTATTTGCTGGAAGATGTCAATTATCGAACGTTTTTTTTTGCTACGGTCAAGTTTGAACCAGGTATTAAAAGGTATCTGCCGCAGTTAATTTGAACTAATTCATAATTAAAGAAAGAATTATTCTGGAGTTATCTAATTAATTATTGCCAATTATGATTTCCTAAATGTACCTCAGCAAAGTCTGTTTCAACGCTCCTTCCAATATATAATGGTCGTTTATTTTTCTGAGTTAAAGTGTTTTCCCCGTTTTTACACTTTTCAGAAAAAAAAGTTAAGACGATTCTCTGCTACAAATGAGATCAGTTAATATGTGTTAATTACTTTCTCGGATATCCAGTATCTTAAAAAACCTCATTAACTAATTACAAATTCTGATTCGACATTTGATGTTTTCATTTCACAGCGCAAAACGTCATAAATGTATATATAGTGGCTTCTCGTTGTTGTATTCCATGTAGAAATGATGGCCGCAAACAATGAGTTAGGTTACACTTGTTAAACCTGGTGTTTAGTATGTAATACGAGTTCCTCTTTCAAATAACTTTCGTGCAAAGTATATACAAACCCAGAGCAGAGGAAATAATATTGTTGTTTTTTAAGTGCGTATGCATAAAAATGAGTAAGCAACATTTCCGGTTCAATCAAAAAAAATAAGCATAGGGATAAAGTTCGAATAATTTATTACTTCTGTATTTTAGAATCCTACCTATCGAGGGAAAAAATGTATAACAACCATGAAATGGATATCTTCTGGGTACTTTAGTTTTGAAGTTATTTTAAATGACTTTAAGTGTATATTAATCTTGTTATTTTCCACCAATAATTCTGACACGTTGACATATACTTGTACGCTTACCATGGATTGTATAATAATGTTAAAACGACCACCAAGGTAAGTTTTGTTCGATCAACTTGCACGTTTAATAGCGATGGTTTTTAAATGTCATGACATTATGTTTTGACATAAATCTGCCATGAACTGTCTGTTTATAACATAATCCAAATATCCTGTTACATGTAAGGCTGTTAACTTTTAGAAGTTGTATTATAAATTTTGTAATAATCAGTAAAGTCAGAAATATACAAATTATTAGTATTCCTTTTGCTGAATAGACTTTTTTAAAGCTAGAAGTCCAAAAGGTTTACAAATAGAGAAACCAAAAATGCATTTTCAAACTCTTTAAAAACGTACTGCCATTGGTGAGTTACTGCACTATACTTTTGCTGGTATATTGGTGCAAGTATTCTTGGATAACCACGTTTTATATAAAATTCATGTTATATTTTATTTCATCATATACAAAAGTCGAGTATCTCTACGACGTCATTGCTTATAGCATAGAAATATACTTGTTGAGACTGGAATTATTTTTAAGAATTACATTAATAAAATAAATTATTTTGATCGATCTATCGATTATATCCTCATAAAAAAGGTTTATGATCGTTGACAGGCAGCACAAAATCATATATGTGTCAACACACTTTTTGCAAACACCAGATATCCTATCATTTATGAGTCGATTTAAACTTATATGGTGGAAACATGCAATAGTTACAATACGTAAAGAGTTTATTATGATATTATCATACATAAATACTTTGTATTTTCAGTTATAAAATAAAAAAATTAAAAAATAAATAAAAAAAAACACGATTATTTTAATCAAGATGAACTAATTGTGTGAGAATAACGCTGTTCTTTTGAAATTCTGAAGCTTCTTATATATATTTTGCAATGTTTATCAATATTTTCTTTTTATCACAATGTAACATCTCCCAAATTTTGATAAAAATTAATTTTTTCTTCGTTTTTTTTTCTACTTAAAAAGCGTTTTCTTATTTCATTATAAGCTGGACAGACAAAAAGAAAAATGATACTCTTCCTCAATATCGTTTTATCACAAAGTATACAATATCTAAAGTTTCTACCAATTCTATTTCTGCCATATCGTCCAGGCTCAGTTTTAAAGGATGTGACGATAGTGGCGATGTAGCGAGACAATAGTTTTTTTTTGGCACTTTATCAAAGTAATTTGCAAAGGTAAACACTATCTTAAGGTGTTTGTATGAAAATAATACACTACTAACTGACAGACCGTTATTCCATTGTTGTACAAAACAATTTATTATTCTTATATTAAATAATAAACAAAAGTAAAATAAGAAGTTTAGAGTAACACTCAATGATCTCCCAAGCTTATAAGTACTTAGGCCACAAATTTCTATCATCTATACATATAATACAGCATATATATTAGAGCAGAGTTGTGCATTTTAAAGAAAACCAGACAAGGAAATACCATTAGAGAACTTAAAATGATTTATTGTCTTCGCATTTCTTGAAACTCTTGTCAAGTTTGAATGTGCATCATATCATTTACATCATAAACTATCAAAACCATTCACAATAAATTTGAGTATTAAAAACATGTTAGATATGTTTCACAATTTTGACGATTTCTAAATAAGGTGGTTAGACAAAATCATTTTGAAAGATGGCTATTTACACATATGTATTAATTTCAGGATTTTACATTTAAAATGCCTGTTCTAATTTTTATGACTAAATATTTACCATTAAAGAATTATAATTTTCAACATTTCTGTTATCTTTTTTCGTTTGCCATTTATTTCATGCAGTGTAATCCTAACAAAGATGGGTCAAGGCTACTCCAAATCGGAGATATATTATAAACTGTTTTATATCAGAAGATAACGTCTAAATAAGAGCCATTGGACTGGCATTCAATAATTTGGGGAATTACATCAAAATAATTAACACAAAGAACTTTTCTTGGAGTTGTGTATTAACTGACTTGATCTGTATACAGATAGTTGGTATCAGGAATGATTGTAATGCTTTAGAGTTAAATTAGAGTTGAATTTCCATTTCTTCAAAGCAAACAAAATTGTCGTGTGTGATCTAATATTTTGCCTATTGTTTTTTTATCTCAAATAAATGGACACTTTTCTAGATCGGTTCTCTGGTTTAACAGGAAGATCTGGTTGGAAAATAAATGGAATCATGCTGAAAAGACGCTTAGGTTTGAAGGTCAGTTAACCTATATTTCCGCCCTAAAATATAGGACAGACGCTTCTATTGAGACACCACTTTCATACCCTCGGTGCGGCATTAACTTAAATGGAGAATAATAAAACCGAAAGCCATTTAAATGACAATAGCACTTAAAACCCTTATATGGTCATTGCTTTAAAGATATATTGTGGGCGTTATGTGGGAACAATCGTGAACACTATAAAGACAATTACAAACTCAAATATGTTAGGATCTGTTGAGGATGGTTAATGGATGCGGATGTAAATGGTCAAGTTTTTTTATATTTAGCGACATTCTAGTTTAATAAAGTTACGTCATTCGTTGTTTTGTTGGTCTTAGAAGTTAATAGCAACGTTCCAATTAAAGTAACTAGGGCGACATAAAAATGCTTTGGTTTATGAAGTTGCTGAAAATGTCTGGACAGAGGTGTCGGCGCAGGGACCAATCCATATGACGTCATTCGTTGCAAATGGGTCGAGAACCCACGCCATGCGTTGCGGAGCCGTTACCGCGAGTCTGTCCCTTGACAACGTGTACTCAACATTATGTAAATTTAAACATGTTCAACCAAAATTCATAACAGATTTATCAAATTACTTTTACTTGACAAAACTGCACTTTGCCTAATTACAGCTTTTACATCAACGACTTCTCATGCGGCAATTAGACAAAGTTATTAAAAGCCTAATATTTAGTTCTGACACTGGTAAGTCACTCATTTTCTTGATCATGATAAATAATGTATGACGATTTTAGATATTAACCGCGTCTTTATTAAGAATATTAATTCAGTGACCAGATTTACTAAATCAGAGCGATTATTATTACATAGAACAAAAGCTTTCATCTGAAAATAACTGGATCTAAGCATAAGCACGTTTTACCATGGATTAAAAGTGACATATTTATTAAGCAGTTCATTGCAAAATAGACACACAGTCGCCGACAAAAGACAATAACTCAAACAGAACTGTCATAACAGTCGCCAAAGATGACATTATATCATACAAACCACTGCTTGACCTTCAAGTACCTTGTCGAAATATGGACAAATACTCTATTTGTCACAAGAATACTTTATCCGCTACTTTATTCAGGCCGATATCGTTGTAGATAGGTATCATCTTGAGATCATATTCCAAAATGGAATAAACAACATAAACATGGTATAAGGATTGCCAATAAAGCACAAACAAAGGACAATTTTAAGACTACTTTTTGTTTTGAAGATTATAAATAAGCGTCGAAATAGACGGTATAGTTTTATTTATTTATTTATTTATTGCAATCACTTATGAAATGTTTAAACCGTCTTACTTAGAAGTTATAAAGAACGTGTATTACTTTCATCGTATAATATATAATATACGGTTCTAAGCGGCAACTAAGGCTTAAAGGAAGCAGGCTTGCAATTGCTTCAAACAAATATTTTTCCCGATCCACAATGACACCATAAAGGATGTGTGTCTGTTCAGAAAATATTGAAAATAAAAATATCCCAAGTATTGATTATAAATTGATCTAGCGAGCACCAATACAATAATGGTTCAAAGCCTAGAAATGATGATCATCCAGACACAGAGTTATAAAAACAGGCATACGTCGTATAGACAAATACCATTGTAATGTAATATTTGTGTATATAAGAATGTTTCAGAATTGCTTTACCACACAGGAATTGCAAACGGTCAGTATGATGTCCATATATTAACCTTGCTGACACCAATCAGATAGAGTGGCATGTGTTACAATGCCAATCACATTTAAATAAAATGACTGTGACCGATTACCTTTCAGGATAGAAAATGTCGGCCTTCATTTCCCCCTTTAATATATACGAAAACAGATACCGCCATGTTAAACACTATTTTATCGCAACATTTTAGTATACTTCATTTTTTATTCAAGTGGCCGTCTTCCAACAACAATACAAACAAAAAGATATGCAGGGTTTGGGAAGCCAATCCTTTTACATATTTGCCTAGATGTGTTAAGCTTGTTGCTGTCATAGATCATTGTCCTTACTACAACTAAAATCAAATCATACTAACATGTAGTTACACTTTGTATTAACAATAAATTTGAATTGTTAACTCATTAATTCAGGACTTTACTACAATATTTGTTTCCATGTCACAGTCCCAAAAGGGTTAAATTCTGGTCAAACTTGATGCAAAGATAGTTTCATTCGTTCTCAGCCAGCACTCATCATATTAGTTGAACGGCGATTGCAAGAAGGTGGTGACGTAGTTATTACATGATTTAGGAAATGCTCGTATTTTGATAATCGTGGGGCAAAATTGTAGCCTTCAGTATAAATAGCAGACTTTCGCATAAAATGTGTGTCAAGGTCGCTGTGTAAGCGTTGCGGTTCTTGTTAGTACAAATATATTGAATCTAAAGGTCATATCTAAGTTAGACAGCTACGCCGAATGAAACACATGATCACTCAATAGTTTACAGTAGATAAATGATATCACTTGTTCCAGCTACATTCAAATAGTTAACTTCTAACTCAGGTGTGTTTGTTGCAAAAATGTCTCTCTTTACGCCAGATTAATCTAGAAAATCATCAAATATTTCGACCTGCGTTTCATTTACCACATTTAACTATATGTGTATAAAAAAGTTATAATTATCAACTAACAAGTAATTAGTTATTCACGAAGTATTGTTTTATCTATTTGCCTGGCTTTTTATAATGTTTTAACATAACATAGCTTCTACTGCTCAGCATAAACCAAGTATGAGCCGACTCTACGTTGAAAGGAGGTAACTGAGTTTTCTCTTATCATGTGTTTTCCTTTTTCTATCAATGGTCAAATTATTTATTTTTTGTAATTCTCATTTGGTCTTGCTGTAGTAACAATATTGACATTGTAATGCATGAGGACGATAATAATACAACTTCTAAGATAATGATCTATTTCTGATGACCTTGTTAGAGCATGGATATATTCATCTAAACATCTTTTTATAGGATACTAACTGTTATCCAACACAAATCTTGTATTAACGATGAGTTTTTCAAAAATGGGAATAAAGTATTATAAACTTCACTTACATGTTTCTCCGATCAGATTGATCTCCTCTGCTTTGTACACATAAACTCGACTTGATACCCTGTAATTATAGGGAATTATTAGAAACTCCAGTTGTAATCTAAAGTCAGTCGAGGAAATATAATTAGGGAAAACAGAATGATTTATGGCCTTTGCACATCTGGATTCTTTTTGTGAAATTTGAATGGGCATTAACTTCTTAAACTGTCAGTTCATGTTACAACAAATTAGAAGGAAGGCAGCATTGAAGACATTCTAAGGACATAACAAACGCGATGTTAATTGTATTCAGGATTTAACATGTCTGTTGAGAAAGCGTGCTATAAACTGAGACATCCTTAAATGAAACTGACACAGCATTTTTTATGATCCCTGATTTAGTTATTGTGTTCGTAGAACTACTTGCAACGTCATCAAAATTAAATATTATATGTATAGAACACAAACCATGAACATGTGACGACACAAGAAGTCTATATAAATACCTTAAGTTTTAAACTGCTTGTTAATTTGTACCTTTTGATCAGTTTTTAACTCCAGATGCAGGTGCTTACTGTTTACTTCTCATGTGGTTACTTTTATTTACACTGTTTGTCTAATAGGTAAAAACCTTTAGTGTGTGAGGTTAGAGCTCTTTTCAAATGTGGTCATGTTTAAGGACCCAAACGTGTCAATAGCCGCATAACTGTCTTAAGTCGGTAACTGGTGTTTTTTCTCTATGTGTAAAGTATAACGTCTCAGTTCCTTTGGACATCCCAATTATTAACCTGTATGTGTCTTTGTCTAGTGGCCATTTAAAGACACAAACCTGTGGTAACTCTCTTGGGTTATTTTTTAACCAATTAGAAAACTAAGTGAAAGTGTTTTTATTCTACATTTGCTTTTTCACAATTAGAACTTATTCAAGAAACTTCGTTAGTTAAAGTCTTTAAAGATGTTGGGCTGTATTTCGTTTGCACATTTAATGTAAATGTCTAGCACAAATAGAGTGGCCTTGATGTTTGTGACCAAATCTGACTTAATAGTAGCATACAGCTCTTTAAAAAGCAACACTGAATATAATACCATATCAGTTAAAATAGTATTTTTTCTGCTAAAATCCATATAATACAATTATGCGGATGTCTAAATATATTTTAATCATTAAAAATAAATATCACTGTATTTTCTTCTTACTCAATGACCTGAACTGTTCCCTATCAAGTCACGGTCAACAGAACGGCGCCGAAATATTGTTAAAATATTAAGCGGAATATTCTTCATTAATTTCATTCATTCATTCATTCATTCATTCATTATTTATTTTGTTAGTTTATTTATTTATTTATATTAGTTTATTTATTTATTTAACTATTTATTTATAATTATAAATATCGCATAATTGTGTTTTACCTTAATACAAACAAATCAAGTCAACCATCAAATTATCAGAATTCTAATTTCAAATATAAAAAAGCTTGTAGTATTTTTGTTATTCATGGATCAAGTCAAAGGCAATTAAAAACTATTGTAACGTTTTCTTCTAGTTTAGAAATAGCTAGGGTTTCCAAATAATTTCTGGTCAATGTAATTTATATTTGCCACATTGTGTAAGAATAGTAAATTATTTTAATTTAAATGAAGAATCGACATTGAAGCAAAACATACGACATCATTTTCTCCTTACAGAAACATTTCCATCTATGCATATGCTGTTAAGATAAAAAATGTATTTTGGAATTGTATTAAACTGTACCCTGATTGACATTAAACCAACATTTTACGTTCAAACGAACATAAAAAGCCAAACGAAGTTAATGCATTGTATAAATTAATATAAAAACGTAAATAACAGCATAATAAAACAAAGCAGATTAAATATATTCATGAAATGTATGTCGTACTTTATGAAGATACTTGTCTGATTTGTGATGTTGGTTTCCTAGCTGGAACTATGGGTTATATTCATATTATCATTGATAATGTCGTAAAGTACGTGCATACATAATTATTTTCGTAGTATTTATTATTGCAGCCCACAAATACGAATGAAAGGAACCCTTCACCTCAGCTTTAGTACAGTTTTATCACATATTATAGAAATCCATTCGTGATACTAGATTTGATATTTAATTAGGTTACCGATTGATACAACGATACGATGCTTTGAACGTATTTCCCTGTTAAACTTTTCACTGAGGAGTAAATCCTGGTCATGATTGTAGCAGAAAATATTCAAACAATTCTTTGAGTAGCAAATTAAATATAAAAGAATATTAAAAGTATGTGCCTACTACTTGCAAGCTAATAAATAGATAGATGTATCGGCTAATAATAATTCCAAACAGTTACCCATTTCCCTCAAAGCTGCCCTGCCTCGTTTATTTATTTATTTATTTATTTATTTATTTATTTATTTATTTATGTTATTGTTGTTATTTTGTTTTTGTTTTGTGTGTGTGTTTTGTGTGTGTGTGTTTGTTTGTTTGTTTGGGGGTTTTGGAGGTGGGTGGGGTGGGTGCTGTTTGGCGCCATTTTCTACCCTAATGTTTCATTGGCAATCCTGAACAAACAGCTGTAATTTAAATGTCGAGTAACGAACTTTGCCTATTATAGTAATGTATGATATTAATTATTGGCGAACCTAAAATATGCAATTAAAAAAACAATCGATGTTACTAAATAATAACATCAAATTATTCCCCCTAAATCGCCCCCACCAAACTCCCATCCATCCTTAAAAGTGTTCCGCGAATGACGTAAAATCCGGTATGCAAATTTCCAAAATGTGCGGATTTGAGAATAAATATTACCATAATTGAAACTTGCTATAATTGCCCAGAGAAGCAAGTGGCAAGACTACTGTTAATTTCGGAACAACCAATTTTACACACACTTTGAACAATTCTTGTTTTGATGTATGCTTTTAGATAAATGTGTAGGGCCGGACCTGGTAGCGCAATCGGTAGAGGCATAGGCTCCAGGTAAGGGAGGCACCGGGTTCGATATCGGGCCGCAACAACCATAGTCGTACAAAATTGTAGTGGTATAGCTCCCTTGAATAACGTTCAAGCAGATATAAGAGTAGTTCCACGACTGGTTAGCCCGGTGTCAGGATAATGTGACTGGGTGCCAGGTGTTCACGGCATGTTATACACAGTGAAGGCAGCACTATATCGGTTTCAATGTACATGTAATTATATTGTTGGTGGGACAATAAACAAAACAAACAAACAAACATATGTGTTAGAACAAAACAATGGACACAAATGAGGTCTAACGAAGAATTGGTCCCGAATTTGGGTCGAAGTAAAAATCTGTGCGAGACCTGAAAGAAAGGATATTAATTGCTTTCCTTAAGTGCGTTAGCTTAAAACAATGGTTACTGCTTTAATTGGGATAAACTGAATTTTAAAAATATTACTTTGGTATAAGTATGGAAAGCTTAACTAATATTTCGAATTATTCCTAAGTAAGTGATGACGTAGTACCCCTTGTTGGAGAATACTCAGCACAAAAGGTATCCATACCTGGGTAGATGTAGATTTAACAATAAGTATAATATGAAGCTTGGCTGGTCCTTTTTCCCCGTTATGTATCTAAAGCCCATCGTAGTAAAAAAAACAACATCGTTAATGCCGCATGCCATCCCTTTGCCATAAATAATATGTTATCTGGGACTTTAAATATCATAGAATAGGTTTTTTAATATAAAGCATGTCTGAATGAATCCACATTCTTTTTAGTGTATTTGCCTGTTGTGTGTGTATATAAATACTTGTATGTGTGTGTGTTTTGAAGTTCTTTTGTTGTTGTTTTTGTTATTTTTATTGTGTGTGTTTTTTTCTTCTATTTTTTGTTTTTGTTTTGTTGTGTGTTTCTTGTTGTTGATGATGTTTTTTGTTTTGTGCTTTTTCGTGCAATGAAAAAGAAACAACTAGGCTCTGTTTTATGCTATTTAAAGTTGACTAATTTACCATATTTTATTTCAATTTAACAACATTTTTGTTAATATTGTTCAATAGTTGCAGTTAATCACTATAAAATAATATTCATAAATGTAAAGTATATTTCTACATTGTAAAACGTTAGAAAAAAATCTCTTAAAATGAAAGATTTACTCAATGACATTTGAGAACAATCCTTACAAATGATGAAAACACACATTTCAAACGCGTGTCCTGGATGAGAACAATGACTTTTGTTAGCTTCTTCAAACTTGACGAGAGATTTGTGACAGCAATAGGCAGCTAACGATGTAAATGTTCTTCCATATTCCCTGAGAGAAATCAGAAATTCAAGGACATCAATGGCTTCATGGTGTGCTTTGCTTGTTCTTTTGATCTTTTGTTTTAACTGAACATCTGTACTGTTTGCATAAACCAGCACAAAGCATTTCGCCTATCATTTAAATAGTAAACCATAAAATGACAATAAATTTATAAAACTGACTATATGTAATGCAATGCTAGATATGGGATAATGTGTACTTGTGTATTTTAAACTGTCTCACTAATTTTATCAAAGTCTACGTTGATAAGTTATCATAATAGTGCATATTCCTTACATTAACTGTTTTTTAGACAAGGTGAATGTGTTGTGTTTATTTAATTATGATTGTCGGATACACTCTTAAGGCACGAACATATTCAAAACATTATCCTTTTTTGCATTGTACACATAAAGATCATGCGTATTTGTAATATTACGGTCGTGAAACTCGTTATAGATAGGTTACTCATACAAAGAACTCTCACTGACTAATCCGACAAAAAACAAAATTACAATGTCATTCAGATGTTTAACTATTATCCTTATCAATACTAGCTGGTCACAGATAAAAATACATTATGAAAAACATTCCTTAATTTCTTCAAAAGATAAATGACATGTAGGACTGGGTTGAAAAATCACACAAGTCTTTTGCATCATCTTTACAAAAAATCGATCGTAAAAGCAAACAGTTAATGTTGCTTTAAAATCAAATGTAAGGCGTACGGCGTGTATCACGTTCTTCAGATAAAAGTTAATTACTTAATGACCTAATTACGACTGCGGTAAGCACAATTACATGTACATACAATGGCCCATTAAGGTTGTAGTTTCCTTCCCGCATAATGCGTGCATTGACGTAACGGAAATCACCAGGACGTTGTTGCTTACAAAACAAATTTGTGTAATGGAATTCAGATGTAAATGCTTAACGGAAATCACCAGGACGTTGTTGCTTACAAAACCAATTTGTATAATGGAATTCAGGTGTAAATGCAATAAGTCATACCTTTGGGACACTAAAACATTGCTGTTGGTGTATGTAGAACAGCTCAAGAGGAATGGCTTAATTCCACCGTCTCGTTTAATGATAATAATGACACTATGCAGACCAGCTAATGACATCGTCATTGTGCTTCGATATCTTTTTACACATATACGTGGAGGACTTTTTTATTGACAAAAGCTCCTGTCTTGTTTTTATGATACATTTTGAGAACAAACTCTTGGCGTGTATATATCGTTGAAACTCCTTAAGTCGAATTAGGTTTAAAATTGAGCAAAAATCAAAGTCGGAAAATCTAAGTTCATAGTCAACGTCGACCAAACAATATGCTTAATTGCTATCTTTATATATATGTATTTTAATTTAGAGAATCGATTCGACTATCGCATAGTCTCCAGTTTAAATAAATGATGTGGCATTCGTTATAGGTTATTTTGTCGTTGTTGTTTATCTCAACTATGCGTTAGTTCTACAAACAACACTTAATCGTGCCTTTTTTTGTAGTTTAAAAAGAAGGAAACCGTTCAGCATTCACTGACGTTTGACAGTATCTTCATAACTAATTCTACCAGCCTGCAAACCTGTAAATAATGTGAATATTTATCACAGATTTATAACCGATATTGCATTGAAAACATACATCGTGGTGTTGTGTTTTGTTTGTGTGTCTTTTTATCATTTTTCACAACGTTCAGTAACATGCAAAACTGATCAAGCCTGTGACCAGTTTTAGCATTGTCTTCAATTGGGCGAGGAAATCAATATGTCTGGTTGCATTTCCATGAAAATGAGTTAAGATTTGGGTTACATTACATAACCTTTTTCACTAGTGAGTGGGTCGCTTTCCTGCACCGGAAGGCTTTCGGCTTATGACACACTTGACAACAATAAATGAGCTAAATATTCCACTCGATATTTCATTTAATTGAAAAATTCGATGTACGTTTTATACCTTGTAAAATTGTGTCTCGATATTATCTACTAAAGAGATACAATATACCTTAACTCAAATGTTTTATCTGATGCTAATTTGCACCATATATGTATGTGGAATATAATATGTTTAAAGGTGAATAACATTATTTAATAATCAATATTTAGGCAAATAGGACCTATAAGCATTATTAAAGATGATTAATCGTAAACTATCTCTTAACAAAGACAGACAGGGTATATATAAAGGTGACAAAACAAGTCACACACGCAAGCACAAACAGCAGTTACAGCCTTGGAACGGTCAGTCGGCAACAGGACCGGCTGGGGTGCTTAAACCTGATTCGTGGAGCGCTCCAACTTTGCACTTTCTGAAGGCTTTTCTACCAAACAAACAGCGTAAATAGAAATATTCCAACAAAGTCAGACATGTTACAGTAAGCACCTATATCGAGAGATTAAGATGAAAAAAATTAAATTTTCCATGCAAAATAACTAGTAATATTATAAACTCTTAGCATATGTACAAAATTTACAAAAGATAAAAGCCTCGACAACCTAAATGTTCGAAATGAGAGAGTAGCCTTAAACACATGATGATGTAAAATACAAACATGCTAATGACAGGATTTATTGCATCAGCCATTACTTTACAAAAATGATTAAGGTCAATTTTACCTGGCAGGCAATATTTCGCACCCTTAAAGACTAACTTTCTTCATTTATAGGCCGTGATGATGTTTAAATCTTTAGTAATGATATGGCCAGAAGGTAAATAACAGATAGGTGAAGTTGAACATTTGAAATGAACTTAGAATAAAAATTCAGGTTAAGTTCTGCTAAAGTTTGGTTGTATTTATTATTAAAACATCTAGTAGGGTATTTGTACTTAAAACAGTTTTTTTTTTAAACATTTGGAGAATTTATTGATAATATTTCAGTCATGAAAGTTACTAGGAACTTAATTTTCATAAAATGCCATTTGTGTTGGGACTGTTAATCAATATGCGGTGCCTTTGAATGATGGAAGCTACATTATATAAAGGATGAGTTTGCACATATATTCTATCTGCCTCATTTTCCAAAACAACTACCGATCTCAAAGTTAGATTTGTAACTGTACAAATTAAGAGATGAAATCCAGTTCGAATATAAAGTCGGTTCAGCTCTTGCATTAAAGATTATGACCTTTTTTCTCATTCCATGAGATCGGCGTGTGCGTTTGCGTAAAGATAGAATACTAAATATGTCAATGTTCGGATTTTTATAAAAACTGCCCGCCTGATGATTATTGACATTACGACCGAGTGGAAATAGAGTATTAATCCAATCAATGCCATTACCGTTTCTGGTCTGCAATTTAGATCCTTTAGAAACATCTTCATCGAAAACATCTTTTTTTCAAACGTTGCATGTTCACATATTTAAAAGAATGTCTCATAATAAGAAAATGAGTATAAAGGAAGTTCTTAACTAGCGTTAGAGATTTCATATGAATGTTCTCGAAATCTAATTTAAAGCGCCCTCCCGTTTGTCCCACGTACTGTAGTGTAATTTAAAGCTACAACAATGTCTTTTGTAGCAAACGAAAGATTTGCTGTGTATGTTTCAGCTGAATAGGCCATGAGCATTTACACTTTACTATTTCAGCACGTTGTGAATGTTTACAGCTGGCTTTTAGAAAACCATCGTGGGCGGCAATAGAATAAGGAAGAGGTGCAAAGACAAACAATTGGTGTAGTTCTTCATATATGATTGCAGAAATATGTTTTAATATCATAAAAAGTGTGTATAACATTTGAAGACACATTTTCAGTTAAAATCAAATACGTGCTCAATGAGCCTAATTGATATAATGTATATACTAACGATATATCTTAAGGGTGACCAATAATTTCTAGCACGAGACCTTTTACACCTACCTTGAACCGTAAGACATTTTAACAGGTAAGGCATAAATGTAAAGGTCACAATTAAGCTAGAAAAAACCAGAACAAAAGCATTTAAAAAGGATGCAATAGCTTCATTCCACTACATTAATTAAACGAACAAAATTTTGTAACATATCTGACACATAATTGCCACGAATGACTTTTTCTGCCAAAACAATTCAAAATTAAACAAAATGAACTGAGTTTATGCTGTTTCATTTCAACGTGAAACATATTTTTAAATTGATACTTAGAATGTGTGTCTGCTTGAACAGCGGCAGTGTAAAATTACCTTGATCCTTGTATTCGAAATACATATTTGTAAATCGAATCACGGATAAAAGACACGTACTTTAATACATTAAGCATATTGCAAATCAATTCAATATCAAGATCAAATCAAAGCAAGCTTCCTTCACTGTACTGTTTCGCTAAGCTTAACCAAACACCATGCAAGTCACAATTCATAGCTAATGCCAACTCTAGCACCACCACTCACATATTATCTAAGCTACTAACATTTTGCCCTGCAGCCGTTCGCAATCACGTTATTAAAGAGTGCAAAAAAGTGTATAAAAACTTAGGTATTACCATTTTTCAATCCATTAAAAACTCTTCAGAAGTTTTAGACAAGTTTTGTATTTTAAACTGCCATTGCTCAGCAGTTAATTCTTACGATTTCTCTTCGCTGCACACTTCTTCATCCTCATGATCTAATTAAGACCAACTTGAGTAAGCTTGTTGAAGTAGTCATTTGACCTAGAGCAACGATTCTACATTGCGTGTAATGAAAGTAATGCCGTTTTACCAATAACTTTTTTATGTTTAATATGTGGACCTATATGAATGTTTGTGAAGCTCTGCGTTTCCTATTAGACAATATTTATATAAAATGCGGTGACACTCTATTTAGACAAGTAATAAGTGTTCCTACCTGAACCAATGGCGCACCAATAATTGCAGATTTATTTGTTTTTAAGCTGGTTTGAACGAAATGTCATTTTTTTCCAGTCAAAGTCATACAATCTCGACGATATTTTGAATGTACATAATACTTCTTTTCTCAAACGATCCATATGATTTAACCACCAGAGCTTATTCTTAATAAGGTAAATTCATGACATTTTAATTTCTATACATTAAGATCGCTATTTCAAATGACAACGTTTCTACTAGAATCTATGACTAGAGAGACGATTTCAACTTCAATTGAGAATTATCCATACCTTGACGATGATTTACATATCCCAACTTACAAGGTTTTAACGAGTTTGTACTAAGGAAAAAGATTTCAATGCCAGAAACCGCTTACTTCTAATTCTAACTGCAAACATTTCTATTTCACAAATTAAGGAATGCGTTCGAACTTATCATCATAATATCAAGAGATATGACAATAACTTTTCTGACCTCTTTACAAAACTTATAAAAAAAATCATTGCTGGCGGTTACAATGCGGGAATCCTTCTTTCTACAGCATTGCTTGCAATTGACCCTTTTACAACCAAATTTAAATTTTCAATTATGACCAGACAGGTCGTTGAGAGTTTATGAAAAGTGACTTAAAGCCATAATTGGAAGCCAATGTTGGATGTTTGTCGCTTCATCTCTCCAGTCGTGCCCTAAATGAGTGAGACAAACATGAGTAGTCTACTAGTACATTTTTAACCGGACCTGGTAGTGCAATCGGTAGAGCGTAGGCTCCAGGTACGGGAGGCCCCGGGCTCGATCCCAGGCCGCGACATACCAAAGTCGTAAAAAATGGTAGAGGTATAGCTGCCTTGCTAACGCTCAAGCAAATATAAGGGAAGTTCAACGATTGGTTGGCCCGGTGTCAGAATAATGTGACTAGGTGTGGTATCATACCCGGTGTTCACGGCATGCTATACACAGTGAGGGCAGCACTATATCTGCTTCAAGTGGACACCGTCTCCAGATAACTAAAATACTGTTGTTGGGACGATAAACTAAATAAACAAACAAACAAACAAACAAACAAACAAATAGTACTTTTTGTGTTGTTGGTTTGGGTTGCTTTCTCGAATTCGATGGTTTCTTTGTGTGTTTGTTGTTGTTGTTGTTGTTGTTTTATTTCAGTTTGGATACATCTGACATATGACGTCGTGGTATTGTATTGTATGACGTCATTGAATTGTTCTTAATATACGTCATCGCTTGGGCTGATTTTTTTTTCGGACTTCTCTCTTTAAACTCGCTCAAACTACATTTATTTTAAAATTTGCCAATTACAAAAAATCTTTGCCTTTTAATAATATACTATTTGAATCTCATTGCCTATTAACTCTTCACAATAATACATTTTGTTTTGTTGGTTTTGTGCTATTTTCTTAAAATCGATTGTTTCTTACATGTGTTCTTTTTTAATTTCACATTTGCTAAACTGACATATGGCGCCGTGGTATTGTTTATTTTATGACGGCAACAATTGTTCTTATCATATATTGCTTAGGCCGTTTTATTTTAGCCTACTCTATCAGTAGTCTCTCATATTACGTTTATTATAAAATATGCAAATCGCTGATAAATTCTCGGCTTTTAATAATATATCGCTCGAATCTCATTACATATTAACTCCTCACAATAATACATTTTGTTTCGTTGGGTTAGTCTGTTTTCTAAAACTCGATGGTCTCCTTCGTGTGGATGGTTTATTTCAAACTATTCACCTATTTTGGAACCTTAAGGCTGTTGAGTCTTTCATCTTCTGCAGATTTTGTGTACATATATTAATAGTTCTTTATATTAATAGTTATTTTGTATGTATTTCAGTTTATTTCGCCAGTTTTACCTCCCGATGCAGGTGTTTACTTTTAGTTGTATTACGTTGATGGGATTGTTTTATTTTCATTGTTTGTTTGGTAAAAAACCGTCAGAAAGTGTGAGGTTGTGGCTTTCCACAAACCGGGTTTAAGCACAGCAGTCGGTCCTTTTGCCGACTGACAGTTTCGAGGCGGTAACTGTCGGTTTTTCTTGTGTGTTAAGTCCCGAACAAACATACAAAGACTAGTTTTTAACCTTAGTATACCTTCCACGATAATGGATGACGTCTGAATGCGAGAAAAATGGTAATTGTTTTTGTTAGGCACATACACCAATTCATTACCATATTTGTTCTGTTTAATCGTATTTGGCCTCTTGTATAAGCCAGTCAAATTGCTTTATTTTCATACTTGTTCCGTCTTTTCTTATCGACGTCGACTTGTTCTTAATGGTTCATTTTTACATAAAATACGACCTCTGTTTTTTGGATACGTCTGTGCATTTTTTCTCCAAAATAAGAGATAGTTAAGTAATAATTAATTGACATATATATTACATCTGGTATTTAATGTTCCGAAAACTAAGTCTATAAAATATGCCTTACAGCAATAACTTACAGAAAATGAATGACAATCGATTAGCTAGACAAATAAAGGATGAAGCGAAGTTTACATAGGTTCTAAATACAGACATGCTAATGTTAATGGTCTATATGTTCTTTAGCAAGGGTGTGGCAAAGGAGCCATCAAACCTGACTTTGTGACGAAAGTAACAATAAATAATTGATACAAAGCATCAAAGGTCTCAGTCGAGGTGCTTATTAACGATTAAACATATTTGACTAACAACAAGTCGATTACGAAAGAACAAAATATTGTTGCTTTTCACTGATTTACAATACCGTCAAATTTCAAGTCTTACACATATGGAACATTTCAAGTGACGGGTACTAATGAGAAAACAATGTAACTACAACCTAATTTAATTTTTATTTTCACTTCTGTTGAACAGTAACAATTATATTTTGTATAAGAACATGGTCCCAACATAATGATATTTCAAGGAACGTATTGGCGCAATGTGCATGCGCAACGGCAATAACATGTCTCGTTCTGCTGAGCATGTTCTTTTACTAAAGCGTTTTTTTTTCGGGAAGTCTGCAGGAAGTTTGTGCTTTCAGAAACTAACTGTCTAATTAACGTACGTGTGTCATTGTAATTAATCAAAACGTCTTGAAGCTATAAGATTTTTGCTGGTGTATTCAGTACAATTACGTGAAGAATGACCTTATTCCGCTCTCCGTGTTTCATGGAGCAAAATAAGATTCCCCACAGGAACGGAAATCTATGAATCGACAGCTCCATTACATGAGATTTCATTTCGGGCAACGAAATATCCAAAGTTGTTAAAATTGTAGTAGAATTGCTTACTCTCAAACACGTATAAGGGTAGTGCAACCATTGGTTGGTCAAGTGTCAAGATGTGACGGGGTATCATGGCAGGTGTTAACAAAATGCTTCACAGAGTGGAGGTTAGCGCTATATCACCCTCAGGTGGACACTGCATCCACATCTGACATATTTTAGGTGGAACGATTAAACGATCAAACAAACACAACTGTAACAATTCTTTAAATAGGAAGTAACCTTTTCGACAGACTCAAGATAAATATTAAACATTTTTTAAAATAAAACAAAATTACTTCGAATTACGTTATATATAAAATCCACTTTCTGTACAGACAAAACAGAATAGAGACATGATTTGTGTTTGGGTCGCTTTCTTTGCACAGCTTCGTTTCGCATGAGTTTTGAAAAGTCATCATGTTTGTGGACATACCAGTGAGACTCCGACCGCCTAAAGCCTACAAAGTATTCCTGAGAGAATTGAAGTTCCTGTGTTATTATGATTTCAAGTCGCTAAGTTGATTGCTTTATATCATGGGATTATTTATCGAATACCACTTTATATGTGCTACCTCTTAGGCTTAAGTTGTTTTGTCGACGTCTGTATGCTCCCTAAAGCTCAGTCAGTGATATGTCTACTGGGAAAAGAAGTATGCACTGAATTGAGTGCTTATTCAAAATGCCTTTAATACAAGACATAAATTTAAGTGATGATAATAAGTTGTTATATGATTCAATAAGGATAATGAAAAATGTCTATAATTTTATGCTTTTTAACTATTTGTTGTCGTCTAAACTATTTATTGAACCAGAAATTTTGTCTCGCCATGTTAACGTACTTTAATGTCGACAATGTCTGTCTTTAGCAAGAGTGAAGTTGTATTCGACAAGTAATGTTAGAACAAAAAATAACACTTGATTCTATGGTGGCCCAACTGCTATTGGTTTGCTCAGTCTTACATATACGTGTACTTGTTATGAAGAACATATGCCATTTTAATTACAGTTATATAACAACGCACATGGAACTGTTTAATATTGCATGCTTGGATGTTTGCGTGTTTGGCTTGCAAGAAGCACTAACTTCAAAAGACAGGTCACTAGCGACGTTTTGCCGACACTTATGTGTTATTATATCCAACAAGTTTCACAAGCATGTCCGTATAGACCTTTCATCCTTCGTGACTGGTGACACATAGACATAGTATCACTTACGCAAACTACACTATGACTAAAATGTAATACAGCTAAAATCGTCTGTCTACTTCATGTAAGAGCTATGTCATTCTACTTTTTATTTCTATCACATAAATAATGTTTGTGTGAAAAAGCAACATCGCTCTGTCATTTGGAGCGAGCATTGATCAAAAAGGCATGTGTCGTTTTTGTTTTATTTTCATACGCTTTGTAACGACTATTTACTTTTATAAAATATATATTGATATTTAAGTGTTATGTGTAATTCCAGAACTCAGGTAATTAACATATTCTCTGTATATGGGATTATAAGAAATAACGTAAAATAAGACATTACGGGTTTATTAATATAGCCTTTAGTGGATCAATAATACAATCCTCATTATAAGTTTCATCTTTCGACGGTTTTACAATAAGCTTCACTACCTGACGTAGTACTTCATAAAGGTATAGAAAAGAAGACATAGAGAGCAAAGAGAATCGGTCTACATGTATAACATCGCCATGCAATATTTTGACCGCAATGCTTTCTGCAAGGACATAATTTTATTTTTCTCTTATTCATATTAATGACATAACCCAATATTTATATTGGATACACCGTGAGAAATAATTTTATATCTAGAATACTTATTTATAAATGCCATTAACGCCCATAAAACAGTGCAGTTTACACAATTCTACAATTTACCAATGTTATTCGTGAGGACTAATTTTTATTTAAAGCATTCCGTATAAATACATATATACATATTCCATATCACAGGCCTTCAGAGAACTGAACTTCTGTAGATGAGAAGATAAACAATAACTCAATAAACAAACGTATTCTTTATAATATAAGCTATGTTTGTGAATGAAAAATAACATAAATGAAATTAATACATGCGTTTGACTATTCAACAGTGTTAATGCACTGTAAACACATACATATCTCCATAGAATCAATGTATACTTTGATAATTTAAATTGTCAACTGTTGCTGGGGCAACTGGTTACAATGTAGGTCAAGTTAAAATATGACAACATTATAATTTATGCTTAACGTGAATTTTTTTCATACATTTTTCTTTTCAATGCTGCCATTTTCTTGGACATTATAGTTGGACACCTTATTTGGACTTTACTTTGTCAATAGGTAAATAGGAAAAGGTTCTATCAAAATTTCCACAGATATTTAAATTTTATGTACAAGCAGACAAAGGCAAATAAGGTAAATGTAAAATGTGACTAAAAACACAGAGACGAGACATAACACACATAAAGAAAATCCATCAGTTACCGCCTTGGAACGGTCAATCGGCAAAAGGGCCAACTGTGGTGCGTCAGATCACAGCGGTCTTAACGTAAGGCAGCATATATAACGCCATCTATTTACTAGTTCCATAAATTAATTCCCCTTATTCAGTTGTTTTATGTTCCACAACTGACATCTGGTATTGGCTTGTAAGGTTCTCCCTATTGTTGTATGTCCAGTAAAGATTGTAATATGCATCGACAGTTGCACACATAATACCACATATAATATATAAAAAATACTTATATTAAACCGGGGCATATAAATCGGTTTAAAGCAGTCGTGGTATCGAACGATACTAAAACACGATGCTAAACAATTTTACCTTTAATAGGCAGTCACCACTACTCATTTGCTAGCTCAATGTCCATTTTTTTCGGGGGGGGGGGGGGGGTGAGGTGGGGGGAGAGAAAAGCAAACACACAGCTTGCTAAATAAATGCAAATAGAACATAGTGCTTTAGGACTTAATCTGACGGATTTTAATCTCTATTTTCATCCCCATCAAGATTCGTTTAGACGTGTATGACAAGATAATTCCATGGTACAAACCAAGGAAGATTTAACATAATGCAAATATTAATTTTCAGCAATTGTTTAAGGATTTATTGGCTATAATAAACCTTATTCAGAGAAAGACATTTTCAATTGTGTAAACTTTGGTTTATGTGACTTTCTTTGCACTATATTGGTTATCTAAGAATGCTTCTAAGGAAGGGATAGTTAAAAAATCCTCTGTAAAATGATGAAAACATTGCCAAGTATTCGCAATCATTGACCATTTTCAATATTTTAGAAGAAACCTTATGCCAATAAGCTGTCAAACTAGAGTGATGAATTACTCTCTGACATACGATATTGTCTGACTTTTGAGTACTTATATGTGATGATAAATGAGGGAAGAGTAAAGACATAAAATGACATTTAATATTGTACTTTTCACTTAGATCACAAATAATTTAGTGGAAAGTTGCTTACACGTTGCTTTTAAGAGTTTATAAGGGTATTTTACGGTAAAATAGGTTTACTTTAGTAGTTCCATTAAATAAATGCAACTCCTGCCATGTTCATCACTCTTCTCCTTAAGAATCCATATCAGACTTGTCAATATTTTGATCATTTGTTGTCTTGGTCCAGCAACGTTATTTGTGTGTTTCATACCGTTCGGCACTGTCGTAAGAGGAGTGTAAACGGAACTATTGGTAAGACGGCTTCTTCGGCTACTAGCATTACATTACAAGTGGAATAGTATCCATCTGAGGGAATAGGTGTAAACACCTTATACGACTGAATGGAGTCATGTTAATAAGGAAAATCTAGTTAACGTCATTTTAATATGAAGCCACATCAGTGTGACTACGGAATTTACGGTAAGGTCTTTAGATCTCATACCCAGGACTTTAGACTGTTAGTGGAAATAGACGTCAGAGGTGTAGATTGACACTGAAAATTATCCCCAGGGGAGTAGACTGCCAGTGGCACTTATCTCCGGGGAGCAGATTGTCAGTGTGTGTTGGGTGCATATCAGGAATTTTCATTTAAGAAAATACACATTTACTCTAACACAACGTCTACTAATGTATCACCGTTGTATCATTCAATATACAATTATTATGAAAAGGCACTTTATGTTCGACCTTCCAGCTCATTCTGACTTATCAATTCTATAACTAAATAATTATTAACTGTTATTATTGGTTTTGCTAGTTATGGTTTAACAAGCTCTGAAAATAACCTAAAGCAGATGACCCTTCCATGATACAGAAAAATTATTCTCGTATGTCTGATTCTTTCAAATATACCTTAATGGAATATTTTACTTTGCTTATTCATGAAATTTAGACATTAACCACAAAACCTACTGTGTGTTGTACATTAGAATACAATTGACTTAACCTAACTATCTTTTTTTCTGAAGAATATAAGAAGAAGAAGGTATGCATTTGAATGTGAATAAAAAGGCCAAGCAAATTTGCAATCGCAGTGGAATAATATTATTGATTTGTCTGTATTCACAAAAGGTGCAGCCGATTGCTGAAAACCCAATGCGTATGGAACTGTTTATTAAATAGCCAAGTCTTCTATTAAATCACTTTGTGTATACATCTAACGAAGGCAGCATGAATGTGCAGTTATAATATTTAGAAAAAAACAACATTGCAATTATCACGTTGTAATGTACTTTATCGGAAACTAATAAGTAACACTGAACTACAATCATTTCTATAATTTAATGCTTCTTAGCTAAAAAAGAATATATTTTTATTTAAGATAAAATTAATTGTTATTATCTCACATTCTGTTTAACATAAGTACACAAATAATATTTTAATGACAATGTAAAATGTTCAGCTTTGAATAACTAGATAAAATAATCCTAGGTATATATTTCGAGTATATTTGCACAAGGTCATTATAAGCATGGTTCTCAGGATATCCATAATTGAATCACGCCATTGAATAAAATCGTTTTAAGTGCAAACAGGAAGATATACATTAAACATTATTAAACATGCATCTCTAGTTGAATGAATATTTTAAGCAGAAGGAAAATTTAAACTAAAGGCTTTGATAACGAATATTGCGAGAAAGCATATCTTTGTCCTAAAAAGTTTAAATTCCAAGCGTACGCTGTTTGATATATGGTGTATTTGTTTGTATTTCTAATTACGAAATTCAGTTTGACGTTACCAATTAGGAATGAAACTTTACAAGTTAATAAAAGACAAAGGATACAACTTTCTTTATCTGTTATGCATTTACGTATACCATACTTTTTGGATACACCATTTGAAAAGGACGTTACATTGATTTAAAAGATAGATTTAAACAAAGATGAATGTGTTGATTACTTAAGAAATCTATATGAACATTTTGTTGTAAAAACAGTGCGTGCTTCCATCATACTACATCTCATCTGTAATATGTTACATTGACACGCGTTGTGCCTTCAAGCACGTGGTGTATGTATACTACCATTTACATGCTGTTTTTTTTTAAGTTTAACTACGGCCTGGATAAGTTGAATTTAAAGATGCATATCACGCTGTGTGCTCAATTTAACCGTCATGTTTAACATTAATTCTATGTTACTTAGGTGAATTTACTTTCTAAAGGTACATAAAATGAAAATAAAGATTTTGAAACAACTATGTCATTTTGTAAAACGAAATCTTGAAAATCCGCTTTTACACTTGATTAGTTTATTGTTTTCAGTAAAAGTATCAAATACTTTCAATTCATCATTGTATTTTTATTAAACAAAGTCAAAGTTCATATTGAGATTTATTAATTTAAAACATTATAAGACATCTCACTGCATTTTGTGCCTACATATTGGTGTATGAAAAAATGGCAGAGGCGTAACATTTTATGAAACTGTTATTTAAGATATCAAACACTGAAAATAATAAAATATGTACAATGTTCTGTATAGTATGTTAATTGCACATGTATTTTAATAGTTCTTATGAATGTGAAGATTATATCCAAGACCCATAACGATCGAAATTCCAATTTTGTTGCACATAATACCGTTATTTAAATCGAAACAACATTATTATTTCATGGAGTTATTTAACTTATATTTATAACTTATATTATTATAGAAATAACTTAATATGCTATTGTTTGCAGTACTGTTAAATGTGGTATTTTATAATATTCCTTTATTTGCTTATGTTAAATGTATTTAAAAATCTGCCTCATCCCTTGATGTTAGGTAGGTGTAAACTTAAAATAAACCCCACAGAATTAAGCCGTTAATCTTTGTAATCAGCAAAGATTTGCTATATATACAACAATCATTTTAAATCTGTTTTACTACTCCAAGCTTTAAAAATATTCCAAAATATTAAAAGCTGCTATTACATTGTGTAGTGAATATAATAACAGGCATTTTATTGTTTATGTTTTATAAACATGATGTTTATTTCAATGTTGAATTATTGTTGGGCCAATCAGTATTCTGAAATTTATATATGTTCTATGTTTCTCAGTTAACAATGTTAACACTTTTAAAAACTGAAAAAGTCTAATGACCTAACAGTAAAATTACAAATTCTCTCTTTTGTCAACATTTAAATGTGCCAACATTTATCAATGCATCAGACCTAACTACAGTTTAAGTTTGCACATTTTTTAATTTCTAAAATAACCCATACACTGTCATTTATATAAATAAATTATATATTATATCGAACCTATTTCTTTTTCAAATAAACATATCATGGCAGACAGTGTGAATTAACATGGCAGAAAATAATCTATGTCTCTCTTTGTATTTGTCCCTATGCATCTATCTGTCCCTACCAGTCTCCTACCTTTGCAGGTACAAAGAGAACAACATCCGATCAATGCCAGAGGCAAAGCATTATTCGGAACATGTCCCAATTTTCCTGCAGAATAGACTTAAGAAATTTATAGAACACTGTCTACAAAGAATGCCGCCAATGGTTGAAAACTTAATGTGGGATCAGGAGGGTCCATCTACCTTTTCGGTCATATCAGACAACGGACAGAAAAACACTGTGATTTTCATCAACAAAGTGCCCTCTTGTTCTTGCAAGGACTATCAACAGAGACATCGGCCATGTCAACACATTTTGTGCGTTGTTCAAATGATCCCAGAATTCTCTTGGGAACAACTCAGCAACTAATTTACTGAACAAGAACATTTCATCTTAGACAAGAGTGTTAATGAGAAAAAGGAAACCATATTAGAAAAAGAAGTACTTGTGCCAGTTGAAACTGCAGTAAAGACAGTGGATGAGGAGACTTTGTCCACAGAGAAAATGCAAAAAGAGTGTGTATGTCTCCTACAAGAAGGAATCAACCATGTTTACCAAACCCACGACAGTATTGCACTCTCTAAAGTGAGACAGTATTTATCGACAATGAATAAATTTCTAGCAACCTTTCAGTTAAAAACCATGCCACTTCCTCTAAGTCCCAAAAGAGAAAAGTAAGAAAGATAAGAAGCAAAGGTCACAACAGCATAATAAAATACATTTAAACATAAGTGTTCCACATACTTCCTACAATTCACACAATGCTAGAGAAACATCTCCACAAACCAATCTGCTGCTTTTATGGTTCAGCCACAACACGCTGTGGGTAGGGACCCAGTTTTATGGTTCAGCTGCAACCCGCTGTGGGTAGGGCCCCAGTTGTATGGTCCAGCTGCAACCTGCTGTGGGTAGGGCCCCAGTGTTATGGTCCTGCCGCAGCCCGCTGTGGAAAGGATATTTTAATATTCATATATATTTTATCTGTCAGTCTATGTCATATGTTTCTTGTTAAATAAATAAATTTAATTGTTTGTCTTTGGAACTAAAATTTCCTTTGTTTATGTCTTTCGTCCATTGTATCAATTATAAATTAATCACCAAATGCCAGGCCTCTGTAAACCATTTCTAACTTAGCCTACCGATAAATTTTAAACTAAATTAATCTAAATAGGAAAACAAACCATTAACAATTAACGCTACCTAAAATTAAACCGTAGGGCGATCGTTACACCTGGAATACCCGTGTTATCACTTACTTTTGTGATCACAATATATCAGCATCCGGATATTCGTAAATTTTGTAAGTTAAACGAGAATAACTTTGGAAGATTATAACAAAACAACTTATATTCATTTCGTTTATTATTTAAAGAAACAGTTTTAAAATTACATTTTTTCGAGTACTTAATTACCTTAAAATAGCTTTATCGAGCTACAATTAAAGGCGTTAAAAATTCTAAGTATCAATAAAATATCTCGTGGATCGCTACCATCATTTTAAAATCGCCAACATGCAAGTTTAAACACGAGCTTAGAGTAAACTGTCAGACATCACTTCAACAATCTATATTGAGTAGAAAGAGACCCATATAATTCGAAAATTCTTTCCCATAATTTTTCATATACCACTTATGTAATGCCCAAGTCAGTGAGCCAAACAAATCTATTTGAATTGGGTTATATTCGCTATTCACTTCTATGTCTGTGGAATAAGTTAGATAATAATTGTATACTTCATACAAGAATGGTCTTCCGCTGTTCAGAATACAAGACATATTTATGTTGACTTTTGGCACCAGAATGCCTAAGACATGACTCATGCATATTTATTAATGTCAGCGAACATCAATCTTTAGGTACTTCTAGAAAGAGATATGTGCACACATGATGCTTTGTTAGTTGTATGAAGAACCTGAATATCGTAAGTAGGAGATTAATGTAACTGGTTCTCATTACTCATTACTAATTATTTCATGCTATTTCAATGATAGTTCTATGTTTTTATTAATTGAATGACAAAAATGCAGAGCAGATAAGTTAAGTGATTAGAAATGTTTGTTGTTGTTTTTAAATATCTGTTTGGTACATATATAAATAAAAATATTTAACATTTCTATCATTTTTATCTATTTTTATGAAAAGTTTCGATATCACAAATTTTTTATATGAACAGATGAGCCAGACTCATGATTTCCATGCTTAATATAATTTTGACATTTGTTTAGATATATAACATCTAGTCGGGATATAGCACTTCCTACATAAAATGAAATTGAATGTGGAGGCGATATATGTTTTGGCCAGTATTGTTTGAGCTAGTCAAAACATTATGTGTCCGTACTATATGTCGGACACTTTTTGTTATATTTTAGCTGCACATGATTGTATTTATTAATATATTGTCACTTGACGTCAATAAAATTTGTTTCACATGGTGCACACATATTGTTACAATACTAATAATCATTTTCTCTTGGACCACAGTGTGAAAATATCGAATATCTTCAATTGGAACTAGACAAGGATCAAAAGGCAAACAACAACCAAAGAATATGTTTACATTTATTTCCATTTGTTAAGTACCTTTAATGATATACGTGCTTTGACTACTCAGATACACATCATGCAATGAGGTAATTTGTCCTACGCATGCCTCATTTAATGACTATATATATATATATATATATATATATATATATATATATATATATATATATATATATATATATATATATATATATATATATATATGAAAATCGTCAATAAAACAGCGATTACACTCTTTACCTCTGATATTATATTGCTCTTAGCAGACGAACCATTATAATTAATGGCCATCCTCTATACTATAAACAGGCTTTCATTCTACACCTACGAAACAAAGTACCGACACTATAACGTCAAAATAAATGGTGTATGTGTCTGCCTGGATATTTGCAATTAAATCCCAGAAAATATACAGTTCGTTTTATTTATGTCAAATATCGGTTATGTGTGTGGTTGTTTGAAGCATTTTGTGTATTAGTTTTAACAGATTTACTATGTCGTCATTAAACATTTAACACTGTTTTTTATTGTGCTACGTAAGAAAGTGATTTTTAAATATGTATAAATTATTTTTATAGTATTTATATATTAAAAGGTCCACAATCTTACATATACTCATATATATTACATATGCGGCGAACGTCTCTCAAAACAATACACATACTTTAGTTTAACTGAATGCCACGACATATAAGTCAGATATAAGAATATCATTTCAGATATATAAGTACGTACATGGAGTTAATATATGTAATAAGAAATCATGGCCTAATTATGTATAAGACCTACATTGCACAAAATGTAAGCCCTTTCTCCCCACGTCAGCGTCAAACCCGTACCACTAATGATAAATAGTACTGTTAAAATGATTAGGATGACAACGGCGTATTTTTTTGACAAATTTAAAAAGCATTTGAACTTATGCCAAAGCCATCATGTGTAGATATAATTGTGGCTTTTACAATTTAAGTTCCGTTGTTGGTTGAATAAAGTGTTATTATTAAATGCAAGAATCGGATCACATAATTATGAATTTTAAATATAAAGGTATATGAATATTAAGTTTAATTGATAGCAGATAATAATATGATAAATATTAAAGTTATATTACTAATTTTTGTGATTCATATCTTTAACTGATTCACAAACTAAGATATAAATATAAAATGGCTACTAGCATGAATAAATATCAATTTAACACAGTTATTGATATCTTTTGCGCTAGACAAGATGAAAAGACAGCATGCATTGTTGAGTTTGTTTTCTATTTGTGTGAGCATTATTGAGTCCTTTTAGAGTGAAATTATCCTGTACAATTAATAAACGTTCATTGTTAATATTCTTTGAATCTGCACATTAGCAAGATATATAATTAAAACTAGATCTTCTGCCAATGTAGCTTGTCAGCATGACCTTACTCAGTGCTGTTTTAGTCCTGACTACCGACCAGAGTTGTTTTACCAGACAAATAAGTCGTAAGGTTATCAGCAGTATGCCATTTGCTCCTAATTCCAAGTTCATTCTCATTATTTAAGTCTCGTGACTGGAAAGACAAACAGCGAATAGTCTTGTTTCAACATTTATATCGATCATCAATGTTTATTACATTTACAGGATTCAATTAGTTCAACTGATTGCAATATTTGATGTCAGGTCAACCATACTGAAGTAATAATACACCCAGCGGAAATAAATAATACCGTACCATCACCTCGGACATTAGAAATATAATGTTCTATGTAACAACATTTCATTTATCGTCCACTATTGAGAGAAAATTGGTGCGCGCATCCGGACTACTTTTTAAATGCATATACCTCATGCTGCGCTTAAAGGTAAAAATGTCGACAAATTATATACAATTGTATATAATTACAGACGTAATGGGGCGATAATGCTTGTTTCTGTTGGTGTTTTCATTTATGGCATATGCCCTCAATTGGGTTAGTAAATTATTAGTCATTTATCTGTTTCAGCTCGTTAACACTAGCGTGGCGGCCATACCAAATGTGAACTTTATATCAATTAGCGAACGTGTCAATGTACATATTGGGTTTGAGATGACTGGATAAAATTGTGTACCATTGGATAGCTTTTCATCAATATAGGTCATGAAAACAATACAATGAAGACTATAATTTGTTTGTCCTAAAGTAATACATTATATTGGTATTGTTCATAATAATAACAATTTTATGTAAAACTATTTATCAATATTCTGACTTAGCCTCTCACCTTCTGGGTTCGATCAACTTTCGGGGAAAACGACTTAATGAGAGTAGTTTTTGCAACTGACCTGCGGTGTGCCGGTGGCTCTACCCAGACACTTCTAAAACCAAAATAGCTGGACGTCGGAATATTGATCATAAATTGTCGCTGCAATGTATTTCAAAAACAAACATTAAACAATATATGGGTACTGTCATTCAAAGGAATAACATGAAACGTTAAAAAAATCGTGACGAACAGTTGTAGATTTAAAGGCGTATTCATATAAAATAGGTGCATTAAGGGTTTGATTCCGTGACATTGGTTTAATACATACATGCAATCGTAAAAAAATAGCATCTTTTTTTTTATTCCGTGACATTGGTTAAATACGTTCCTGCATTCGTAAAGAAATAGCATCACTCTTTTGATTCCGTGACATTGGTTTAATACATACATGCATCCGTAAAGAAATAGCATCACTCTTTTGATTCCGTGACAGTAGTTTAATACATACATGGATTCCTAAAGACAATAGCATCACTCTTTTGATTCCGTGACATTGGTTTAATACATACATGCATTCTTAAAGAAATAGCATCACTCTTTTGATTCCGTGACATTGGTTTAATACATACACGCATTCGTAAAGAAATAGCATCACTCTTTTGATTCCGAGACATTGGTTTAATACATACATGCATTCATAGAGAAAATAGCATCACTCTTTTGATTCCGTGACATTGGTTTATTAGGTATTCGAAAATTTGCTAATTATCATGCTCACGCTTCTTACAACACAAATGGCAATGACTGATGCAGATTGTTTTCATAATTTGAAAAAAATAGACGGAGGTATTCACATGCAAGGTAAAGTTACGCTAAACTATTGATGACGACAAATGCATAAACTGTGTGCAATTTTGTCTCTGTGTTCCTGCTTGTTGGAACTATCGTCCAAACACATTATTGTAGCAAACATCGAATTTCTATGAAAAAACACTGATTTTATATTATTTAGTTCAAATAAAAAATATGCAATATTCAGAATACATTTTATTTGCCCGTTTATTACAATATTGATTATACTTTGGCTTTCTATTGTATGCTTGATTCCTTTAAGAACACAGTAAATTGTGTCTGGTGACCATCCAGCAAGTGTTATTTATAATGATAGGAGAAGCACGCCAGACAGTAATGACGGTGTATTGTGAATAATGGCTGATCTAGCGTAACGGGTATTATTCGTCTCATCAGTTATTTTTTAAATGTGGATTGGTAGAAGGGAAAACGGGGGGGACGGAGAAGAGGGCGGGACCAAAGAAGGGGCGAACGGCAGAGGGGGGGAAGCAAAGACAGCGAGAGGACCGGGGGGCAGAAGACGGAAAAGCAGCAAAAGGGAGAGAACGGGGAGAGAGAGAGAGAGAGAGAGAGAGAGAGAGAGAGAGAGATAGAAGGGAGAGAGAGGAGATATAGAGAGAGAGAGAGAGACATACACAACACACACCACACAAGAAGATAGAGAGATATATATAGATATATAGATATTATATATTATTATATATATAATATATATATATATAAAGGTTTCAAAAAAACGTCTAAATTTACAATCTATTCAAGCAAAAAAACATTTGTCTTTCAAGTAGAATCTCACATTATGTCTTTGATTACAGAAAATAGGCTTAAACCAAACGGAACTTTATATGGAAAACAAAATTTAATAAATTTCCTGTTCCTTATTACAATAAATACTGAATTTCCTAGGTTATTTCCGTGCTAAAATGTTGTACAACAGCACAATGCATGTGTGCAATGATTGCAGCTATTCCGATTAAATGGTCGAGAGGATGAAAAATGAGACAGACGTAATTTCCAAGTTTTCCTGTAATGTTATGGATTTATATTGTCTTTGTCTTTACCTTTTATCAATAACATATGCAAATGTTTTAATTTCAATTATATAACAATATTTTAATAATGAGATTGTAACAGGTTACATGCGTATTTGGCTTGTAAAAGGTACTGACTTTAAATGGCAACTCAACAGGGGCGTTTGGTTGACAGCAGAATAAAATTTGAATCATTGACTATCCACAGAGATAATATCCATATATATATTATATATATATATATATTAAGAAAAATTACATTAGCATGTCCGCTTGGTATTTGCGTCTTTCGGAACTGGTGACACATAGATACAGCATTACTTACGGAGCCTACAATATGAATAAAATGTAAAACAGCTGCTAGTGTCTATTCCATGTAAGAGCTTTTGTTATTTCCATCACATAAATAATTATTGCGTGGAAAAACTCAGCAACATCACGCTGTCATTTTCAGTGAACACTGATCATTGTTTGTTTGTTTGTTTTAACATTTTTAATGGTTTCATTATATTTTGCTTAAAGGTTCTTAAGTAAGAATTCATTTATTTTCGTAAAATATATATTATTTTTTTAATATTAATATGTAGTTTAAGGTAATTTCATAAGTCAGTTTATTAACCTCTTCTCGGCATAAGGGATTGTTAGAATTGATTAATTAATCAATTAATCGAAACCAATAAGTATACTTTAAATTAATTTTTTTTTAACATAAAGCGACAAACTCTCAACCCAAACACACAATAAATCAAATATCCGTGACATTAACAGTTTATTGATTTAGCCTTCCGTGGATCAATGAAAAAGACACAATTCCAATTATAAGCTTCATTTTTTGACGATTCTAAAATTATGTTCTCTACCTGACGTAGTACTTAACGAAGGTATGGAAGAATGACAAAGAGAGCTAACAGATCGGTCCACAACATCCTCAGGCAATGTTTTGCTTTAATTAATTAAATAATGCTATTTTTATATTCATATTTATGACATAACCAACTATACATACCATATAATACATGCTATTTTTGTAGAGGAAACATAATATTAAAAAAAATATATATGTGAGTCATTATTTACCAGAGTAGATGCACATACATATACATATATCCATCGTATCAACTTATACCGTGATAATTTGAATCGCCAAATGATGTTGGTGCATTCGTTTATAATGTAGGTCAAGGTAAGGTACAGTTTTTGTAAGATCGTTTAAACAACATTTGAATTATATGCAGTATATAACGTGACTATTGCTCATATATTGTTTTCAATGCTTGGACATTTTACTTGGACTTTGCATTGTTAAAACGCGTTACGCATTCTTTTATTAGATTCCATAGTCGACAGCACATTGTTAACATAATCATCAAAATATGCAAATAATAAAATAAGTTTTGCTTATATATCTCATTATGATGTATGCTGCATGTTTACTGGCATCCGAATTAGACAACAGCGGTCCTACGGCAATACGATGTTATAATCTGCCATATATTACGTAAAAACCAACATCTATTTCCAAATGAAGAAATTCGATACATTCACATTATCGTTTCAATTGTTTTGTGTTCCAACACTAACATTTATCATTGGCAATGAAGGTTTTACACATATCCATATCAAATTATATCACGCTGAGGCTACTTGTAAAAAACCATCTGATGAGCAGGAAGATATATTACTGGTTCAAATCAATCGTGGTTTTGGAAGAAAGCTAAAACACAAGGATAAACACTATTGGCTTTCAATAAGCAGTAACAATTATTCATGTGCTAGCTCAATTACTATATTGTTTTGTGGATGAGGATTTGATTAAATGAATAGCAGCAAACAAAAAATGAAAAATAAATGCAAATGTTGCAAATGATGCATAGTGCTTCAGAAATAATATGGCGGATTTTACTCTCTATTTTCATCCTCGTCCGGATTCTGTCAGACGTGTGTGGCGTTACATAATTCCACTGTACAAAGCAAGGAAATGTATACATAATGCAAATATCAAACCCCAGCATTTGTACATTTCAATTATTAATAATACTATCCAGCAAAGAGCATTTTCTTTTTGACTGTAAATATCAGTATATAAGTGACTGTCTTTATTTATTTATTTTTTTTTTTTTGGTTATTATAAAGAATGCAAGACAAGCAAGGTTATTTTTAAAAACTCGCTGGAAAATAACTAAAACATTGCCAAGTATTCGCAATTATTCCAATAAGCTGTCAAATAGATTGATGAATCATAACTCTCTGAGAGCCTATATTGTCAGGCCTTTGAGTACTTATATGTCGTTATAAATGAAGAAAGAGTAGAATTATAAGAATTTAAAATTTTCACTTATATCACAGAGAATTTAGAGGTAAGTTGCCTTCAAAAGTGTTCTATTAAGAGTTCGACTGGGTGCAATACGGAAAAATATAAAAAGGCAACTAAGCGAAATGTATGTCTACTTTTATAGTTCCATTAAAATAATGTACCTGATCACATGCAACTCCTGCAAGGTTTATCGCTCCTTTCTCTGAGAACCCAAATCAGACTTTTCAATGTATTAAAGTTTTGGTGTCGTGGTCCAGCAACGTTAATTAACTGTGTGTTTCGTACGATTCTGCCCTGTCGTATGATGAGTTTAAACTGACTATTGGTATGACGGTTTCCTTGGTTACTAACCGTGTGGAATATTATCACTCTAAGGTAATGCAGGTGAAACCTTACACACCTGAATAGATCCATGTGGATATGGAAAACACACAGTTAACACCCTTTTAATATGAGACCACACCAGTGTGGCTAGAGAAAGCCTAAGCGAAATCTTCAGTAAGCTCTCTAAACATTTATCCTCAGGAGATAAGACTGTCAGTGGAAATCATCTTCGGGGAGAAGTTGGTGTAGATTTCCTGTGGAAATTATCTTCAAGAGAGAAGACTTCAGTGGAAATCATCTTCGAGAAGTAGGTGGGGTAGATTTCCTGTGGAAATTATCTCCAAGAGAGAAGACTGCCAGTGGAAATTATCTCCAGGGAAGTAGACTTTCAATGCAAATTATCTCCAGGTTATTAGATTGCCAGTTAAAATCATTCTCAGGAGAATGGAAGCTATCTCCTAGGGAATAAACTATTAGTGGAAATGATCTCAGGGGGAAGAGTGTTAGAAGAACATATCTCCGATGAGAGTAGACTGTTAGTAGAAATTATCCCCAGGAGATGAGACTGCCACTGGAAATTATCTCCAAGCGTAGACTGTCAGTAGAAAATGTCACCAGGAGAGTTGACATGTCAGAGGAAATTATGTTCGATGTGGGTAGACTGCCAAAGAAATTATCCCCAGGAGATTGGACTGTCAGTAAAAATTATCCCTAAGAGGGAGTGGGGGCTAGACTGTTAGTGAAAATTATCCTTAGGAGGTAGGCTGTCAGTGAAAATTATCTCCAGTGGCAGATTGTCAGTGGACATTATATCTCATTTGGTAGGCTGTCAGTTAAAATTATCCCCAGGAGCCAAGACTGTCAGTTGGAATCATCTCCAGCATGGTATACTGTTAATGGATGCCATCTCAAGATTTGTACATTGTCGGCGAAAGTCTTCTTCAGGGAAGTAGACTGTCAGTGGAAATTATCTCCAGGAAAATGGACTGTCAGTGGAAGTTATCTCCAGGGGAGTAGACTGTCAGTGGAAATTATCTCCAGGGGAGTAAACTGTCAGTGGAAATTATCTCCATGGAAGTGGACTGTCAGTGGAAATCATCTTTATGGCAGTAGACAACCAACTGAAATTACCATTAGAGGAGTAAACTGCTGTGGAAAATAATTCCAGCGGAGTACACAGTTTTTTGAAAATCATCTCTATGGGCAGGGTGGTGCAAATAATGCCAGTGTAAATAATTGTTATGGGAATAAACTGCTAGGATAACTCATCAACAGGGACTTTTATGGGATATGAGAACCAGTTAGAACTAAACATTAGGCACCTTTTCTGACCTTGCAGTCAAGTTGGCCCAGCCAAAATGATAAGCCGCTGTTTACCTGAACAGACAGCACAATGGGCTTGAAGGGTTTTGAGATCCGAGATCAAGGTCATAACGGAAGACTTTGAATTAAATGTCTTTGTTCCCAGACAACGTGAAAAATTAGCCTCTTGGATCCCCGATGGTAAGTCATGCTTCTAGCAGGCCATCTTTATATAAAATATGCCTATGCTTGCCCACTCAAAAGGACTTGGATTTTTAAAAAAAAAATATTTTAGAATACTTTTACTGCGTCAACATCAATAAACTTAATATTTTGTGTTTGATGCATTTCAGAAATTTTCGTTTAGGAAATTGCAGTTACCCGAATGCCACGGCTAGTAAAGTATCTTCGTTCTATTCTTTTAACTACAATTATAATGGGGAAATACTCTATGCTTGACCTTGTTAATTCTTAACAAAATATTAATTGATGTTGTGTTGTTGTTGGCTCGTTTATTCTGGTAATTACCGTTTGATAATTCAACCAAATTTGCGATGACATGAAATATTATTATCTATTGGTCTGTATTCACTAAAAGGTGAAATATGCTGCTGAAAATGCCTGTGGATTTTTTATGCAGATGCCAAATCTTCTAATAAATTACTTCGTGATCACGTAAGGATAATTGCATCGATGTGCTGAAATAACTATAAAACATTCCATATATCATGTTTGGACAGTACCTTATCTGGAACCACGTGGCACTGAGCTATACTCGTTTCATTATTGAATTTTACGAAAATAGTTATATATAACTATCTTAATGATAATATCTTCCACATAGAAAAAAAAGAAGTACTTTTATCTTTTTCATACAAGGCATTTTATTGCAATAATATATATGTACTAATTGGATTAGCCTAATTCCTATTCAAAGCAAAGTATTTCTCATATCGCTAGAAAAGATTTGAATTCAATTGATTAATTGTTGTCTATTAAATTGTTTTTGTTTCTAGGATTAGATGTAGCAACAATTCGTGTGTATTTTAAAATTTAACATACATGGTTCTCTGTATATACTTCTATGAAGAACCTAAAATCAAATTAGGCCTAGTAGCTTATGGCTTGGCAAGGTAAACTACTTTTCGATAAGGAACAGAAGTTACGAAACAGAGTAATTAAGATAATATTAGAGGTGCCCAGATAACACGCACACTGAAGCTATTCACACGAGAATAAGCAAAACTCTTTCTTTGAGAAAATAGATATATGTAGTTAAAATACTGGACAGAATCTCGGTGTATTTGTTCTTACTTATGATAAAGACATTCTCAATAAAAGAAAACGTGACATTTTGAATTAACGTTGACAAAAATGAACGAAACTTCACAAGTTTATAATAGTTAAAATATATTTTTATCTGACATGCATTTATATACAAAATAGTATATATATATATATACTTAAAAATAGGTTTGCCGACTGGCCGTTTTAAGGCAACTGCTGGGTATTCCTTTTGTGTGTTATGTCTCGTCTCTGTGTTTTGTGTCACTTTTGCATTTACTCGGTTTGCCTTTGTTTACAGGGAGTATAGATTTAATTTCTTTGATAATTCTTAAAATACCTTTTCTTACTACCTATTGCATATATTTAAATTATAGATTTAAAAAAGTTGAACTAGCTGATTTCTTGAGAAACGTATATGGGAATTTGTCAAATAAAGGGTACTTCAGTTATACCACATCTTTGCTTTTAATGTCCTGTTAAAAAGTCTGTTTTTCTTAACGTATTGTACTTGAAAAAGCGTATTGAGCTTAAGGCTACGTTGGCATGTTACCACATGTTTGATGTATATTACTTACATGTTTCGACTGTATTCCAAAGGTTGAATTTACGTTCTATAGACACATTCAATTTGAGAATGTCATTAAAACCGAACAGCATTTTGTTTAAGTAATTCTGTCAAACTCGCATTTATTCTGGAAACGTATATTTTTTCAGTTAACGTATCAATCCTCATTTCATTTAATTAAACGATGTCAAAGTTCTAATTTAGATTTATTCATTTAAAACACTATAAGATATCTAACTGCATTTATTTGCGACCACATATTTTTTCGTCCAACTTTATGGCAGACGCGTAACATTTAAAAAAAACGATATGTTCTTTTAGATATCAAACACAGGAGATAACAGCTACACTACGGTGTATAGTATGTTAATCACACATGCAATTCACTAGTTTATATAAGGCTGCCGATTATGTCCAAGAACTAAAGCATGTGAAAGTCTAAGCATTTGATGACATTTAATCGTTATTTAAATCAAACAACGTTATTAGTTTTATGGATTTATAACTTTATATATGTATTGCCCATTTGTATTTATGTGAAAAATATTTTAAAGTATTGGGATTATTTAGATTAAACATAGAACTACTTTTGGAATATTCTCACAAAAACAACGTATATCAATTCCGTTGATTGGTTAAAGAACCAGTTTAAATTTAACGTTTTATCAAGCAGTTAATTGCCTTAAAGTAGTCATATGGAACTTCAATTGAAGGCGTCAAAAAGATACTTATAAAATATGTACCATGTAAATCGCTACAATTAATATTAAATCGCCATTTTTTCAGGTTTAAATATGAGCTTAACATAAACTGTCAGACATAAGCTTAACTACTTATATTGAGGAGAAAGAGATCAATATGACTCCAAAATTATTTTCCATCATTATTTCTCATGAGCAATTTATGTAATGGCTATATCAGCGAACTGAACAAATCTAGGGAAGTGGGTTATATTCGCTATTTACTTCTATGTCTGTAGAATATGTTAGATAAAAATTGCATACTTCATACAAGAAACGTCTCCCACTGTTCAGCGTACACGACATATTTATGATGAATTTTGGCACCAGAATGCCTAGGACATGACTTATGCATATGTATTAATGCGACAGACCATTAATCATATATGTACTTACTCCTTCAAAGAGATATTTGCGTGTATGATGTGTTGTTGGTGGTATCGAGAACGTGAATATAGTAAGAAGAGTTAAATGAAACTGGTTTTTTCATTACTATAAAATGTCATGCCTTTTTAGGTAGATTGTTACTTTCGATTACTGAAAGCGGAATATACAGAGCTGATAAGTGTAGTAATTAAGTGAGATTCCAAAGATCATTTTGATATCTATAAAAATATACAGTTCATTAGTTTTATCTGTTATTTTAATAACTTGGTAGATGTTGCAATGTCATAGGACTTTGTCATATATTCTTATTCATGATCACAACCAATGTTACTTGTGCAGTGTGGCGGTCCGTAAAAAATCTCCCCGTGCATGTAATCTAGTTTGTCATTTAATTCATCCTATAAGGATTGTTACGTGTATTTCTTTGTGGACATTAATACTTTGGTTCTTTACTTCCATCTTCACAGGACAGGGTGTACAAACCATTAATTCGTCTCTGGTCATGTTTGTTCATGATTCAGAAGAAATGTTATTTTATTTATAGTCCACAACATTTTTGTGTAGTTTTTCAATTCGAAATCATAACCAAATTCCTTTCTAAATGTGGACATTATTTTTCAATGACGTCGCATTCGTCATAACTTATAGAAAATCTCAGCCAGCTTGGCATTTTGTATTCAAATAGATCGTTTTTTTTTCATTGCTGCATTGAACAAACTCGTAAGGATCTGGAGTGCGAAGTTAGACTTGTAAAAAAACGGTTTAAGCATTCCCAGTCGGTCCATATTGCCGACTGGCCGTTCCTAGGCGTGGTAACTGTCGGGTTTGCATTTTCGTTAAATGACTCATCAAGGGGTTGGTTCTGTTTAGCTTGGCTTGCATGTGAAATACCTTTGTTGTGCCTTTCGGAGTTTGGTAATGTTGCAGATGCTATAGGACTTGTCATATATTATTGTTAAAGAAGGTGTTTTTTCGTCATCCCACATTTTCTATATGCCCATTGAGCAAAGCTCTATGAATTTCATGGTATCTCACATTTACATTTGTTCAGAAAATATAGCGTATAGTCTGATAAATTACTTCTAAGATGAAATTTAAATTTAATGTGGTGGCGATTATGTTTTAGCCAATATGTTGAGATGGTCAAAATATGCTTGGTCCGTCCGTAATCAAGCTCGTTCACATTTGTCGTTATATGTAAGCGCAAGGTTTCCTTGCGAAGTCACTAAGATTCATTGACAATCAGAACTCATGTTGATCATGTTCACTTCAACCATATTGTAAACTTTGTTATCAGGGGATAGAAAATATCATCAGTTGGTACCAGAAAAGGGTTGCAAGGAAAACTTCATTCAAAGAACATGTCACGCCAAAGCCATTAGTAGTAGATATAAGAGTGGCTTTTAAAATTTAAGTATTTGCTGTCGGTGGAATAAAGTATTATATTTGCAAAAAAAATCGTATCGCATAATTAATTTAAAATATTAATATTAACTGTAAATGAAAGCATATTAGGAAAATGACAAAATCAATTTCAGACAGATATTGATATCTTTTGCGCTAGACAAGATTAAAAGACAGCATACTTAGTTTAGTTTGTTTTCTTTTTGTGTGAACAGTATTTGGTGCTAATATGGTGTAATTGTCATGTATATTAAACATGGGTTCATTGCTAGTATTCTTTGAATCTACACATCAACAAGGTAGTTTATTTAAGCCACCTTACAAAACAAAATTGGAATGTTATTTCGCTGCCGAAAATACCTTTAGCTTCAATGTTTTAAAAAACCTCCAAAATTGCCGTCATTTGTATGTATTTCAACATTTCGCTCGAGGTGTGCTGTCGGTGAAGTTGGTCAACATAGTCTTATTAAATGTTGTAATAGTCTTGACTAACGGCCCGACCTTTTAACCAAACGTAATCAGCAGTTTGCCACTTGCACACATTCCAAGTTCCAAATCTTTTTATTTTAGTTTTGTGACAGGACAGACTAATTATGAAAGGTCTTGTCCTTACATGTATATCAGTCATCCATGTTCATTACATTTACCAGATTCAATAAGATCTACTGATTGTTATATTTGATGTCAGGCTAACCATACCGAAGTAATGTTACACCCAGCGGAAAGAAATATTACCGTTCCATCACCTCGGATATGGTATTATAACATTTCATTTATCATACATTATTGAGTGAAAATTGGTGCTTGCATCCTACTTCTTTTTGAATGCATATACCCTATGCTGCGCTTGAAGGTGAAAACGTGTCCAAATTATATAAATAAATATAAAATTACATATGTAATGGGACGATTATGATTTTTGCTGTTGTTTATATTAATGGCCTATGACGCCAATTAGGGTTGTACTAGTAATGTGTCTGTGTCAGCTCGTAAACATGCGCGTAGAAGCTATACCACAAAGTATTAACTGTATACAAAAAGCGAACGTGTTTATGTACAATTTGGTTTGAGATACATGTAATTTGATAAAAGTATTACTATTGCATAGCTTTTCATCAATATAGGTCGTGATCAAAGAAAATGAGAGTCAATAAATTGGTCGATAGAAAATACATCTCTTGACAACCTACTCCACTCATGAAGTTTGTCTAGTTTGAAACTGATAGTATGCTAATGCATCGCGTTTGAATTTTTAGTGACTTTCATTTCAGTTAGGCTAAATTAAGTTCAACGTTGTTTTTATGAACGGTAGTAGGGATACGTAATTTTATACTTGTTAAACAAAGAAAATTCTAACTGCCATAATCACACGCGAATTATATTTTCATTTAAGAAAATGGTGTAAATCTAATCTTTAAACAATGATTTGTTTATGAACAGATAGTAGAGCCAATAAAGAACTAGGTTTGTATTGGTAGATAAAGTAATTGTTATCTCTTACAGTAAAACTTTATATTGGCATTGTTCATAATAACAGCAATTGTTCAAGGAATTATGTGAGTAGTTTTTCCAGCTGACCTGCGGTGTGCCGGTGGTTCTACCCAGACATTTGTTTGGGGTCTGCAACCACTAAAAAAGTTTCACGATCGTATAATGATCATAAATGTTCGCTACAATATATTAAAAAACACAATCATTTAAGAATAAATGGGTACTGGCATTGAAAGAAATAACATAAGACGTTAAAATGCATAGAACGTGACAAACAATTGTAAGTATGACTGCGTATTTACATAAAATGGGTCCATCAGACTCTTGTTTCCGTGACATTGGTTTATAACGAATTCACATAAAATGGTCGCAACATTCTTTTGATTCCGTGACATTGATTCATTGCGTATTCGAAAGATTGCCTGTTGTCATGCTAAAAAAATACCGATAAAGATAGGTTTCATAATAAAAACAGTAGACGGAACTATTCACATGCATGTTAAAGTAACGCTAAATATTAGATGAAGACAAATGCACAAACTGTGTGCTTGTGTCTCTGTATGTCTGTGTGTTGCTTGAATCGTCCAGCGACATTATTATATCAAACATCGAAGAGATGCTATTTTTGTGATTAAACATTGCTTTTATTCTGCTTTGTTAAAAGTATAAAATAAGCAACACTCCTCATACATTTTTGGCCATTTTTTTTTCAAAATGATTATAATGTGTCATTGTATTGAATGATTGGATCCTGTAAGAACACAGAAAATTGTGTCTGGTGACTGTTTAGCAAGTGTCATTTAAAAGTTTAAAAGTGTCCTCCGGAGGATGCATATTTTAATTACCTTGAGAAACGTACACAAAGTATGCTTGGAATTTAAGAACAAACCCAAGTACGATACATGGTATTTTCGAAATGCGTTTGATGAATATAATTGTACGCAATAATACAATGCTGAACATCACTTTACACAGGCATATACGATTATTGATAATCATAACAAGGATTCCCCGTAGTATTATCATATCAGTGTACATGGTATTGCAAGAAAGTCAGGCTTAGTATAGCGATATATCATTGTTATATTGAATTTCACATTCACTGGAAAACAAAAATAGCCGCTTGTTCTTTTGAAAGATAAGCTACAACAAAGGTAACATAAACATTTTGTTATTATAGGTGTTCAAAAAAAGTTCAAATACGACTTCCTACTTATAAATTTCTTTACCAAATGATGTTGCTAACGTCATATGTTTGTTGTTACAAACATCTAAAATATCTTCTTTTCATTAATTCTGAATGCAAAATTAATATATCTTGTCCGGAAATTATGCATAATTATATATACGATATATAGAACAAGCCTGTGACTGCAATCATTTTGGCACAATACTATAATATCCTATATCTTTCTTTATGAAATACAATATAGTTGTTTTTATCTTAAAGGTGCCAATGTAATGTTACGAGTTAACTATCCAACTTGATGTCTTCCTTTCTCCATCATTACATCAAATCAGCTGTGTTTGTTGTTTACACGTAATGCACCAGGCTTAGATAGCCGATTTATTCTGTCATTTCTACAATTATCGTACATTTTGTTCGGATCAGAAAGATGCATCGATAATAGTGCGGCCCGTTATATTCATTTTTTAGTAAAAATTACCAAATTATGTGAATAATTTTTTCACAAATGTGTGTCATATCTAAAAGACACGTTTGCTTTACATAAGGTTATTGGATTATTATCCATGCATCTAAAATCATGACATATGCCATTTGCTCTATTTTTAATTGCACCTTCCTTAACTTTGCTCAAAAAGACGTGGTTATTTATAAGCTTATTTTGTTGTACAGAATACAGAACTAAATCGGTAATATGAGAGAAAAAAATGATAATTTATGAAATTTTAGCAGACGGGCACATTATAGGAAATCGATGCTTCTATGATGGATCTAACACTTATACCATAACGATACATTAGCATTTGCCATCTTACGTCGTGTCTTTATAGTACAACAATGGCCAAATAATCTACCAGAGACCTGAGAGTTACTTATTAAAAGGGCTGTGATAAACTAAGAACCTTTTAAAAATAAACTTACTTTTGTAAAAACAATTATAATATCTTGTTTAGCCAAAAGGTCAGCGTGTCTTGACACACATTATGTAACATAACAGCAAACACGGTAATGACTATTACAGACTGAGAAGGACACACGGTAATGACTATACAGACTGAGAAGGACACACGGTAATGACTATACAGACTGAGAAGGACATACGGTAATGACTATACAGACTAAAAGGACACACGGTAATGACTATACAGACTGAGAAGTACACACGGTAATGACTATACAGACTGAGAAGGACACACGGTAATGACGACTATACAGACTGAGAAGGACACACGGTAATGACTATACAGACTGAGAAGGACACACGGTAATGACTATACAGACTGAGAAGGACACACGGTAATGACTATACAGACTGAGAAGGACACACGGTAATGACTATACAGACTGAGAAGGACACACGGTAATGACTATACAGACTGAGAAGGACACACGGTAATGACTATACAGACTGAGAAGGACACACGGTAATGACTATACAGACTGAGAAGGACACACGGTAATGACTATACAGACTAAAAGGACACACGGTAATGACTATACAGACTGAGAAGGACATACGGTAATGACTATACAGACTGAGAATGACACACGGTAATGACTATACAGACTGAGAGGGACATACGGTAATGACTATACAGACTGAGAAGGACATACGGTATTGACTATACAGACTAAAAGGACACACGGTAATGACTATACAGACTGAGAAGGACACACGATAATGACTATACAGACTGAGAAGGACACACGGTAATGACTATACAGACTGAGAAGGACACACGGTAATGACTATACAGACTGAGAAGGACACACGGTAATGACTATACAGACTGAGAAGGACACACGGTAATGACTATACAGACTGAGAAGGACATACGATAATGACTATACAGACTGAGAATGACACACGGTAATGACTATACAGACTGAGAAGGACATACGGTAATGACTATACAGACTGAGAAGGACATACGGTATTGACTATACAGACTAAAAGGACACACGGTAATGACTATACCGATTGAGAAGGACACACGATAATGACTATACAGACTGAGAAGGACACACGGTAATGACTATACAGACTGAGAAGGACACACGGTAATGACTATACAGACTGAGAAGGACACACGGTAATGACTATACAGACTGAGAAGGACACACGGTAATGACTATACAGACTAAAAGGACATACGGTAATGACTATACAGACTGAGAAGGACACACGGTAATGACTATACAGACTAAAAGGACACACGGTAATGACTATACAGACTGAGAAGGACATACGGTAATGACTTTACAGACTGAGAAGGACACACGGTAATGACTATACAGACTGAGAAGGACACACGGTAGTGACTATACAGACTGAGAAGGACACACGGTAGTGACTGACTATACAGACTGAGAAGGACACACGGTAATGACTATACAGACTGAGAAGGACACACGATAATGACTATACAGACTGAGAAGGACACACGGTAATGACTATACAGACTGAGAAGGACACACGGTAATGACTATACAGACTGAGAAGGACACACGGTAATGACTATACAGACTGAGAAGGACACACGGTAATGTCTATACAGACTAAAAGGACATACGGTAATGACTATACAGACTGAGAAGGACACACGGTAATGACTATACAGACTAAAAGGACACACGGTAATGACTTTACAGACTGAGAAGGACATACGGTAATGACTTTACAGACTGAGAAGGACACACGGTAATGACTATACAGACTGAGAAGGACACACGATAATGACTATACAGACTGAGAAGGACACACGGTAGTGACTATACAGACTGAGAAGGACATACGGTAATGACTATACAGACTAAAAGGACACACGGTAATGACTATACAGACTGAGAAGGACATACGGTAATGACTATACAGACTAAAAGGACACACGGTAATGACTATATAGACTGAGAATGACACACGATAATGACTATACAGAATGAGAAGGACACACAGTAATGACTATACAGACTGAGAAGGACATACGGTAATGACTACACAGACTGAGAAGGACATACGATAATGACTATACAGACTGAGAAGGACACACAGTAATGACTATACAGACTGAGAAGGACACACAGTAATGACTATACAGACTGAGAAGGACATACGGTAATGACTACACAGACTGAGAAGGACATACGATAATGACTATACAGACTAAAAGGACACACGGTAATGACTATTACAGACTGAGAAGGACACACGATAATGACTATACAGACTGAGAAGGATACACGGTAATGACTATACAGACTGAGAAGGATACACGGTAATGACTATACAGACTGAGAAGGACACACGGTAATGACTATACAGACTGAGAAGGACATACGGTAATGACTACACAGACTGAGAAGGACATACGATAATGACTATACAGACTAAAAGGACACACGGTAATGACTATTACAGACTGAGAAGGACACACGATAATGACTATACAGACTGAGAAGGATACACGGTAATGACTATACAGACTGAGAAGGATACACGGTAATGACTATACAGACTGAGAAGGACACACGGTAATGACTACACAGACTGAGAAGGACACACGGTAATGACTATACAGACTGAGAAGGACACACGATAATGACTATACAGACTGAGAAGGACACACGGTAATGACTATACAGACTGAGAAGGACACACGGTAATGACTATACAGACTAAAAGGACACACGGTAATGACTATACAGACTGAGAAGGACACACGGTAATGACTATACAGACTGAGAAGGACACACGGTAATGACTATACAGACTGAGAAGGACATACGGTAATGACTACACAGACTGAGAAGGACACACGATAATGACTATACAGACTGAGAAGGACACACGGTAATGACTATACAAACTGGGAAGGACACACGGTAATGACTATGCAGACTGAGAAGGACACACGGTAATGACTATACAGACTGAGAAGGATACACGGTAATGACTATACAGACTGAGAAGGACATACGATAATGACTATACAGACTGAGAAGGACACAAGGTAATGACTATACAGACTGAGAAGGACACACGGTTATGACTATACAGACTGAGAAGGACATACGGTAATGACTATACAGACTGAGAAGGACACACGGTAATGACAATACAGACTGAGAAGGACACACGGTAATGACTACACAGACTGAGGAGGACACACGGTAATGACTACACAGACTGAGAAGGACACACGGTAATGACTATACAGACTGAGAAGGATACACGGTAATGACTATACAGACTAAGAAGGACACACTGTAATGACTACACAGACTGAGGAGGACACACGGTAATGACTATACAGACTGAGAAGGACACACGGTAATGACTATACAGACTGAGAAGGACACACGGTAATGACTATACAAACTAAGAAGGACACACGGTAATGACTACACAGACTGAGAAGGACACACGGTAATGACTATGCAGACTGAGAAGGACACACGGTAATGACTATACAGACTGGAAATTACACTACAGACAGATGTTTACCTTCAGCTAAAAATTAAATTAACTCAACATGACTGTCTTCCGCGACACTCCTTTATTGTATTATTTAACAATGTTATCTGTATGGTTTGTTTACAGAAAAAGAGCTTTGCTTAGTAGTATTACTTCTAGGAGCAAAGAATGTGTTTGTATGTGTTGCCAATGGACAGACATAATTCAAAGTTACACTTTGGTAACAAGGTCAAAAACTCTATCAAAAACTGCTTTTTCTTGATTGCTTTTTTTCCTTCCGAAATTGAAAATACTCTTAACTTTATTTTACGCATAGCTTTTTACGAACTCATATTTAATATCCGGCCAATATGTTTATTAATTAAAAGCTTTTAAGTCCAAAGTGATCTATATTGAGATTATGGTATTACTTTGTTTCAATGCTTTCTTTATGTCATGTTTCTTTACTTTTCATACATTGCAAACTAAGAAGGACATAAGATCATTTTGTTAAAAATAAGGTCTACATGTTTCTCCTAATCAAAAATATAAATTTGTCATTCAATATGTGAGACCAGTAAATAATAGTGTTTTTTTTAATCCAGTTCACGTTGATGGAAAACTGCACATATTATGATGATGTATGTGCGCTTGACCAGTTTATTCCAAGTGGTCTTAATTATTATATACTGTTTGAGATTTTTTTTAAATAATGTAAATGTCTCCAGTGATATTAAAACCCATGACTTACATGTCAAAAGTTGGATACTTTAGTTATTTTATATTCTGTAACCTTGGTAAATCTATTCGCGATAACAAAGATGATGATAACAATCAATCTATTTGTCTAAAAAAGAAGGATGGATCCAGAAGTTTTAAAAATTTAAGTGATTATATAAAGATAACAGAAAGTATATCACTCTGAAACAAATTTTTGAAACATTTTGTTTAGCCGACATTTTCATGAACATTTTTATGTCTATCTACAGTAATTTGACCATTCCCAAGAACATACTCGTACGGCGTTTTATTACTATTGTAAGACCATGACGTGATTCATGTCGCTGTGTTAATATAATGTGATCCTTATAAACGTTATTAGTTCAATCGAAATAATAGAAACGCTGGTATTAATTTAAATAATAAATGGTTTGACGACATTTTAAGTGGCCAGGGTCAATTTCGTGCTGCATACAGTTATCGTAAAACAAATGTCTGACTGTAATGAAGATACATCTGGCTTGACAGTAGGAAGTTCAAAGGTAGGGGTATCGTAATTGTTGTGTGTTGAGGAAGTGAGGTAAGCCATCGGAGATTTTTCTTTTTTGTTTTGACACAATATCACCTATAATGTTTTATTTACTTTCTATAGCTTTTAAAAATTCAGTACATTCAGTCAACTAGTTTGCTTGCTATTTTGCGATTTTGTATTTTAGTTTGAGCATATGACACGTGGAAATCAAACAAAATTTCAAATTACTACAAATTACTGGATAACGAAATACTTTCTTTAAAATTCAGCTATCGTTATAATATGGGGATAAAACGAGAATGTTTATGTTACATAATCAAATGTGAAAATTAAGTATGTAGACGACTTTCCTTTTTCGACTTACTCTTAAAATAAACTTTTCTATTAGCTGAAAAATTATCAGACCCCGTCCTTAAGGTAGTAATTCCATTTTCATACACAACATGTTAGATGGTATTAGCGATATTGTGATATGTCAGTGAGGTTTGTGGGTTTCATTGTGCAATCGACATTAAACGTTTTATCTAAAATTTCTTCAACGTGTTTCCTTTGTTTAACAAAACTATTAATGCTACAATGCATATATATGGTTAATTATGACGAACGAACTCTTACTCGTATTCGTTAAATTCGATAAATAAAACATTGGATTACAGTGGAATTGTGCGGTAAAATTGCTTAAAATTACTGTAGTATGGTAACGTTGCTATTTTTATTTTCGATATCCTTTCAGTAGTCTTTGATTTGCATAGTTAAGATTTGTAAAAGATGTCTGAAGTACCATCAGTTATGACTTACATACTTATAAATATAGTGGGTTTATTTTTACAAATAATAATTCGCATAAACCTGAACCCTATTTCAATTTTAAAAATCATTTTTTATTAAAACCTACATAATTAAAATTGAAGATTCATAAGACAAAATAGTCCATGCACGAATTAGATGTTCTTCAGATAATCGTTCAATAGAAGGCCTATATGAAAGACATGATAGAGAAAATAGGAAACGCATTTTTTTTTAAATGATAAACGTAATTAAAATTGTGTTTTGGTTGGCCCGTCTACATGGAACACAGACCTAAATTATAACCACGATACTTTTGTCCTGATCCTTACTTTAAAGTATATATTTTAAAGGGGTATTGTAATTGGTGTGTGTTGAGGAATTATGTAATGTTTTGATTTCAGTCTCATTTTTTCCATATGCATAAGAGTATATATAAAACCAGACCTGATATTGTTTATTTATTTATTTATTTATTTATTTATTTATTTATTTATTTATTATTTATTTATTTATTTATTTATTTATTTATTTATTTATTTATTCATTCATTCATTCATTCATTCATTCATTCATTCATTCATTCATTCATTTATTTATTTATTTATTTATTTATTTATTTATTTATTTATTTATAATTCAGGTATAATTATTATATAAAAGTTACATCTGAGATCGTAAATTTGTATTAAACATTATTTTCTCAGCAAGACGTATACGGTTGACAATTGCAAACGCTACTTGCCATTTGATACGTCAAGGCGTATGCTTTGCCAGACAAACAAATGGCAAAATACTAATGGTATGTAATATTCGAAGCGAGCGCCGCTCACCAAAATCTAGTAATTTTGATAATGGTAAAATTGTCTAGACCGAAACTGACATATTAATATAAATCTTTGCCTGATACAAATATGCCCATGTGTTCTAAGCTTTACCCAGTTTTGTTTTTCTTCCTAAGAAAGCGTCCATTTTCTTAAGTCATTAACATAGTTTTTTTTGTGATGGACTTCTTTCAAAAACACAGCCCACGCGTTTAATTGTCTTCGTTTGAGAAGACCAAATCATTAAAATTATACATGTATATACAGAGAGAGATCACGATATAGAGAGAAAAGAGAATGGAGAGACAAACAGAGACAGAAGAGACAGAGCTGTAGAGAAAGGGACAGACAGACAAACAAACAGCGACTGACAGAGAGACAGAGACTGACAAACAGACATTCAGAGACTGACATACAAAAAGAGAGAGAAAAACAGAAACCAGATAGACAGAGACAGATATAGACAGAGATAGACAAGACAGACATAGAAAAGGGAACAGACGGACAGAAAGAGGAGACAGGAGATGAACGAAAGATAAAAAAAAATATACGTATTTTGTAGGCAGTTTAACCATTTCATTACACATTCAACGTGTTTACTACGCAATACGAGTTTAACAATATTCCCAGCTCACATGCTGTTGGCTGTCCTTTATTTCAAATGTTAGATTAACGTATGAAAAAGCTGGGGTAAACTGGGTTCAGTATCTAATTAATCAACGCATGTATCAACGTTTGCAAAAATTGCTCTGAACTGACCCTCGGGGTTACATTTTGGCTTACTTCCCTGCTACATACGTTGCGGAAACACGTCTAAATGTAAAACCAATTTAAGCAAATTAACATTAGTGTCCCATTCAAAATCTTAAATAATATCTTCGAATACAGAAAAGAGACTTAAACCAAAGGAAGCTATGTATGGAAAATATGATTGAAATAATTTACTGCTGCATAAAACAATGAATACTGATTTCTTGTGGGTTTTTTTTCTTTTTAAAATGTATTGTACAACAACATTCTGCCTGTGTGAAATTATTTCAGCTCTTCCGATTAAATTGTCGGCAGGATGAAAAATGAGTTGCACTGACATAACTCATGCCAGGTTTCCTGGGAGACGTAATCTTACCGCGTTTTATTGCTTAAGGTGAAATTAAACACATCTACAACCATCAATTCTAGCATTAAACTTAGAAATGAGATGACCGAACAGTCAATATGAATACATTCTCTCGTAGCAAAGCACATAGACAACACATGTTTATAATTTTTTTTGCAAATAGATAATGTATAATTGAGAATGCATCGGCATGACATTAAATTCTTAAAATGATAAAATGTTGTTTGATTAATTTTTTATCCTCATAAATTAATTTACAAAGGGGGCAAATAAGCTTTAAGAAATACATATTTTCAGTGTTAAATTAACCGGCGTTCCGGCAGTTTCCGTTCATATATGACAATTGTGCTAAATAACGACATAGTTCACAAGGAAAATTGAATGTGTACATTTAGCGAACAGTTCTTATAAAGACTTTAACTTTTTTTGTCGCAGTATATTGGTGCGTAAATGTTTTAAATTTGGAACGTTTATCTATTCTATATGATTATGTGAACGAGGCATATTTTTCAATACACAAGTTCACTAACAGGTGTTATTTGTTTTTTAAAGAAATAGGTAGAATTCCTATTCATAAAGGACAAATACAACATCTATATTGCATTTTGTTTAGCAATCGATTTATTGATTTATAATTTCCTTTAGAGCTAAACATCAAGAGAGCAAATTAACCGGCTCAGATATCAGTATGGAAAGACGGTCACAATCAATAACTGCTAAAAGCGTGTATGAATAGAACGTTTTTTTTTTTAATCTGGGTTCCTTGATCTGGGTACACAAGGGCGTTGTTCTATAGACGTTGGTAAGTTTACCTTAACTGTTGCGTGTTGTTTTTTGCTTGACCATCAGCTCATACTTAAAAACAGTAAACCTTATGCTGCTGATATGAGTCGAATAAGCAACCAGAAACATGCCCAAAAATCCATTTCTAATGCATTTAAATGTTGAAACAAGAATGGCATAACAATCTTGGCATAAACCTTATACAAGTCTATCAGTTCCATTACATGCACGTGATTAATCTGATTTAACTGGGTGGATAATTGGTAGAACATCAACCCCACTGAAGTTAAATCACGTCTAGAGGCATATTATATACAAACTTTACTTATTTATTTATTTATTTTTATACATTGGTATCAATCCCAAACATCAAAAATTAACGAACAACGTCACGATTACATCACTTCCTGTCAAAGTGTTCCGAAACTGCGTTGATAGTTGCATGTGGCTATAAATGCAATGTGTTTTATGAACTAACTAGAGAGCAGTGACGCAAAGCATCAAAGGTCGCCCTTTGGGGTTCTGATCAACAATGGAACATTTTGTCTAACAACAAAATTGACCAAGAAACAGCAAAAACTTGTTGTTATTAAAACAATAACAATGCTGTCAAATGATTATATCTTACAATTATATGCAATAACGAAGTGTCTTTGGGACCATAGGACATTCCGAATACAAACAACAGAACAGAGCATATCCACAAGGCAGTTAATGTACTATATAGATATGACCTTCTCAAAGAATGTTAACAAAAGACGGCTACGTGTCATTAAGACGGAATAAAAGTCATTATCTTGATTGATGGCAATCTATGCATCACTTTCATTGATTACTACATTTAGTAGTCAATATTAAGAGATATACCTACACGCTTACTGCAGGCACAAGTCAATCAAATCTTTGTCTCGGCTTGTAGTTTACTGTGCTTAAACAGTCAGAAACACCTATTAACTTAAGCTTAACTTATTCCAATAACATAAAATAATCTTAAACAAATTTATTTGCCACAAGATACAGACCATACAATCAATAATGACCCTTTACCTGACTCGAATGTAATTGAAATTAGCTAAAAGCACCAATTTAACCCGTCTAAATAATGCTACTAATTACCTGGCAAAATGTATCTATTTCAAGCGCATTGTGCTATACAATTAAGACATTAAAGCATAATCAATAAGAATATATAAGACAAAGTCCTATGAGCATTGCAACGTGTACAGACATTGAAAAGACACAGGACCGAGGTATTCACATGCACGCCAAATGTAAAAGTGAGAACAAACCTGTGATGAGTCATTTAACAATAAGAGCAAACCCGACAGTTACCGCCTTGGAACGGTCAGTCGGCAATATGGACCGGCTGGGTTGCGTTATCCTAAGAGCATTCGACTGCCCTAAAGAGGTCCCGTGTTCAAATGTTTTACGTCTTTGGTATTTATTATTTTTTTCCGTCTTAGCATATTTACATTTACATATCAGGCATTAATTTCAAGCACCTTTTTAAACACGGGTACAGGGGCAACGTTAACAACGTTATTTTGACAATGATCAATAGCATTTTTTCAATATTTAACAAATGTGGAAATTTTTGGGTTGTTTGTTTGTCGAATACAATCTGAAAAATAAATTTCTTCGCGGAAGTTTATTCAAAAGTATATTTTTTCAGACATATTGTGTTATTTAAAAATTCAGAAAAAAAACATTCTGACAAAAATAATAAGGTATACCTAGTTAACGTATTCTTTATTAGCTTATTGAGATTGTTGTTCCTGTTCCTGTATAGTCGTTGTTGTTTCTATTGTTTTGGTTGTTGTTGTTTCGTCGGTAAAAATACCTGTTATTTTTTCCTCGTTCGAAATAAAACTTCAATTGCTGGAACTATGCGACAAATGATTGACTATGTGAATTCTAACAATTGTAGTAATCTTTGGAGAATGTACTTAATTTCGTAGAAAGTTCACGTATGCATTTTTATGACAACAATTTATAATTTCTTAAAATTAAATACAATTCTGCTCAATATCACTGTTAGGAAGCTAAATCCAAACAAGTTCATGAATTAATGCAGTACATGCAAAAACAGATATGAGAATCGATCGGGTTTTTTTTTTTGCGTTTCCTTCTGACTCCAACCATTTTGGATCCATTCATCACGCTATGCATGTCAAGACGACAGTTAGACTGTCCTTGAGAAAATCTCCAAATCTTGTGTTAATGTTTACCAGAGATTTGCTGCTCAAAAGTCGAACATGTTTTGAATATTATGCGTTGTATTCTAACGAACCAATCCCAAATTTGCACAAAAGAACTCATGTTAGTTAAAGATAAAAATAGCATGGATTGTATGTGCAATACCATAGAAACGATATTAACGAGCATGTGAACACATGATCGAAAGATATGATACATTTTAATAACCACTGTATGATAACAAACGATATTATGGCCAACTGCATTTACAATACTTGCTAAGAATCGATGTGCATTCAGCCAAAATTGATCTATATATATTTCCAATAAGATCTTCGACAGAACATTGACCGTATTTGGTGAAATATAACCTCAGGCAAATATCTGGAGAGAACCAATGCTGTCCAGATTTCAGACGTACGCAAATAGTTGCTTCTCGACTTTGAAGATGGCTCGAAGATCTTCATTTTATGAAAATAATGTTTTACTTTTATTTTTGGTAAAGGTTATATCTATGAAAATTAGAAGACATGACGTGTTGTAAATGTTCTGTAAAAATACATCAAAGAGGCAGTTTAAATATAAATGTAGAAGTTTTCGATGGATATACGCTATGCGAAATTAAAAGAATTGCTTCTAGCAGGCAATACATTTAGACTTACATATAGAGGATTTCCGCTCGTACAATATGTTGGCAATTCCCTTCAAGAAGGTTATTAGCAGTTCTATTCAAATAGTTACTATAGTATGACAAGAAAAACAGATGTTCCTGTACTTTAATTAGGACAAAAATATTTGAAAGTATTGTTTAATATCAGGAATATTAAAAATATGTTATCAACCTTGACATAATCTTTAGACACAAATGTATGCAAAACACATATATTTGTTGTTTTTTACTACATCAAAAGGATGGGTTAGTAATCAAAATTAAGAAGTGAAGTAAAATGATAAATTGCGACTAGTTTAACCCATATATAACAATTACACTGTTTTTACCTTCAATTTTAGTTTTCAAGTAACTTGACAAACACTATGCACAGAAAACACTTACATAAGACGAATCTGTTTAAATGAGATCCGCCCTTGCAATATCCATGTTAAGGTATATAGTTTGGTCTAGCACAAACGCTCACGTTCACGCACACACGCGCACCCTCCCGCACAGACAATAGAATCCCCACTCGCTGGCACACATATAAATCCACACAAAGCCTCCAGCATTTTTACATACATATAATATTATATTCTTGGTCAGAACTGTATAATATATGTCAGTTGAACGTGTTACATATATGCTAAAATTCAATATCAGTTTATATAAATAATTTATATAAAATGGTTTATTTTTCCAATAAATGTTTCAGAAATGGATTTGTCAACGTAACTGTGTGTTTTAATGTTTATGTTCTTGTGAGTGATGTGCAATAACAGCGCATTGAAGCATGAGTAAAATTAATGTTGATAGATTGTGTCTCTACGGGGCGATTAAACTGGCAATTTAAATGCATAACACGCTATCCTATTTAGTAAAGTGACATTTATTCTAAATTGTTTCACGTTGTTTAGAAATGTTTTTAATTGATTTTATTTGAAAATAAGCAGTGAGCTGCAGAAAAAAAAAATTTGTTTTCTAAGGTATTGCATAAACATCAATTGATACGGTGTGCATCTAGGTAACCAGTGTTTATGAAACGGTGTTTGACATTCTGCATCCATCTTCTTTGAGACATGCGCATTGAAATATCAGTTATTCACCCTGCCTTTACAAAGAAGTTTTTATCGCACGATATAAATTACACGATACTTATCAACACATATAGCAAATGTGACTGGAGACATTTTCTGTGAGTGATAGAATATAATTTGAACGTCTATCGTCTGGAATAAAAAAAGTAATTGCCTCAGGGAAGAAACATTTCAAATAAAACAAATAAAATGGATTTATCTAATTTTAAGCATTTCTTTAATAAAATTAAAGACTTTTTATAAAAAAAATACTTTAAATTTGCGAAAATCAAATGCATACAGTCAGTAATCGAATGAATGAAAAGTATTGTGTTGAAACAAAATAACAATCGATAACATTATTTATCAAAAGGAGAAAATGGTATAATACACATTTCCCTACATTTCCTTGTATATAAATAATTTAACAGAAGAGACGGTTAAGGGAATGTACAGATATGTTTTGCCCCGGGCTAACAATTTAGCTTAACATGACTGTCTTGCACCATACTCCTTATTTTCTTAAATGTTGGAACTGAATGCTTGATTGAGAGAATAGCTCGACTGAAGTTATACACCCAGCAGCAATGTGCAATTTTCATTTAACATTTTAACAAAGGAATTATTAGATTCAATTGGACATTTTGCTAATGAGGCTTACTTAATACTTTATATTTTTCAGGAGTCTTAATCACTCATGATTTAGTTAAATGCACTTAATACATTTAATATGGAAGGTCGTCCAGAAGACACGCAATGCGCCAGTGGACTTTTCTTTCCCAAAATAGCTTGTATAGCATTAACGGCTGTCATATTGTCGCTACAATATTATCCAAAACAGAAGGCGCGGCAAATGAAGCCTTTTTATTTTGCACGTTTTATCGTTCTTTGCTGTCTGCTTATTTAAAAGAATATAGAGATGTAATCAACAGGTCCATTGCAGGCTTCTGTCACGCCATCGGATGACATCAATCTTCTTTATCAGGATAATAAATAATATCTGTTTAGGACAACTGAGAAATATAACTGAATAAACTTTTTGAACTGTATTTATTGTTAGGTAAAGCCTAGGGTTTGGTTCCTGTTTTCAAAATATTAGTATATTTTGACTTAATGCAGTTAGTCTGCTAAGGCATAAAGGAACCACTGCCAAACTGATTGGCTAGCAAAACAGCGGATTATTTTTATAATCAGTAGTAGTAGAAGAAGTAGTATAAATTGTTGTTGTTAAAGTAGTATTAGTAGTTGTATAAACATTTATTATTATCATTGTTATTATTATTATTATTATTATTATTATTATTATTATTATTATTATTATTATTATTATTATTATTATTATTATTATTATTATTATTATTATAATGATCATTATTATTATCTTTATTATTATTGGTGGTGGTGGTGGTATTATAGCCATTTAATTATTCAACTTAATTTTCTACAATTACAATTGCACATGCTTTTTGCCATATTGCCCAGCGCGTCTTATGAAGTATATTATTGTATAATTAATAGCACGCGTACCATCATAAAACAAATATAACAAGTAAATAAAACAAACATATCGCCGATATAGTTTATGGCTCATGAAAAAAATTATACTACAGTTGTTATGTTTACTGCGCGTTACTACGAACTGCCATGCCGTTCTTACTTCAAATACCGTGTTTATACACCAAAAAAACCTATATGGTATCTATTATGAAGGCAAGTAATCTTTCTTTTTAAAACTGTAGCTATCTACTATATTATGGACAATTTTAAATATGTACTTTGATCGTTCTTACTCTGTAACTTTCTAATTTTACATTTATATATGCATTGACGTACAATTGTCGATTCGCCGGAGTATATTCTGCATTATCCCGAATGTAACGTTGCTTTTCTTTTCATTTTCCTTGCTGAAATTACCAGTTGTACTTTAATAAAGAAACCACACTATAAGGGTGCATATAGATACTAGACATTCATGTTACTGAGCAATATATACATGTACCCCATTATTGGATTTTAACTGCCTGTACGTCAGAAGGCAATTGATACGAATATTTATATCGATAGCAGACGTATACACTCTAGAACAATGTATTCAGGAGACATGATATTCCTTAACACGTCAATCTGAAGAAGATAATGATATAAATAGCATTTACTGTCCTTTTATGACTCATGTTATTAAATGAGTTTTTACCACAAACATGTCACCTCAAACGAAGAGGTTGGTTACTATTTAAGCATATTTATAATGTTATTTCAGCTTTTAACAAACCTGGAAATAGCATAATAAAACTTGGTAATTATATATCTCTTATAAAATATGTCCAGTTTGCACATTGTCTGCATTTTATTGTCCGTATTCCTAGCTTTGTTTATTCTTTGCTTAGATAGTACGCTTATGATTAAGTGTATTATATTATATTGGAAATGATTTGACAAGTGTAAGAAATATGCAAGCAGATAAATAAAAAAGCTCATCAGATTCTTACAAGATTTTCGAAACGACGTTTTGCAAACATTTTAAAAAATATCAGTGTTTCAATATATTGAAGCAATTGTTATCAGAGACGGCATAACTGAAATATATATCTACTGCTCCTTCTTTATAATTCCGCATCAAAGTCAGTCTAGACAGAGTTCTCATGTTTTCAAAATATTTTGATTTCTAAATAGTCATTTAAATATCACAAACGCAAAAACTACCTCCAGGTACCGGAGGCCTCGGGATGGATCCCGAGCTGAGCCGCGACATACCGAAGTCGGTAAAAATGGTAGTAGCTAAGGCTCAATCAAAAATTAAGGCAGCACTATATTTGTTTCAAGAGGTCACCTTCTCCAGATAACTGAAATACTGTAGATCGGACAACAAACCCAATAAACAAACAATAAACAAACATAAATTGACCTATCAAGATGCATGGTCTTGTAAATTATTACAGAAAAAAAAAATAAAAAAGCAGGGCTAGTCCATGCAAAGTATGTACATGCGTTCCAAAGTAACGACATATAGTGTGAACCTTCTAAGAAACAAATGCGTGCTTACCTGTATGTATTTTGGATATTAAAATAGTTAATTCTATTTATTTCTTCTGTAATATTTATACAACATATGTAAAATATCGTGCATATATTTTGAGAAAATATTAAAAACATTTTTTTAGAAGTACACTGTAACTTAAGTATCATTCATAGGAAAAGAATGATATAGTTTAACAACAAAGAGTGAGCCATTTTTATTCTTACGGTATACATAGCTTCAAAAATTCAAAAGTATTTTTGAGTGTCCTACTAGCAAAGAATAAGAAAATAAGGCAATATGTTATGATTTATGCCACATAAATTAACAGTCAAAAAAAAGGAATGACACAACTCACATGCCATACAAATATAACTGTTGACAGGTCACAAAAATACTAGGACGAAACTGTATATTCAATAGAACTAACCCAACAGTTACCGCCATGAAACGGTTGGTCTGGTAACGGTCAGTTGCGAAAAATATGTAAATTCACTTACGTATGATGTGTAACGTATGAATCCACATTATCTCTTTGTGTTTTACATTTGTTTCAGGTAAATGTATTATTGCTAGATGGGCCGATCCTTAAATTGGTATTAGGTCTGGTGATACGTTCTGTCTTTTCGACGGAAAATACGATTATTACAGTATCTCTCTTTCGCTTACAGAATGCAGTTGTTACTTAAGATGACGTTGTTGTTGTTTTCATACATTGCCTGAAAGGAGAAAAAGTGTTTATCTAGTATAGAAGGTTTTGCTGTATATTAATAATAGCATAATGACTCAAACAATTATTTGCAGTTTCTAATAAAATACAATACATTGTAATCATATGTGTTATGTCGCACCTTCCTACAAACACAATCACACACGCACGCACGCACGCACGCACACACACACGCTGATAAAAATAAGGTTTACTTATATATATATATATATATATATGTGTGTGTGTGTTAGTGTTAGTGTGTGTGTGTGTGTGTGTGTGTGTGTGTGTGACTGGATGTGGTCAAGATGATTGGTGCCTACCATGAACTGAATGTTTTATGTCACAATAATACCTCACCAATCTCATCAATTAGGTGATATCTGCGTGACAAAGTGACAGTAGATCAATTTTGTATGTAATAATGATATTTACTAGATTGTTGCGAGCCAGTATAAAACTGTAGCCGCTTTATATAGTCCAAACATTTGACGTCTGCTTTCTGACTTTACTAAACTATGCAAATCAGATATCACTTAATGAGTTTGAATTTGCTAGCTAGTTGGACGGAAAGAAAACAAGAAAAATAAAATTTATGAGTGTCGTGTTGATTAAAATATGTTTGCTGATTCTGTTTTTCAGGTTGTTGTTGTTTGTTGTTGTTGTTGTTGTGGTGGTGGTTTGTAGTAATTAAGAAGTAATTAATATATGTCTTGTTTGTTGTTGTATAAACAGTAATTGAATTATATTGCTGAATGTTGTATTTTCTTACTGAAATGATTTTATATTCTAAATTCTAATAAGCTTCCAAAAGATTGTATCTTAACTAGTACAAATTAAGGCACTTTTCACCTTACTTTATATTACCTTAATTTAATCAATGCCAAAACTGCATCGCCTGTAATAGATGATTAAATTAGAAAAAAAAATGATCATGCAATGCTTGTCAGCCTGAGATTTCAGTTGTTTAAAATATCTTTAACCCTGCTCGTTCGTCTCCATACAATCTTTGGCAAAAAGACAGCATGTGCATAGCTTAAGGACAGCTTGCACTTTTTGTAAAAACCTCTCGCGTTGCAGAATTGACAAAAATGCTTAGAACACACTTCTTTGTTAATATTTTAATTACCGATCTTAAAGGGTTGTTTTAAATGAATTTAAATTATACCAAACCCAATTAAACGAACTTTTCACCTTGGGTTAAACGATCTTTTAAGCAACACTTATTCTGAAATAGTAAATGACAGAAATTAGTCAGTAAACCATTTAAATTTAATGCTTCGTGACATGGCATGTATTAGCATATTTCAGATTTATTCGTAGGCACCATCTTAACAAAATACAGCATTATTATAACTGTAATGTAAAATTACCATCAGAATGCTGAGAGAGTGAGGTCTTTAAGCTTTCTTTAATACACTGACTTTTATATTTGCGAATCACTCAGTTTACACAGAAGGCCAGCAAATGAGATACACAATTTACAAAGAGAGATTGACTGCTCGACACATTGTTTGATATGATAAAGAAATATCCACTATAATGCAAAGGAAACACCATTAGACAAATTGGTAAAAAAATTTATGTAAAAAAGAGGCCAAGATTTCACTAAATACTTCCTATGGTAATAGTGTAGTGGGATAAAACCCATTCATAGAAAAGTCTTCAAATTAAAAATAGTTTATTTTTGTTCTTCAAAACACAACCCTTCTTCTTCCTATTTCATTATTGTAATATAAAATCTGTGAAAGATTTACTGACTGTTTTATACGTTTTTCGAGTTTGTACGGTGTTAAAGCCCACTGATTCATTAGTCTGTATAAGTAGTATACAGATAATTAGTGTTTCTGGTTAACTCTTATATGGATAAGGACAAATAAAACTTCGTTTTTTGGGGGCATTGATATAACGTCTTCTTCAACATTCTTAGCTCTGAGATAACATATTATTCTCACATAAAAAAATGTCAAGGTGATTGTCGATGGTAGCTTAATAGCATTTTCTTTGACGCCTTTGTGGGTTTAAGTTATTAGTTTAATGCGTGTGTATGTGTTATTTATATTATTAGTGATATTACATATAAAAGAAAGTGCATCGTGAATACTTAAGATAATTGGTATTGCCTACCAATAAAAAAATCAAGTGAATATACAAGCACACTTTAACTTATTCTGCTTAAATCGTTTTAAATGCTTTCTTTACGTCATGTTTCTTTACTTTTATACAAAGAAGGACAAAGGATCATTTTGTTAAAAATAAGGTCTGCATGTTTCTCCTAATCAAAAATATAAATTTGTCATTCAATATGTGAGACCACTAATTAATAGTGTTTTTTAATTTAGTTCACGTTAATGGACAACTGCACATATGATGATGTACGTGCGCTTGACCAGTTTATTCCAAGTGGTCTTAATTATTATATACTGTTTGAGATTTTTTTTTAAATAATGTAAATGTCTCCAGTGATATTGAAAGCCATGACTTCCATGTCAAAAGTTGGATACTTTAGTTATTTTATATTCTGTATCCTTGGTAAATTCATTTGCGATAACAAAGATGATGATAACAATCAATCTATTTGTCTAAAATAGAAGGATGGATCCGGAAGTTTTAAAAATTTAAGTGATAATATAAAGATAACAGAAAGTACATCACCCTGAAACAAATATTTGAAACATTTTGTTTAGCCGACAATTTTCATGAACAGTTTTCTGTCTATCTACAGTTATTTGGCTATTCCAAGTTGATAAGAACATTCTCATACGGTGTTTTATTACTAGTATAAGAACCATGACGTGATTCATTCGCTGTGTTAATATAATGTGATCCTTATTAAAGTTATTAGTTCAATCGAAATAATAGAAACGCTGGTCTTAATTTAAATAATAAATGGTTTGACGACATTTTAAGTGGTCAGGGTTAATTTCGTACTGCATACAGTTATTGTAAAAAAAATGTCTGACTCTAATGAAGATACATCTGGCTTGATAGTAGGAAGTTCAAAGGTAGGGGTATTGTAACTGGTGTGTGTTGAGGAATTGGGGTAAGCCATCGGAGATTTTTCTTTTTTGTTTTGACACAATATCACCTATAATGTTTTATTTACTTTCTACAGTTTTTAAAAATGCAGTACATTCAGTCAACTAGTTTGCTTGCTATTTTTCGATTTTGAATTTTAGTTTGAGCATATGACACATGGAAATCAAACACAATTTCAAATTACTACAAATTACTGGATAACGAAATACTTTCTTTAAAATTCAGCTATCGTAATAATATGGGGATAAAACGAGAATGTTTATGTTACATAATCAAATGCGAAAATTAAGTATGTAGACGACGTTCCCTTTTCGACTTACTCTTAAAATAAACTTTTCTATTAGCTGAAAAATTATCAGACCCCGCCCTTAAGGTAGTAATTCCATTTTCATACACAACATGTTAGATGGTATTAGCGATATTGTGATATGTCAGTGAGGTTTGTGGGTTTCATTGTGCAATCGACATTAAACGTTTCATCTAAAACTTCTTCAACGTGTATCCTTTGTTTAACAAAACTATTAATGCTACAATGCATGTATTTGGGTAATTATGACGAACGAACTCTTGCTCGTATTCGTTAAATTCGATAAATAAAACATTGGATTACAGTGGAATTGTGCGGTAAAATTGCTTAAAATTACTGTAGTATGGTAACGTTGCTATTTTTATTTTCGATATCCTTTCAGTAGTCTTTGATTTGCATAGTTAAGATTAGTAAAAGATGTCTGAAGTACCATCAGTTATGACTTACATACTTATATATATAGTGTGTTTGTTTTTACAAATAATAATTCGCATAAACCTGAACCCTATTTCAATTTTAAAAATCATTATAATTAAAATTGAAGATTCATAAGACAAAATAGTCCATGCACGAATTAGATGTTCTTCAGATAATCGTTCAATAGAAGGCCTATATGAAAGACATGATAGAGAAAATAGGAAACGCATTTTTTTTAAATGATAAACGTAATTAAAATTGTGTTTTGGTTGGCCTGTCTACATGGAACACAGACCTAAATCATAACCACGATACTTTTGTCCTTACCTGATTCTTACTTTAATATATGTGTTCTTCTAAAGCTAGTTTTAGGAAGTATTAGACAGCTTGTCAATATGACTTTAAATGGAAATGTAATAATGCCAACCATGTTAATAATTGTTTTGGCAGTTCGTGTGTCCATACCCAAACTTGATACGAGGCCTATTCCGGGTTATCAACATAGCACCGGATAGTTGTGAATTAAAATGAGTTTTGTGTTAATGACCAAAAAACTTATTTACGATATGCATTTTAGCATAACAGTAATACAAGAAAAAAAGACTCAGAGACTTCCTTTAACCTAATTTCGTATTAAGAAAATACTATTTATCAATGTCACCAAATTCTAGGTCTGATGAGGTTGCCTTTTGTCGCCAGTCTTTTCGTTTGTACCATGGACTGTGTTTGTCTGTTGAAGCGTTCCTATTATCGTCATTATTTGGGAAATTGATGTCAATGCGTACTGAAAGCATCATTACGTGTACCGAAATATCCGTGTATTATTTTCGGGTCTAAACAAGTAATTATTCAAGAGGAGTACTCATTATGAATTCCAATGAATGAGAATTGGTCAACATGAAATTAAATACACAAAAAAACTACAACTTTTTACTTGAAATAGCCATTCGCAGAAAACAAAATGCACATAATAATTGGGATAAATTTACATTAAAACAACTAGTATCATTTAAGTTTTATAATCAGAGAAGAAAAATACAAGAAAAAATCACGAAGGTTTAAAAAGAAGCAAAAGTGAGGCTTGTATACTTAACAACTTATAAAATTTAAGCCCGAACTATGAGCACACTTAAATTTTATTTATAAGATTATCATGGTATTAATATACTACAAAATAATGAATTGTATCTAAATACAATATCGGACAATTAAGTACCTCAAGTAGGTGGTAAATAATGTGTTGAATACAAGTGTTTTCTTAACTAGCTTATACTTCCTTCTTCTTCAGTATTACATATAACGTGTAAAGAGAAATTTTGTCGCCATGCATATTTGACACTTTATATGCATTGCGGTATGTATAATCTCATTTATCATTTTAAGATTAAGACATAGCTTTTAATTCAAGTATATTAATTGTCGGTTTATTAGTTTCTATTACTATCTACAATATCACGTATTAAAAGCCATATTTATTTCTCTTTGCAAAACTGAAAAATTTTACCAAAGCTGTAAATAAAGAATGTGTATTTATGAAAATATGCTCTGGCACACATTATATAGGTGTATTATATCGAACATTTTGATTATAATGTAACGGTTTAATTTTATTTGTATTTTTCAAAACTTATAAATCATATCTATTAGAGAAATTAAAATAAACGTTTTACACTTTCTCTTAGTGAGTGTACGCATGGCCAGCATATGTGAACTTCGATTGTTTTAAAAAAATGTACTAATATAAGTCGTAATTTGTGTCTATTTAAAAAGTGGGCAACTACGAAAGTTGAACATTTTAGTTCGTTTACTTAAAATAGTGGGCTTCACTCGTTTACAGTCGTTAAAGCTTTTTTGACGACTTGGCTACTTTTATCATTTATATTTAATAAATGAGTTATCATCAGTTTACTTAAAACGTCGTTTTATATAATAAAACCAGTTTTATAATTAATAATTAAATAATAACATCACATTCATTCAAGCGATAAATTAAATCTAAATTTGTGTATCTCATAATTTCATTTACCGACCTGAGCACCAACAACAATTATTTAATTACTATAAGCAAACACAACAATGTAATGGATGGCGAATCTCCGAGAAATATAAATATTTTTAGATCTTTGCATTGAAACATATCAATAAAGACGGTGCGTGTTTGTTCATGAAACTTTTTATGTCAACGGTGCCCTGATAAACTTAAACTTAATTAAAATGAACCATCTTGATTAAATAGTTAAACGATTCCAATATAAGACTTATGTAATGTTTTGATTTCAGTCTCATTTCCTCCATATTCATAAGAGTATATATAAAACCAGACCTAATATTGTTTATTTATTTATGTTTTTATTTATTTATGTTTTTATTTATTTATTTATTTATTTATTTATTTATTTATTTATTTATTTATTTATTTATTTTATTTATTTATTTATTTATTTATTTATTTATTTATTTATTTATTTATAATTCAGGTATAATTGTTATATAAAAGTTACATCTGAGATCGTAAATTTGTATTAAACATTATTTTCTCAGCAATACGTATACGGTTGACAATTGCAAACGTTACTTGCCATTTGATACGTCAAGTCGTATGCTTTGCCAGACAAACAAATTGCAAAATACTAATGGTATGTAATATTTGAAGCGAGCGCCGCTCACCAAAATCTAGTAATTTTGATAATGGTAAAAGTTGTCTAGACCGAAACTGACATATTAATATAAATATTTGGCAGCCTGATACAAATATGCCCATGTGTTCTAAACTTTACCCAGTTTTGTTCTTCTTCCTAAGGAAGCGTTCATTTTCTTAAGTCATTAGCATAGTTTTTCTGTGATGGACTTCTTTCAAAAACACAGCCCACGCGTTTAATTATCTTCGTTTGAGAAGACCAAATCATTAAAATTATACATGTTTATACAGAGAGAGATCACGAGATAGAGAGAGAGAGACGAGAATGGAGAGACAAACAGAGACAGAAGAGACAGAGCTGTAGAGAAAGGGACAGACAGACAGACAAACAGACAGCGACTGACAGAGACAGAGACTGACAAACAGACATTCAGAGACTGACAGATAAAAAGAGAGAGAAAAACAGAAACCAGATAGACAGAGACAGATATAGACAGAGATAGACAAGACAGACATAGAAAAGGGAACAGACGGACAGAAAGAGGAGACAGGAGATGAACGAAAGATAAAAAAAAATATACGTATTTTGTAGGCAGTTTAACCATTTCATTACACATTCAACGTGTTTACTACGCAATACGAGTTTAACAATATTCCCAGCTCACATGCTGTTGGCTGTCCTTTATTTCAAATGTTAGATTAACGTATGAAAAAGCTGGGGTAAACTGGGTACAGTATCTAATGAATCAACGTATGTATGAACGTTTGTAAAAATTGCTCTGAACTGACCCTCGGGGTTACATTTTGGCATAATTCCCTGCTACATACGTTGCGGAAACACGTCTAAATGTAAAACCAATTTAAGCAAATTAACATTAGTGTCCCACTCAAAATCTTAAATTATGTCTTCGAATACAGAAAAGAGACTTAAACCAAAGGAAGCTATGTATGGAAAATATGATTGAATTAATTTACTGCTGCATAAAACAATAAATACTGATTTCTTGTTGTTGTTTTTTCTTTTTAAAATGTATTGTACAACAACATTCTGCCTGTGTGAAATTATTTCAGCTATTCCGATTAAATTGTCGGCAGGATGAAAAATGAGTTGCACTGACATAACTTATGCCAAGTTTCCTGGGAGACGTAATCTTACCGCGTTTTATTGCTTAAGGTGAAATTAAACACATCTACAACCATCAATTCTAGCATTAAACTTAGAAATGAGATGACCGAACTGTCAGTATGAATACATTCTCTCGTAGCAGAGCACATAGACAACACATGTTTATATTTTTTGCAAATAGATAATGTATATTTGAGAGTGCATCGGCATGACATTAAATTCTTAAAATGATAAAATGTTGTTTGATTAATTTTGTATCCTCATACATTTATTTACAAAGGGGTATATAAGCTTTAAGAAATACATATTATCAGTGTGAAATTAACTGGCGTTCAGGCAATTTCCATTCATATATGACAATTGTGCTAAATGACGACATAGTTCACAAGGAAAATCAAATGTGTACATTTAGCGAACAGTTCTTATAAAGACTTTAACTTTTTTGTCGCAGTATATTGGTGCGTTAAGGTTCTAAATTTGAACGAGGCATATTTTTCAATACACAAGTTCACTTACAGGTGTTATCTGTTTTTTTTAAAGAAATAGGTAGAATTCCTATTCATAAAGGACAAATACAACATCTATATTGCATTTTGTTTAGCAATCGATTTATTGATTTATAATTTCCTTTAGAGCCAAAAATCAAGAGAGCAAATTAACCGGCTCAGATATCAGTATGGAAAGACGGTCACAATCAATAACTGCTAAAAGCGTGTATGAATAGAACGTTTTTTAAATCTGGGTTCCTTGATCTGGGTACACAAGGGCGTTGTTCTATAGACGTTGGTAAGTTGACCTTAACTGTTGCGTATTGTTTTCTGCTTGACCATCAGCTCATACTTAAAAACATTAAACCTTATGCTGCTGATATGAGTCGAATAAGCAACCAGAAACATGCCCCCCCCCCCCCAAAAAAAAAAATCTATTTCTAATGCATTTAAATGCTGAAACAGGAATGGCATAACAATCTTGGCATAAACCTTATACAAGTCTATCAGTTCCATTACATGCACGTGATTAATCTGATTTAACTGGGTGTATAATTGGTAGAACACCAACCCCACTGAAGTTAAATCACGTCTAGAGGCATATTATATACAACCTTTACTTATTTATTTATTTATTTATTTATTTATTTATTTATTTATTTATTTATTTTTATACATTGGTATCAATTCCAAACATCAAAAATTAACGAACAGCGTCACGATTACATCACTTCCTGTCAAAGTGTGCCGAAACTGCGTTGATAGTTGCATGTGGCTATAAATGCAATGTGTTTTATGAACTAACAAGAGAGCAGTGATACAAAGCATCAAAGGTCGCCCTTTGAGGTTCTGTTCAACAAGGGAACATTTTGTCTAACAACAAAATTGACCAAGAAACAGCAAAAACTAGTTGTTATTAAAACAATAACAATGCTGTCAAATGATTATATCTTACAATAATATGCAATAACGAAGTGTCTTTGGGACCATGGAAAATTCCGAATACAAACAACAGAACAGAGCATAACCACAAGACAGTTAATGTACTATATAGATATGACCTTCTCAAAGAATGTTAACAAAAGACGGCTACGTGTCATTAAGACGGAATAAAAGTCATTATCTTGATCGATGGCAATCTATGCATCACTTTCATTGATTACTACATTTAGTAGTCAATATTAAGAAATATACCTACACGCTTACTGCAGGCACAAGTCAATCAAATCTTTGTCTCGGCTTGTAGTTTATTATGCTTAAACAGTCAGAAACACCTATTAACTTAAGCTGAACTTATTCCAATAACATAAAATAATCTTAAACAAATTTATTTGCCACAGGATACAGACCATACAATCAATAATGACCATTCACCTGACTCGAATGTAATTGAAATAAGCTAAAAGCAACAATTTAACCCGTCTAAATAATGCTACTAATTACCTGGCAAAATGTATCTATTTCAAGCGCATTGTGCTATACAATTAAGACATTAAAGCATAATCAATAAGAATATATAAGACAAAGTCCTATGAGCATTGCAACGTGTACAGACATTGAAAAGACACAGGACCGAGGTATTCACATGCACGCCAAATGTAAAAGTGAGAACAAATTTGTGATGTGTCATTTAACAATAAGAACAAACCCGACAGTTACCGCCTTGGAACGGTCAGTCGGCACTATGGACCGGCTGGGTTGCGTAATCCTAAGAGCATTCGACTGCCCTAAAGAGGTCCCGTGTTCAAATCACACAACAGCGGAACATGTTTTACGTCTTTTGTATTCATTATTTTTTCCGTCTTAGCATATTTACATTTACATATCAGGCATTAATTGGTCGGAACATTTCAAGCACCTTTTTAAAACACGGGTACAGGGGCAACGTTAACAACGTTATTTTGACTTGCATGACAATGATCAATAGCATTTTTTCAATATTTAACAAATGTGGAAATTTTTGGGTTGTTTGTTTGTCGAATACAATCTAAAAAATGAATTTCTTCGTGGAAGTTCATTCAAAAGTATATTTTTCAGACATATTGTGTTATCTAAAAATTCAGAAAAAAAACATTCTGACAAAAATAATAACGTATACCTAGTAAAACGTATTCTTTATGAGCTTATTGAGATTGTTGTTCCTGTATAGTCGTTGTTGTTTCTATTGTTTTGGTTGTTGTTGTTTCGTCGGTAAAAATACCTGTTATTTTTTCCTCGTCCGAAATAAAACTTCAATTGCTGGAACTATGCGACAAATGATTGACTATGTGAATTCTAACAATTGTAGTAATCTTTGGAGAATGTACTTAATTTCGTAGAAAGTTCACGTATGCATTTTTATTACTACAATTTATAATTTCTTAAAATTAAATACAATTCTTTTCAATATCACTGTTAGGAAGCTAAATCTAAACAAGTTCATGAATTAATGCAGTACATGCAAAAACAGATATGAGAATCGATCGGGGTTTTTTGCGTTTCCTTCTGATTCCAACCATTTTGGATCCATTCATCACGCTATGCATGTCAAGACGACAGTTAGACTGTCCTTGAGAAAATCTCCAAATCTTGTGTTAATGTTTACCAGAGATTTGCTGCTCAAAAGGCGAACATGTTTTGAATATTATGCGTTGTATTCTAACGAACCGATCCCAAATCTGCACAAAAGAACTCATGTTAGTTAAAGATAAAAATAGCATGGATTGCATGTGCAATACCATAGAAATGATAATAACGAGCATGTGAACACATGGTCAAAAGATATGATACTTTTTGATAACCACTGTATGATAACAAACGATATTATGGCCAACTGCATTTACAATACCTGTTACGAATCGATGTGCATTCAGCCAAAATTGATCTATATATATTTCCAATAAGATCTTCGACAGAACATTGACCGTATTTGGTGAAATATAACCTCAGGCAAATATCTGGAGAGAACCAATGCTGTCCAGATTTCAGACGTACGCAAATAGTTGCTTCTCGACTTTGAAGATGGCTCGAAGATCTTCATTTTATGAAAATAATGTTTTACTTTTATTTTTGGTAAAGGTTATATCTATGAAAATTAGAAGACATGACGTGTTGTAAATGTTCTGTAAAAATACATCAAAGAGGCAGTTTAAATATAAATGTAGAAGTTTTCGATGGATATACGCTATGCGAAATTAAAAGAATTGCTTCTAGCAGGCAATACATTTAGACTTACATATAGAGGATTTCCGCTCGTACAATATGTTGGCAATTCCCTTCAAGAAGGTTATTAGCAGTTCTATTCAAATAGTTACTATAGTATGACAAGAAAAACAGATGTTCCTGTACTTTAATTAGGACAAAAATATTTGAAAGTATTGTTTAATATCAGGAATATTAAAAATATGTTATCAACCTTTACATAATCTTTAGACACAAATGTATGCAAAACACATATATTTGTGTTTTTTTACTACAACAAAAGGATGGGTTAGTAATCAAAATTGAGAAGTGAAGTAAAATGATAAATTGCGACTAGTTTAACCCATATATAACAATTACACTGTTTTTACCTTCAATTTAATGTTTCAAGTAACTTGACAAACACTATGCAAAGAAAACACTTACATAAGACGAATCTGTTTAAATGAGATGTGCCCTTGCAATATCCATGTTAAGGTATACAGTTTGGTCTAGCACAAACGCTCACGTTCACGCACACACGCGCACCCTCCCGCACAGACAGTAGAATCCCCGCTCGCTGGCACACATATAAATACGCACAAAGCCTCCAGCATTTCTACATACATATAATATTATATTCTTGGTAAGAACTGTATAATATATGTCAGTTGAACGTGTTACATATATGCTAAAATTCAATGTAATTTTATATAAATAATTTATATAAAATGGTTTATTTTTCCAATAAATGTTTTAGAAATGGATTTGTCAACGTAACTGTGTGTTTCAATGTTTATGTTCTTGTGAGTGATGTGCAATAACAGCGCATTGAAGCATGAGTAAAATTAATGTTGATAGATTGTGTCTCTACGGGGCGATTAAACTGGCAATTTAAATGCATAACACGCTATCCTATTTAGTATAGTGACATTTATTCTAAATTGTTTCACGTTGTTTAGAAATGTTTTTAATTGATTTTATTTGAAAATAGGCAGTGAGCTGCAGAAAAGATTTTGTTTTGTAAGGTATTGCATAAACATCAATTGATACTGTGTGCATCTAGGTAACCAGCGTTTATGAAACGGTGTTTGACATTCTGCATCCATCTTCTTTAAGACATGCGCATTGAAATATCAGTTATTCACCCTGCCTTTACAAAGAAGTTTTTATCGCACGATATAAATTACACGATACTTATCAACACATATAGCAAATGTGACTGGAGACATTTTCTGTGAGTGATAGAATATAATTTGAACGTCTATCGTCTGGAATAAAAAAAGTAATTGCCTCAGGGAAGTAACATTTCAAATAAAACAAATAAAATGGATTCATCGAATTTTAAGCATTTCTTTAATACAATTAAAGACTTTTTATTAAAAAAAAAATATATTTTAAATTTGCGAAAATTAAATGCATACAGTCATTTATCGAATGAATGAAAAGTATTGTGTTGAAACAAAATAACAATCGATAACATTATTTATCAAAAGGAGAAAATGGTATAATACAATATAATTTCCCTACATTTCCTTGTATATAAACAATTAAACAGAAGAGACGGTTTAGGGAATGTACAGATACGTTTTGCCTCGGCTATCAATTTAGCTTAACATGACTGTCTTGCGCCATACTCCTTAATTCTTTTTTAAATGTTGGAACTGAATGCTTGATTGAGAGAATAGCTCGACTGAAGTTATACACCCAGCAGCAATGTGCCTTTTTCATTTAACATTTTATCAAAGGAATTATTAGATTCAATTGGACATTTTGCTAATGGGGCTTACTTAATACTTTATATTTTTCAGGAGTCTTAGTCACTCGTGATTTAGTTAAACGCACTTAATACTTTTAATATGGAAGGTCGTCCAGAAGACACGCAATGCGCCAGTGGACTTTTCTTTCCAAAAATAGCTGGTTTAACATCAATGGCTGTCATATTGTCGCTACAATATTAGCCAAAACAGAAGGCGCGGCAAATTAAGCCTTTTTATTTTGCTCGTTTTATCGTTGTTGTCTGCTTATTTAAAAGAATATAGAGATGTAATCAACAGGTCCATTGCAGGCTTCTGTCACGCCATCGGATGACATCAATCTTCTTTATCAGGATAATAAATAATATCTGTTTAGGACAACTGAGAAATATAACTGAATAAACTTTTTGAACTGTATTTATTGTTAGGTAAAGCCTATGGTTTGGTTCCTGTTTTTTAAAATATTAGTATATTTTGACTTAATGCAGTTAGTCTGCTAAGGCATAAAGGAACCACTGCCAAACTGATTGGCTAGCAAAACAGCGGATTATTTTTATAATCAGTAGTAGTAGAAGAAGTAGTATAAGTTGTTGTTGTTAAAGTAGTATTAGTAGTTGTATAAACATTTATTATTATCATTGTTATTATTATTATTATTATTATTATTATTATTATTATTATTATTGTCATTATTATAATGATCATTATTATTATCTTTATTATTATTGGTGGTGGTGGTGGTATTATAGCCATTTAATTATTCAACTTAATTTTCTACAATTACAATTGCACATGCTTTTTGCCATATTGCCCAGCACGTCTTATGAAGTATATTATTGTATAATTAATAGCACGCGTACCATCATAAAACAAATATAACAAGTAATAAAAACAAACATATCGCCGATATAGTTTATGGCTCATGAAAAAAAATATATTACAGTTGTTATGTTTACTGTGCGTTACTACGAACTGCCATGCCATTCTTACTTCAAATACAGTGTTTATACACCAAAAAAACCTATATGGTATCTATTATGAAGGCAAGTAATCTTTCTTTTTAAAACTGTAGCTATCTACTATATTATGGACAAGTTTAAATATGTACTTTGATCGTTCTTACTCTGTAACTTTCTAATTTTACATTTATATATGCATTGACGTACAATTGTCGATTCGCCGGAGTATATTCAGCATTATCCCGAATGTAACGTTGCTTTTCTTTTCATTTTCCTTGCTGAAATTACCAGTTGTACTTTAATAAAGAAACCACACTATAAGGGTGCATATAGATACTAGACATTCATGTTACTGAGCAATATATACATGTACCCCATTACTGGATTTTTACTGCCTGTACGTCAGAAGGCAATTGATACGAATATTTATATCGATAGCAGACGTATACACTCTAGAACAATGTATTCAGGAGACATGATATTCCTTAACACGTCAATCTGAAGAAAATAATGATATAAATAGCATTTACTGTCCTTTTATGACTCATGTTATTAAATGAGTTTTTACCACAAACATGTCACCTCAAACGAAGAGGTTGGTTACTATTTAAGCATATTTATAATGTTATTTCAGCTTTTAACAAACCTGGAAATAGCATAATAAAACTTGGTAATTATATATCTCTTATAAAATATGTCCAGTTTGCACAATGTCTGCATTTTATTGTCCGTATTCCTAGCTTTGTTTTTACTTTGCTTAGATAGAACGCTTATGATTTAAGTGTATTATATTATATTGGAAATGATTTGACAAGTGTAAGAAATATGCAAGCAGATAATTGTAAAAAGCTCATCAAATTCTTACAAGATTTTCGAAACGACGTTTTGCAGACATTTTAAAAAAATAACATTGTTTGATTATCCCAATATATTAAAGCAATTGTTATAAGAGACGGCATAACTGAAATATATATCTACTGCGTCTTCTGTATAATTACGCATCAAAGTCAGTCTAGACAGAGTTCTCATGTTTTCAGAATGTTTTGATTTCTAAACATTTAAATTTCACACACGCAAAAACTACCTCCAGGTATCGGAGGCCCCGGGATGGATCCCGAGCTGAGCCGCGACATACCAAATTCGTTAAAATGGTAGTGGCTAAGGCTCAATTAAAAGTTATGGCAGCACTATATTTGTTTCAAGAGGTCACCTTCTCCAGATAACTGAACTACTGTAGGTCGGACAACAAACCCGATAAACAAACAATAAACAAACATAAATTGACCTATCAAGATGCATGGTCTTGTAAATTATTACAGAAAATTAAAAAAAAGGTATGCTCATGCGTTCCAAAGTAACGACATAAAGAGTGAACCTTCTAAGAAACAAAGGCGTGCTTACCTGTATGTATTTTGGATATTAAAATGGTTAATTTTATTTATTTCTTCTTTAATATTTATACAACATAATGTAAAATATCGTGCATATATTTTGAGAACAAAATTAAAAACATTTTTTTCAGAAGTACACTGTAACTTAAGTATCATTCATATGAAAAGAATGATATAGTTTAACAACAAAGAGTGAGCCATTTTTATTCTTACGATATACATAGCTTCAAAAATTCAAAAGTATTTTTAAGTGTCCTACTAGCAAAAAATAAGAAAATAAGGCAATATGTTATGATTTATGCCACATAAATTAACATTCGAAAAAAAAGGAATGAGACAACTCACATGCCAGACAAATATAAATGTTGAAAAGTCACAAAAATACTAGGACGAAAGTATTCAATAGAACTAACCCAACAGTTAACGCAATGAAAGGGTTGGTCTGGTAACGGTCAGATGCGAAAAATATGTAAATTCAATTACGTATGATGTGTAACGTATGAAGCCACATTATCTCTTATGTGTTTCAAGTAAATGTATTATTGCTAGATGGGCCGATCCTTAAATTGGTATTAGGTCTGGTGATACATTCTGTTCATTGCCTAAACTGTCTTTCCGACGGAAAAATACGATTATTGCAGTATCTCTCTTTCGCTTACAGAATGCAGTTGTTACTTAAGATGACGTTGTTGTTGTGCTTTTTTCATATATTGCCTGAAAGAAAAAAAACGTTTATCTAGTATAGAAGGTTTTGCTGTATATGAATAATAGCATAATGACTCAAACAATTATTTGCAGTTTCTTATAAAATACAAAACATTGTAATAATATGTGTTATGTCGCACCTTCCTACAAACACAAACACACACACACGCACGCGCACACACACACACACACTGATAAAAGGTTTTTGAGGTTTACTGTATACTGGTATAAATATAGATATAGATATATATATATATAGATATAGTAGAGATATATATAGAGATATATATATATATATATATATATATATATATATATATATAGATATATATATATATATATATATGTATATATATATATATATATATATATATATATATATATATATATATATATATATATATATATATATATATATATATATACATAGGACCTGGTAGCGCAATCGGTTAGAGCGTCGGCTCCAGGTTCCGGATGCCACGGGTTCGATCACGGGCCGCAACGTACCAAAGACGTGGAAAATGGTAGTTGTATATCTCCCTTGATAACGCTCAAGTAAATATAAGAGTAGTTTCACGAATGGTTGGCCCGGAGTCAGGATAATGTGACTGGATGTGGTCAAGATGATAGGTGCCTACCATGAACTGAATGTTTTATGTCACATTAATACCTCACCAATCTCATCAATTAGGTGATATCTGCGTGACAAAGTGACAGTAAATCAATTTTGTATGTAATAATGATATTTACTAGATTGTTGCGAGCCAGTATAAAACTGTAGCCGCTTTATATAGTCCAAACATTTGACGTCTGCTTTCTGACTTTACTAAACTACGCAAATCAGATATCACTTAATGAGTTTGGATTTGCTAGCTAGTTGGACGGAAAGAAAGCAAGAAAGATACAATTTATGAGTGTCGTGTTGATTAAAATATGTTTGCTGATTCTGTTTTTCAGGTTGATTGTTGTTATTGTTGGTTGTTGTTGTTTGTTGTTGTTATTGTGGTGGTGGTGGTGGTTTGTAGTAATTAAGAAGTAATTAATATATGTCTTGTTTGTTGTTGTATAAACAGTAATTGAATTATATTGCTGAATGTTGTATTTTCTTACTGAAATGATTTTATATTCTAAATTCTAATAAGCTTCCAAAAGATTGTATCTTAACTAGTACAAATTTAGGCACTTTTCACCTTTATTTTCAATTATTTAAATTAATTTAATCAATGCTAAAACTGCATCGCCTGTAATAGATGATAAAATTAGAAAAAAAATGATCATGCAATGCTTGTCAGCCTGAGATTTCAGTTGTTTAAAATATCTTTAACCCTGCTCGTTCGTCTCCATACAATCTTTGGCAAAAAGACAGCATGTGCATAGCTTAAGGACAGCTTGCATTTTTTGTAGAAACCTCTCGCGTTGCAGAATTGACAAAAATGTTTAGAACACACTTCTTTGTTAATATTTTAATTACCGATCTCAAAGGGTTGTTTTAAATGAATTTAAATTATACCAAACCCAATTAAACGAACTTTTAACCTTGGGTTAAACGAACTTTTAAGCAACACTTATTCTGAAATAGTAAATGACAGAAATTAGTCAGTAAACCATTTAAATTTAATGCTTCGTGACATGGCATGTATTAGCATATTTCAGATTTATTCGTAGGCACCATCTTAACAAAATACAGCATTATTATAACTGTAATGTAAAATTACCATCAGAATGCTGAGAGAGTGAGGTCTTTAAGCTTTCTTTAATACACTGACTTTTATATTTGCGAATCACTCAGTTTACACAGAAGGCCAGCAAATGAGATACACAATTTACAAAGAGAGATTGACTGCTCGACACATTGTTTGATATGATAAAGAAATATCCACTATAATGCAAAGGAAACACCATTAGACAAATTGGTAAAAAAATTTATGTAAAAAAGAGGCCAAGATTTCACTAAATACTTCCTATGGTAATAGTGTAGTGGGATAAAACCCATTCATAGAAAAGTCTTCAAATTAAAAATAGTTTATTTTTGTTCTTCAAAACACAACCCTTCTTCTTCCTATTTCATTATTGTAATATAAAATCTGTGAAAGATTTACTGACTGTTTTATACGTTTTTCGAGTTTGTACGGTGTTAAAGCCCACTGATTCATTAGTCTGTATAAGTAGTATACAGATAATTAGTGTTTCTGGTTAACTCTTATATGGATAAGGACAAATAAAACTTCGTTTTTTTGGGGGCATTGATATAACGTCTTCTTCAACATTCTTAGCTCTGAGATAACATATTATTCTCACATAAAAAAATGTCAAGGTGATTGTCGATGGTAGCTTAATAGCATTTTCTTTGACGCCTTTGTGGGTTTAAGTTATTAGTTTAATGCGTGTGTATGTGTTATTTATATTATTAGTGATATTACATATAAAAGAAAGTGCATCGTGAATACTTAAGATAATTGGTATTGCCTACCAATAAAAAAATCAAGTGAATATACAAGCACACTTTAACTTATTCTGCTTAAATCGTTTTAAATGCTTTCTTTACGTCATGTTTCTTTACTTTTATACAAAGAAGGACAAAGGATCATTTTGTTAAAAATAAGGTCTGCATGTTTCTCCTAATCAAAAATATAAATTTGTCATTCAATATGTGAGACCACTAATTAATAGTGTTTTTTAATTCAGTTCACGTTAATGGACAACTGCACATATGATGATGTACGTGCGCTTGACCAGTTTATTCCAAGTGGTCTTAATTATTATATACTGTTTGAGATTTTTTTTTTAAATAATGTAAATGTCTCCAGTGATATTGAAAGCCATGACTTCCATGTCAAAAGTTGGATACTTTAGTTATTTTATATTCTGTATCCTTGGTAAATTCATTTGCGATAACAAAGATGATGATAACAATCAATCTATTTGTCTAAAATAGAAGGATGGATCCGGAAGTTTTAAAAATTTAAGTGATAATATAAAGATAACAGAAAGTACATCACCCTGAAACAAATATTTGAAACATTTTGTTTAGCCGACAATTTTCATGAACAGTTTTCTGTCTATCTACAGTTATTTGGCTATTCCAAGTTGATAAGAACATTCTCATACGGTGTTTTATTACTATTATAAGAACCATGACGTGATTCATTCGCTGTGTTAATATAATGTGATCCTTATTAAAGTTATTAGTTCAATCGAAATAATAGAAACGCTGGTCTTAATTCAAATAATAAATGGTTTGACGACATTTTAAGTGGTCAGGGTTAATTTCGTACTGCATACAGTTATTGTAAAAAAAATGTCTGACTCTAATGAAGATACATCTGGCTTGATAGTAGGAAGTTCAAAGGTAGGGGTATTGTAACTGGTGTGTGTTGAGGAATTGGGGTAAGCCATCGGAGATTTTTCTTTTTTGTTTTGACACAATATCACCTATAATGTTTTATTTACTTTCTATAGCTTTTAAAAATGGAGTACATTCAGTCAACTAGTTTGCTTGCTATTTTTCGATTTTGAATTTTAGTTTGAGCATATGACACATGGAAATCAAACAAAATTTCAAATTACTACAAATTACTGGATAACGAAATACTTTCTTTAAAATTCAGCTATCGTAATAATGTGGGGATAAAACGAGAATGTTTATGTTACATAATCAAATGCGAAAATTAAGTATGTAGACGACGTTCCTTTTTCGACTTACTCTTAAAATAAACTTTTCTATTAGCTGAAAAATTATCAGACCCCGCCCTTAAGGTAGTAATTCCATTTTCATACACAACATGTTAGATGGTATTAGCGATATTGTGATATGTCAGTGAGGTTTGTGGGTTTCATTGTGCAATCGACATTAAACGTTTCATCTAAAACTTCTTCAACGTGTATCCTTTGTTTAACAAAACTATTAATGCTACAATGCATGCATTTGGTTAATTATGACGAACGAACTCTTGCTCGTATTCGTTAAATTCGATAAATAAAACATTGGATTACAGTGGAATTGTGCGGTAAAATTGCTTAAAATTACTGTAGTATGGTAACGTTGCTATTTTTATTTTCGATATCCTTTCAGTAGTCTTTGATTTGCATAGTTAAGATTTGTAAAAGATATCTGAAGTACCATCAGTTATGACTTACATACTAATATATATAGTGGGTTTATTTTTACAAATAATAATTCACATAAACCTGAACCCTATTTCAATTTTAAAAATCATTTTTTATTGAAACCTACATAATTAAAATTGAAGATTCATAAGACAAAATAGTCCATGCACGAATTAGATGTTCTTCAGATAATCGTTCAATAGAAGGCTTATATGAAAGACATGATAGAGAAAATAGGAAACGCATTTTTTTAAATGATAAACGTAATTAAAATTGTATTTTGGTTGGCCCGTCTACATGGAACACAGACCTAAATCATAACCACGATACTTTTGTCCTTACCTGATTCTTACTTTAATATATGTGTTCTTCTAAAGCTAGTTTTAGGAAGTATTAGAGACCTTGTCAATATGACTTTAAATGGAAATGTAATAATGCCAACCATGTTAAAAATTGGTTTGGCAGTTCGTGTGTCCATACCCAAACTTGATACGAGGCCTATTCCGGGTTATCAACATAGCACCGGATAGTTGTGAATTAAAATGAGTTTTGTGTTAATGACCAAAAAACTTATTTACGACATGCATTTTACCATAACAGTAATACAAGAAAAAAAGACTCAGAGACTTCTTTAAACCTAATTTCGTATTAAGAAAAAATACTATTTATCAATGTCACCAAATTCTAGGTCTGATGAGGTTGCCTTTTGTCGTCAGTCTTTTCGTTTGTACCATGCACTGTGTTTGTCCGTTGAAGCGTTCCTATTATCGTCATTATTTGGGGAATTGATGTCAATGCGTACAGAAAGCATCATTACGTCTACCGAAATATCCGTGTATTATTTTCGGGTCTAAACAAGTAATTATTCAAGAGGAGTACTCATTATGAATTCCAATGAATGAGAATAGGTCAACATGAAATTAAATACACAAAAAAAACTACAACTTTTTATTTGAAATAGCCATTCGCAGAAAACAAAATGCACATAATAATTAATTACATTAAAACAACTAGTATCATTTAAGTTTTATAATCAGAGAAGAAAAATACAAGAGAAAAGCACGAAGGTTTAAAAAGAAGCAAAAGTGAGGCTTGTATACTTAACAACTTATAAAATTTAAGCCCGAACTATAAGCACACTTAAATTTTATTTATGAGATCATCATGGTATTAATATACTACAAAATAATGAGTTGTATCTTAATACAATATCGGACAATTAAGTACCTCAAGTAGGTGGTAAATAATGTGTTGAATACAAGTGTATTCTTAACTAGCTTATACTTCCTTCTCCTTCAGTATTACATATAACGTGTAAAGAGAAATTTTGTCGCCATGCATATTCGACACTTTATATGCATTGCGGTATGAATAATCTCATTTATCATTTTAAGATTAAACATAGCTTTTAATTCAAGTATATTAATTGTCGGTTTATTAGTTTCTATTACTATCTACAATATCACGTATAAAAAGCCATATTTATTTCTCTTTGCAAAACTGAAACATTTTACCAAAGCTGTATATAAAGAATGTGTATTTATGAAAATATGCTCTAGCACACATTATATAGGTGTATTATATCGAACATTTTGATTATAATGTAACGGTTTAATTTTATTTGTATTTTTCAAAACTTATAAATCATATCTATTAGAGAAATTAAAATAAACGTTTTACACTTTCTCTTAGTGAGCGTACGCATGGCCAGCATATGTGAACTTCGATTGTTTTAAAAAATGTACTTATATAAGTCGTAATTTGTGTCTATTTAAAAAGTGGGCAACTACGAAAGTTGAACATTTTAGTTCGTTTACTTAAAATAGTGGGCTTCACTCGTTTACAGTCGTTAAAGCTTTTTTGACGACTTGGCTACTTTTATCATTTATATTTTATAAATGAGTTATCATCAGTTTACTTAAAACGTCGTTTTATATAATAAAACCAGTATAATTAACAATTAAATAATAATATCACATTCATTCAAGCGATAAATTAAATCTAAATTTGTGTATCTCATAATTTCATTTATCGACCTGAGCACCAACAACAATGATTTAATTACTATAAGCAAACACAACAATGTAATGGATGGCGATCCTCCGAGAAATATAAATATTTTTAGATCTTTGCATTGAAACATATCAATAAAGACGGTGCGTGTTTGTTCATGAAACTTTTTATGTCAACGGTGCCCTGATAAACTTAAACTTAATTAAAATGAACCATCTTGATTAAATAGTTAAACAATTCCAAAATAAGACTTATGTAATGTTTTGATTTCAGTCTCATTTCCTCCATATTCATAAGAGTATATATAAAACCAGACCTAATATTGTTTATTTATTTATGTTTTTATTTATTTATGTTTTATTTATTTATTTATTAATTTATTTATTTATTTATAATTCAGGTATAATTATTATATAAAAGTTACATCTGAGATCGTAAATTTGTTTTAAACATTATTTTCTCAGCAATACGTATACGGTTGACAATTGCAAACGTTACTTCCCATTTGATACGTCAAGGCGTATGCTTTGCCAGACAAACAAATTGCAAAATACTAATGGTATGTAATATTTGAAGCGAGCGCCGCTCACCAAAATCTAGTAATTTTGATAATGGTAAAAGTTGTCTAGACCGAAACTGACATATTAATATAAATATTTGGCAGCCTGATACAAATATGCCCATGTGTTCTAAGCTTTACCCAGTTTTGTTCTTCTTCCCAAGGAAGCGTTCATTTTCTTAAGTCATTAGCATAGTTTTTCTGTGATGGACTTCTTTCAAAAACACAGCCCACGCGTTTAATTATCTTCGTTTGAGAAGACCAAATCATTAAAATTATACATGTTTATACAGAGAGAGATCACGAGATAGAGAGAGAGACGAGAATGGAGAGACAAACAGAGACAGAATAGACAGAGCTGTAGGGAAAGGGACAGAAAGACAGACAAACAGACAGCGACTGACAGAGACAGAGACTTACAAACAGACATTCAGAGACTGACAGACAAAAAGAGAGAGAAAAACAGTAACCAGATAGACAGAGACAGAGATAGACAGAGATACACAAGACAGACATAGAAAAGGGGACAGACGGACAGAAAGAGGAGACAGGAGATGAACGAAAGATAAAAATAAATATACGTATTTTGTAGGCATTTTAACCATTTCATTACACATTCAACGTGTTTACCACGCAATACGAGTTTAACAATATTACCAGCTCACGTGCTGTTGGCTGTCCTTTATTTCAAATGTTAGATTAACCTATGAAAAAGCTGGGGTAAACTGGGTTCAGTATCTAATTAATCAACGTATGTATGAACGTTTGTAAAAATTGCTCTGAACTGACCCTCGGGGTTACATTTTGGCATAATTCCCTGCTACATACGTTGCGGAAACACGTCTAAATGAAAAACCAATTTAAGCAAATTAACATTAGTGTCCCATTCAAAATCTTAAATTATGTCTTCGAATACAGAAAAGAGACTTAAACCAAAGGAAGCTATGTATGGAAAATATGATTGAATTAATTTACTGCTGCATAAAACAATAAATACTGATTTCTTGGTTTTTTTTTTCTTTTTAAAATGTATTGTACAACAACATTCTGCCTGTGTGAAATTATTTCAGCTATTCCGATTAAATTGTCGGCAGGATGAAAAATGAGTTGCACTGAAATAACTCATGCCAAGTTTCCTGGGAGACGTAATCTTACCGCGTTTTATTGCTTAAGGTGAAATTAAACACATCTACAAACATCAATTCTAGCATTAAACTTAGAAATCAGATGACCGAACTGGTAATATGAATACATTCTCTCGAGCAGAGCACATAGACAACACATGTTTATATTTTTTTGCAAATAGATAATGTATATTTGAGAGTGCATCGGCATGACATTAAATTCTTAAAATGATGAAATGTTGTTTGATTAATTTTGTATCCTCATAAATTAATTTACAAAGGGGCATATAAGCTTTAAGAAATACATATTTTCAGTGTGAAATTAACCGGCGTTCCGGCAATTTCCGTTCAAATATGACAATTGTGCTAAATAACGACATAGTTCACAAGGAAAATTGAATGTGTACATTTAGCGAACAGTTCTTATAAAGACTTTAACTTTTTTTGTCGCAGTATATTGGTGCGTAAAGGTTTTAAATTTGGAACGTTTATCTATTCTATATGATTATGTGAACGGGGCATATTTTTCAATACACAAGTTCACTAACAGGTGTTATTTGTTTTTTAAAGAAATAGGTAGAATTCCTATTCATAAAGGACAAATACAACATCTATATTGCATTTTGTTTAGCAATCGATTTATTGATTTATAATTTCCTTTAGAGCCAAAAATCAAGAGAGCAAATTAACCGGCTCAGATATCAGTATGGAAAGACGGTCACAATCAATAACTGCTAAAAGCGTGTATGAATAGAACGTTTTTTTTAAATCTGGGTTCCTTGATCTGGGTACACAAGGGCGTTGTTCTATAGACGTTGGTAAGTTGACCTTAACTGTTGCGTATTGTTTTCTGCTTGACCATCAGCTCATACTTAAAAACATTAAACCTTATGCTGCTGATATGAGTCGAATAAGCAACCAGAAACATGCCCCAAAAATCTATTTCTAATGCATTTAAATGTTGAAACAGAAATGGCATAACAATCTTGGCATAAACTTTATACAAGTTATGCAATGTGTTTTATGAACTAACAAGAGAGCAGTGATGCAAAGCATCAAATGTCGCCCTTGAGGTTCTGTTCAACAAGGGAACATTTTGTCTAACAACAAAATTGACCAAGAAACAGCAAAAACTTGTTATTAAAACAATAACAATGCTGTCAAATGATTATATCTTACAATTATATGCAATAACGAAGTGTCTTTGGGACCATGGAAAATTCCGAATACAAACAGCAGAACAGAGCATAACCACAAGACAGTTAATGTACTATATAGATATGACCTTCTCTAAGAATGTTAACAAAAGACGGCTACGTATCATTAAGACGGAATAAAAGTCATTATCTTGATTGATGGCAATCTATTCATCACTTTCATTGATTACTACATTTAGTAGTCAATATTAAGAGATATACCTACACGCTTACTGCAGGCACAAGTCAATCAAATCTTTGTCTCGGCTTGTAGTTTACTGTGCTTAAACAGTCAGAAACACCTATTAACTTAAGCTTAACTTATTCCAATAACATAAAATAATCTTAAACAAATTTATTTGCCACAGGATACAGACCATACAATCAATAATGACCCTTCACCTGACTCGAATGTAATTGAAATAAGCTAAAAGCACCAATTTAACCCGTCTAAATAATGCTACTAATTACCTGGCAAAATGTATCTATTTCAAGCGCATTGTGCTATACAATTAAGACATTAAAGCATAATCAATAAGAAATAGAGGACAAAGTCCTATGAGCATTGCAACATGTACAGACATTGAAAAGACACAGGACCGAGGTATTCACATGCACGCCAAATGTAGAAGTGAGAACAAATCTGTGATGAGTCATTTAACAATAAGAGCAAACCTGACAGTTACCGCCTTGGAACAGTCAGTCGGCAATATGGACCGGCTGGGTTGCGTAATCCTAAGAGCATTCGACTGCCTTAAAGAGGTCCCGTGTTCAAATCACACAACAGCGGAACATGTTTTACGTCTTTGGTATTTATTATTTTTTTCCGTCTTAGCATATTTACATTTACATATCAGGCATTAATTTGGCGGAACATTTCAAACACCTTTTTAAAACACGGGTACAGGGGCAACGTTAACAACGTTATTTTGACTTGCATGACAATGATCAATAGCATTGTTTCAATATTTAACAAATGTGGAAATTTTTGGGTTGTTTGTTTGTCGAATACAATCTAAAAAATAAATTTCTTCGTGGAAGTTTATTCAAAAGTATATTTTTAGACATATTGTGTTATCTAAAAATTCAGAAAAAAACATTCTGACAAAAATAATAAGGTATACCTAGTAAACGTATTCTTTTTAGCTTATTGAGATTGTTGTTCCTGTTCCTGTATAGTCGTTGTTGTTTCTATTGTTTTGGTTGTTGTTGTTGCGTCGGTAAAAATACCTGTTAATTTTTCCTCGTCCGAAATAAAACTTCAATTGCTGGAACTATGCGACAAATGATTGACTATGTGAATTCTAACAATTGTAGTAATCTTTGGAGAATGTACTTAATTTCGTAGAAAGTTCACGTATGCATTTTTATTACTACAATTTATAATTCATTAAAATTAAATACAATTCTTCTCAATATCACTGTTAGGAAGCTAAATCCAAACAAGTTCATGAATTAATGCAGTACATGCAAAAACAGATATGAGAATCGATCGGGGTTTTTTGCGTTTCCTTCTGACTCCAACCATTTTGGATCCATTCAGCACGCTATGCATGTCAAGACGACAGTTAGACTGTCCTTGAGAAAATCTCCAAATCTTGTGTTAATGTTTACCAGAGATTTGCTGCTCAAAAGGCAAACATGTTTTGAATATTATGCGTTGTATTCTAACGAACCAATCCCAAATCTGCACAAAAGAACTCATGTTAGTTAAAGATAAAAATAGCATGGATTGTATGCGCAATACCATAGAAACGATATTAACGAGCATGTGAACACATGGTCGAAAGATATGATACATTTTAATAACCACTGTATGATAACAAACGATATTATGGCCAACTGCATTTACAATACCTGTTACGAATCGATGTGCATTCAGCCAAAATTGATCTATATATATTTCCAATAAGATCTTCGACAGAACATTGACCGTATTTGGTGAAATATAACCTCAGGCAAATATCTGGAGAGAACCAATGCTGTCCAGATTTCAGACGTACGCAAATAGTTGCTTCTCGACTTTGAAGATGGCTCGAAGATCTTCATTTTATGAAAATAATGTTTTACTTTTATTTTTGGTAAAGGTTATATCTATGAAAATTAGAAGGCATGACGTGTTGTAAATGTTCTGTAATAATACATCAAAGAGGCAGTTTAAATATAAATGTAGAAGTTTTCGATGGATATACGCTATGCGAAATTAAAAGAATTGCTTCTAGCAGGCAATACATTTAGACTTACATATAGAGGATTTCCGCTCGTACAATATGTTGGCAATTCCCTTCAAGAAGGTTATTAGCAGTTCTATTCAAATAGTTACTATAGTATGACAAGAAAAACAGATGTTCCTGTACTTTAATTAGGACAAAAATATTTGAAAGTATTGTTTAATATCAGGAATATTAAAAATATGTTATCAACCTTGACATAATCTTTAGACACAAATGTATGAAAACACATATATTTGTGGGTTTTTTTACTACAACAAAAGGATGGGTTAGTAATCAAAATTGAGAAGTGAAGTAAAATGATAAATTGCGACTAGTTAAACCCATATGTAACAATTACACTGTTTTTACCTTCAATTTTAGTTTTCAAGTAACTTGACAAACACTGTGCACAGAAAACACTTACATAAGACGAATCTGTTTAAATGAGATGTGCCCTTGCAATATCCATGTTAAGGTATACAGTTTGGTCTAGCACAAACGCTCACGTTCACGCACACACGCGCACCCTCCCGCACAGACAGTAGAATCCCCGCTCGCTGGCACACATATAAATACACACAAAGCCTCCAGCATTTCTACATACATATAATATTATATTCTTGGTAAGAACTGTATAATATATGTCAGTTGAACGTGTTACATATATGCTAAAATTCAATGTAATTTTATATAAATAATTTATATAAAATGGTTTATTTTTCCAATAAATGTTTTAGAAATGGATTTGTCAAGGTAACTGTGTGTTTTAATGTTTATGTTCTTGTAAGTGATGTGCAATAACAGCGCATTGAAGCATGAGTAAAATTAATGTTGATAGATTGTGTCTCTACGGGGCGATTAAACTGGCAATTTAAATGCATAACACGCTATCCTATTTAGTATAGTGACATTTATTCTAAATTGTTTCACGTTGTTTAGAAATGTTTTTAATTTATTTTATTTGAAAATAGGCAGTGAGCTGCAGAAAAGATTTTGTTTTGTAAGGTATTGCATAAACATCAATTGATACGGTGTGCATCTAGGTAACCAGCGTTTATGAAACGGTGTTTGACATTCTGCATCTATCTTCTTTAAGACATGCGCATTGAAATATCAGTTATTCACCCTGCTTTTACAAAGAAGTTTTTATCGCACGATATAAATTACACGATATTTATCAACACATATAGCAAATGTGACTTGAGACATTTTCTGTGAGTGATAGAATATAATTTGAACGTCTATCGCCTGGAATAAAAAAAGTAATTGCCTCAGGGAAGAAACATTTCAAATAAAACAAATAAAATGGATTTATCTAATTTTAAGCATTTCTTTAATACAATTAAAGACTTTTTATAAAAAAAATATATATTTTAAATTTGCGAAAATTAAATGCATACAGTCAGTTATCGAATGAATGAAAAGTATTGTGTTGAAACAAAATAACAATCGATAACATTATTTATCAAAGGAGAAAATGGTATAATACACATTTCCCTACATTTCCTTGTATATAAATAATTAAACAGAAGAGACGGTTTAGGGAATGTACAGAAACGTTTTGCCTCGGGCTATCAAATAGCTTAACATGACTGTCTTGCGCCATACTCCTTAATTTTTTTTAAATGTCGGAACTGAATGCTTGATTGATAGAATAGCTCGACTGAAGTTATACACCCAGCAGCAATGTGCCTTTTTTATTAAACATTTTATCAAAGGAATTATTAGATTCAATTGGACATTTTGCTAATGGGGCTTACTTAATACTTTATATTTTTCAGGAGTCTTAATCACTCATGATTTAGATAAATGCACTTAATACACTTAAAATGGAAGGTCTTCCAGAAGACACGCAATGCGCCAGTGGACTTTTCTTTCCAAAAATAGCTGGTATAGCATTAATGGCTGTCATATTGTCGCTACAATATTATCCAAAACAGAAGGCGCGGCAAATGAAGCCTTTTTAGTTTGCACGCTTTATCGTTCTTTGCTGTCTGCTTATTTAAAAGAATAAAGAGATGTAATCAACAGGTCCATTGCAGGCTTCTGTCATGCCATCGGATGACATCAATCTTCTTTATCAGGATAATAAATAATATCTGTTTAGGACAACTGAGAAATATAACTGAATAAACTTTTTGAACTGTATTTATTGTTAGGTAAAGCCTAGGGTTTGGTTCCTGTTTTCAAAATATTTTGACTTAATGCAGTTAGTCTGCTAAGGCATAAAGGAACCACTGCCAAACTGATTGGCTAGCAAAACAGCGGATTATTTTTATAATCAGTAGTAGTAGAAGGAATAGTATAAGTTGTTGTTGTTAAAGTAGTATTAGTAGTTGTATAAATATTTATTATTATCATTATTATTATTACATGTATTATTATTATTATTATTATTATTATTATTATTATTATTATTATTATTATTATTATTATTATTATTATTATTATTATTATTATTATCATTATTATTTATAATTATTATTATTATCATTATTATAATGATCAGTATTATTATCTTTATTATTATTGGTGGTAGTGGTGGTATTATAGCCATTTAATTATTCAACTTAATTTTTTACAATTTCAATTGTACATGCTTTTTTGCCATATTGCCCAGCACGTCTTATGAAGTATATTATTGTATAATTAATAGCACGCGTACCATCATAAAACAAATATAACAAGTAATTAAAATAAACATATCGCCGATATAGTTTATGGCTCATGAAAAAAATATACTACAGTTGTTATTTTTACTGCGCGTTACTACGAACTGCCATGCCATTCTTACTTCAAATACAGTGTTTATACACCAAAAAACCTATATGGTATCTATTATGTAGGCAAGTAATCTTTCTTTTTAAAACTGTAGCTATCTACTTTATTATGGACAAGTTTAAATATGTACTTTGAACGTTCTTACTCTGTAACTTTCTAATTTTACATTTATATATGCATTGTCGTACGATTGTCGATTCGCCGGAGTATATTCTGCATTATCCCGAATGTAACGTTGCTTTTCTTTTCATTTTCCTTGCTGAAATTACCAGTTGTACTTTAATAAAGAAACCACACTATAAGGGTGCATATAGATACTAGACATTCATGTTACTGAGCAATATATACATGTAACCCACTATTGGATTTTAACTGCCTGTACGTCAGAAGGCAATTGATACGAATATTTATATCGATAGCAGACGTATACACTCTAGAACAATGTATTCAGGAGACATGATATTCCTTAACACGTCAATCTGAAGAAAATAAGGATATAAATAGCATTTACTGTCCTTTTATGACTCATGTTATTAAAGGAGTTTTTACCACAAACATGTCACCTCAAACGAAGAGGTTGGTTACTATTTAGGCATATTTATAATGTTATTTCAGCTTTTAACAAACCTGGAAATAGCATAATAAAATTTGGTAATTATATATCTCTTATAAAATATGTCCAGTTTGCACAATGTCTGCATTTTATTGTCCGTATTCCTAGCTTTGTTTATTCTTTGCTTAGATGGTACGCTTATGATTTAAGTGTATTGTATTATATTGGAATGATTTGACAAGTGTAAGAAATATGCAAGCAGATAAATAAAAAAAGCTCATCAGATTTTTTACAAGATTTTCGAAACGACGTTTTGCAAACATTTAAAAAAAATATCATTGTTTGATTACCTCAATATATTGAAGCAATTGTTATCAGAGACGGCATAACTGAAATATATATCTACTGCGTCTTCTGTATAATTCCGCATCAAAGTCAGTCTAGACAGATTTCTCATGTTTTCAGAATATTTTGATTTCTAAACATTTAAATATCACAAACGCAAAAACTACCTCCAGGTACAGGAGGCCTCGGGATGGATTCCGCGACATACCGAAGTCGGTAAAAATGGTAGTAGCTAAGGCTCAATGAAAATTTAAGGCAGCACTATATTTGTTTTAAGAGGTCACCTTCTCCAGAAAACTGAAATACTGTAGGTCGGACAACAAACCCAATAAACAAACAATAAACAAATATAAATTGACCTATCAAGATGCATGGTCTTGTAAGTTATTACAGAAAATTTAAAAAAAGCATGGCTAGTCTATGCAAAGTATGTACATGCGTTCCAAAGTAACGACATATAGTGTGAACCTTCTAAGAAACAAATGCGTGCTTACCTGTATGTATTTTAGATATTAAAATAGTTAATTCTAATTATTTCTTCTTTAATATTTATACAACATATGTAAAATATCGCGCATATATTTTGAGAAAATATTACAAACATTTTCTTTTCAGATGTACACAGTTACTTAAGTATTATTCATAAGAAAAGAATGATATAGTTTAACAACAAAGAGTGAGCCATTTTTCTTCTTACGGTATACATAGCTTCAAAAATTCAAAAGTATTTTTAAGTGTCCTACTAGCAAAGAATAAGAAAATAAGGCAATATGTTATGATTTATGAAACATAAATTAACATGACAAATATAAATGTTGAAAAGTCACAAAAATACTAGGACGAAAGTATTCAATAGAACTAACCCAACAGTTAACGCAATGAAAGGGTTGGTCTGGTAACGGTCAGATGCGAAAAATATGTAAATTCAATTACGTATGATGTGTAACGTATGAAGCCACATTATCTCTTATGTGTTTTACATTTGTTTCAGGTAAATGTATTATTGCTAGATGGGCCGATCCTTAAATTGGTATTAGGTCTGGTGATACGTTCTGTTCATTGCCTAAACTGTCTTTCCGACGGAAAATACGATTATTACAGTATCTCTCTTTCGCTTACAGAATGCAGTTGTTACTTAAGATGACGTTGTTGTTGTGTTTTTGTCATATATTGCCTGAAAGAAAAAAAAAGTGTTTATCTAGTATAGAAAGTTTTGCTGTATATGAATAATAGCATAATGACTCAAACAATTATTTGCAGTTTCTAATAAAATACAATACATTGTAATAATATGTGTTATGTCGCACCTTCCTACAAACACAAACACACACGCACGCACGCACGCACACACACACATACACTCATAAAAAGGTTTTTGAGGTTTACTTATACTGGTATAAATATATATATATATATATATATATATATATATATATATATATATATATATATATATATATATATAGGACCTGGTAGCGCAATCGGTAGAGCGTCGGCTCCAGTTTTCGGATGCCACGGGTTCGATCACGGGCCGCGACGTACCAAAGACGTGGAAAATGGTAGTACATATCTTTTGATAACGCTCAAGTAAATATAAGAGTTGTTTCACGAATGGTTGGCCCGGTGTCAGGATAATGTGACTGGATGTGGTCAAGATGATAGGTGCCTACCATGAACTGAATGTTTTATGTCACATTAATACCTCACCAATCTCATCAATTAGTTGATATCTGCGTGACAAAGTGACAGTAGAACAATTTTGTATGTAATAATGATATTTACTAGATTGTTGCGAGCCAGTATAAAACTGTAGCCGCTTTATATAGTCCAAACATTTGACATCTGCTTTCTGACTTTACTAAACTACGCAAATCAGATATCACTTAATGAGTTTGGATTTGCTAGCTAGTTGGACGGAAAGAAAACAAGAAAAATAAAATTTATGAGTGTCGTGTTGATTAAAATATGTTTGCTGATTCTGTTTTTCAGGTTGATAGTTGTTATTGTTGGTTGTTATTGTTTGTTGTTGTTGTTGTGGTGGTGGTGGTGGTTTGTAGTAATTAAGAAGTAATTAATATATGTCTTGTTTGTTGTTATATAAACAGTAATTGAATTATATTGCTGAATGTTGTATTTTCTTACTGAAATGATTTTATATTCTAAATTCTAATAAGTTTCCAAAAGATTGTATCTTAACTAGTACAAATTTAGGCACTTTTCACCTTTATTTTCAATTATTTAAATTAATTTAATCAATGCTAAAACTGCATCGCCTCTAATAGATGATAAAATTAGAAAAAAATGATCATGCAATGCTTGTCAGCCTGAGATTTCAGTTGTTTAAAATATCTTTAACCCTGCTCGTTCGTCTCCATACAATCTTTGGCAAAAAGACTGCATGTGCATGGCTCAAGGACAGCTTGCACTTTTTGTAGAAACCTCTCGCGTTGCAGAATTGACAAAAATGTTTAGAACACACTTCTTTGTTAATATTTTAATTACCGATCTCAAAGGGTTGTTTTAAATGAATTTAAATTATACCAAACCCAATTAAACGAACTTTTAACCTTGGGTTAAACGAACTTTTAAGCAACACTTATTCTGAAATAGTAAATGACAGAAATTAGTCAGTAAACCATTTAAATTTAATGCTTCGTGACATGGCATGTATTAGCATATTTCAGATTTATTCGTAGGCACTTAATCGTAGGATCTTAACAAAATACAGCATTATTATAACTGTAATGTAAAATTACCATCAGAATGCTGAGAGAGTGAGGTCTTTAAGCTTTCTTTAATACACTGACTTTTATATTTGCGAATCACTCAGTTTACACAGAAGGCCAGCAAATGAGATACACAATTTACAAAGAGAGATTGACTGCTCGACACATTGTTTGATATGATAAAGAAATATCCACTATAATGGAAAAGAAAACACCATTAGACACATTGGTAAAAAAAAATTATGTAAAAAAGAGGCCAAGATTTCACTAAAAAATTCCTATGGTAATAGTGTAGTGGGATAAAACCCATTCATATAAAAGTCTTCAAATTAAAAATAGTTATTTTTTTTTCTTCAAAACACAACCCTTCTTCTTCCTATTTCATTCGTGTAATATAAAATCTGTGAAAGATTTACTGACTGTTTTATACGTTTTTCGAGTTTGTACGGTGTTAAAGCCCACTGATTCATTAGTCTGCATAAGTAGTATACAGATATTTAGTGTTTCTGGTTAACTCTTATATGGATAATGACAAATAAAACTTCGTTTTTTTGGCATTGATATAGCGTCTACTTCAACATTCTAAGCTCTGAGATAACATATTATTCTCACATAAAAAATATCAAGGTGATTGTCGATGGTAGCTTAATAGCATTTTCTTTGACGCCTTTGTGGGTTTAAGTTATCAGGTTAATGCGTGTGCATGTGTTTTTAATATAAATAGTGATATTACATATAAAAGAAAGTGCATCGTGAATACTTAAGATAATTGGTATTGCCTACCAATAAAAAATCAAGAGAATATACAAGCACACTTTAACTTATTCTGCTTAAATAGTTTTAAACAAGTCTCTTCAAACTCACTGGACGTATCGGTCAACCCTAAACCCTGTTTAGAGAGACGGTTTTCTGAGTTATTAAATTATTCTCTATTACTGGGCTTTACATCGTTGTTTTAATAAGTATATTACCTTTTATAGGATTAGATAATACAACACAAATACAACACAAACGAAAACCGATTTAATGTTTACTAATGAACATATTATTGTTGGTATTTACCCTGAACTTGTATTAATGATTTTAAAAAATGTTTCTGCTTTAATTGGTTTCTATGCTGAGAATGTAAGAATATCCATCGAGATTTCGTAGTCAATAATAACAATTAGTCTTTGAAATGTGTTTCTGCAGTTTAAGAGTCCATGCAATATATTGGATTGTGCATATAATTCGACAAGAAGACGGCATTGCATGTCTACCTCGCTATTTACATTTTATAATTTTCATTTTATGTTTATAACCAATTATTTTTGTCTTGCTTTCGTTATGAACTGGCACATATTTTCATCCACAATAAGTCTCCATCTGCCTCATTTGTGTAAAACCAGCGGTGTGTTTCCGGTCAATATAACGAGAACATTAAAGGCAAGCTCACAATTCAACATGAATTATTACTCATTCAAAATTGTTTGTACGTAATGATTTTAAAAAAAACAACACTATTATGCCTATGTTTACTTTACAAATATATATATGTTTGGTCCACGATATTAAGCTTTATCGTAAATTAATGGAGAAACGGCATATATTTAACATGCATTCAAACATCGTTAAAGCTAGCAGATGTGTTATCTTTCATACTCAAAAAACTAGAAAAATGAAAATCATTCAAAAATTATCCAAGCTTAAAGTTATGCTAAACGAAAATAATCTGACAGGAAAATGTCAGTGAAACAATGTAAAATGGGTGTTTTACTGCGCATTTATCAACGTTATATAACAGTTCGTTTTATAAACTCCTAGACACCATCAGTCTGGTATCGTAATAAAGGCTTTGTTTCGTTGTGTTGAATTTCTTCGCAAGAAGCTATCGGCTTTAGATTATTTAGCAGTTATTTGCAGCGAGTAATGACAACAACCACACTGTATACGTATTTACGTGACATGACCCTTGCTAAATCGAATCAAAATAAAAAAGGGAAAACACATGTTCGATACAAGGTTTACTTACTAAAATAATGATCTTTAGAAGTCTTGTGGGCATAGCTGTATTATACCAGTAATACCTAAAATCTTATTTAAATATATAAATCGAAAATAGACGTTAGTTTGTATTCAACATCACCGCAAAAATAATAATTAGTTTTGGAAATAGGAAAATGCCAAGCTAAAATAATACAAATAAATTAACCAAAACAGGTGAGATGAGTTCGCAAGTTCTTTCAGGTTAAAGTATCATATGCGGGTTTTATCAATAAAAGCATTTCGGTATGTAAATAGCATGTATAAACTGTCAACATTAAGGTAAAATAAATAATACTTTAGTTTTACTTAAATAAAATACTTAACATCTGAATCAATAACATAGTACATGCAAACAAATATTCAGATTTTTCCAACGCAAGGAGTCTATCAGTCAAAGGCATTATGTTGTCTATTTGGGTAGCTTGCTATTTTATTGTTGAGATGGATTAAATTGTCTGCAACATTTGATACGAAAATGCTCGAACTGCAAAATGGAAGTGAAATCGTGAAAATATAATTCAAAGTATTTATAATAATAAATCAAAACAACATATGATAATGTAGGTTTGGCATGCGACGTGTTTATTTCAAATAACACCGTGATTTAAAATCGTCTTTTTTAGAAGTTAAAATATTGAGTCTAAACTTATATTTAGTTAAAAAATGACAAACGGCAGGTTAATACAACTAAATGCAATAAGTGATACTAGCATCTTACAAACTTATCTAACTGTGTATCTCTTAATTGCAAATTATCATAAGAGGCGTTAGTTAAGGCTTTAAAAAATATACTGTCTTTATTTTAGCGAATCGCATGGCTTATCAGAAGTCTAAATGGGCTAAAAATATAAGATTGATAAACAAAAGTTTCATTTATATATATATATATATATATATATATATGTGTGTGTGTGTGTGTGTGTGTGTGTGTGTGTGTGTGTGTGTGTGTGTGTGTGTGTGTGTGTGTGTGTGTGTGTGTGTGTGTGTGTGTCAGTCTTTTTGTCTTAGTGTTTAATAAAAAAAATATTATATTAAACTTTAAAATGTATTTTTCATAATAAGTTGACAATGTGAAAAAAACGTTGAACCATGTCCATTTTACTACTTACTAGACGATTTAATATAAAATGAATTTTTGTTGCAAAACACCAACGACTGAACACACACATACTCACACACACAAACACACACAAACACACACACACACACACACACATACACACACAAGTTAACATACTAATGCTTAAGCAGTTAACATGAAGTACAATACAATAATATCTGACAAAGTCGTATCAGCATTGCAGCATTTACCAAAATTTGAAAAGTCATACGACAAAGTTATTCCCATGCAAGCCAAATGTAAAAGTAGCAACAAATCTGTGATGAATCGTTTAACAAAAAGAGCAAACCCAACAATTACCGCCTTAAAACAGTCAGTTGGCAATATGAACCGACTGGGGTGCTTAAACCGGTTTAACAGAGCTCTAACCTCGCACTACCTTATGATTTCTCAAAAGCAAGCAACCTATATATCTGAATAAAAATGTCCTAGCGCTGACGTTTATTGATAAATGATGACGAAATTAGTATTGAAAAATAATGTCTACATAGTGTTTAGAAGAGAGAGGGGTATTATTTTGATTATAAGAACAACGAAAAAATTGTTGATTGTTAATTCAATTAACTTTTTGCATCAAGAAAAAAATACCAGAAAATAGTAAATGTTTTAAGCATCCTGATTATGTAAGGATGGAATTAAGGAACCAAAGTCCATCAAAGGAAATATACGTAACAGTTCTCATAGGATAAATTAAATGTCAACAGTGATTACATGCATAGGTAGATTGTTTTACGACCACCACACTTCACAAGTAACATGGTTGTAATCATGAATAAGAATATATGATAAATTCATATGAGCATTGCTCCATATTCCAGAATTAAAAGAAAAAACAAAGAATAAAATAAGTGTTATAGGTTATTAAAAGAGAATAACCTTTAGGTGCTTTGCTTGCGTATTTAAAGTAGAATAACTATATACAATACAAAAAAAGAAAATTAACTCACCGTTCTATAGCGTTGTTTAAAGTAAGCGCGATGTTAGAAGAGTCAAAATCGATATAGTGTGTAAAAATAAATGTACGGATTTTAAGGGTGTTTCTAATATTTCTAACGACTAAACATTTTAAACGCCGTTTTATAATATTTTTGTTTAATTGTTATTCTTGAAAATGTCTGCTTTATTCATATTAGCTCTTTTCCCTGCAGGAAATATCGAAATGATTTTCGATAGAAACATCATTGACATCCTCACTTCAATATACGCCTTTGTTAGTTTGAAATGTTATGCTTGTGTTTTATGAAACATCATATATTGAATAAAACATTCTAAGAACATTCATCTTACAGTTTTATCAAAATACCAACATTGGCCAGTTATATAGTTTCATGATCAATAAAAACTTAAAACGACAAAGAGTAAACGACATATTATCAACTTGTATACGAAGTTGTGTTTGGAATTTTGAACACTAGTTGTAAAATTGACACGTTACAGAACAATACACGTTTTAATAGTCGATTGAACGATTATAGCTTCTTATATTTGGAATGTTATTCGCCTTGTTACACATAAACAGTTACAGGATAACCATGTGTCTCTCTATAGTATGATAAGCATGGTATAATTGATTGTTATGGCATGTTTTCCTTATGAACTGCCACATGATGTTCGCTGACGCAAACAAGATATACGAGCTTCTGGAACGCAGGTCTAGATTTTCCATCTGTATATTTTCAAAATTGTGCTAACTCAAATCATATGGAGCTTAAAAACATGCCTGAAAATTCAACATGCTATATGGATCAAACTATTTCTCAAAGTTCATTTCTTTCTCTAAAAACGGAACAATTAGGAGATATTGTCAATAGACAAAAGTAACGATAACGAAAGATAACGATTAGTTGTCTGAAATCAAGTTTTATGCAGCGAGGGACTTAAATATGAATATATTAATTTATACGTCTGTGTCAGTATTAATTGAACGTCGTTAAGACAGAACTGAAAGAAACTCAATTTCCCATCGCATTGTAACAGTGGCACTGTACACAAAGTCACATGCTATGATCAAAACTTAACCGAAGTCATATTTTAGGAAAACTAAACGAGGAGTAAACATGTTTTCATAGCAGGCTAGGTTCTGGGCCTTCATTGAAAGAAATGTGTTATTTCGACCAGGATATAGATGCTTCCCTGTCCAATAAGCAAATGAAGGAACAATTTAACCCGCACTTCTTGCAAACAATCCAACAACAGCTCAGTCAATTGTCAATCGAACCACAGTGATAAAACCGATGCAAGACATGAAACAATTCCGCCATGGTTGTATATTTTAACTGCATCAATAATGAAGATAGAATCAGCCTTGTGTTGTTTTGTCCTACATCAAGTACAATCTACGCCCTCAAGATCACGCAGATTGTCTGTTGGTATCTTTCTTTTTAAGTTAAAATCTGGGATATCCAGTCGCTTGTTTTCAGCATTGTTCCGACTGAGCAAGAGTAGCGTTAGAAAAGTAATAGAAATTGTTAGAAAAGCAATGATGCGATCGTTTGGTCCTCTTCACATTAGGTTTGAATGTTTTACTCGTGAAAAGATCATCAATGAACACACACGCCCTTTAGTCGATTACTTGTTTGATGTAGGTGACAATAGCATGATCCTTGTTCTGGATGGAACATAAATATGTGTGTGTGTGTGTGTGTGTGTGTGTGTGTGTGTGTGTGTGTGTGTGTGTGTGTGTGTGTGTGTGTGTGTGTGTGTGTGTGTGCCATTTTTGACAATCGTGGTTCCATATCTTGCAAAGAATAATAATGCTGCAATTTTAAACCACATTTTTTAAAGAAACATTGAAGATATTAAGACAGTTGTCCAGAAGGATTATGTTCTAGTTATAGATCGAGGATTCCGAGATTCTGTATCATATCTGGAAGAAATGGGCATCAGAGCAGCAATCCCTTTCTTCAGGAAGCAGGACCAGAAACAGATGTCTACCGAAGATGCAAATATATGCAGAATTGTTACCAATGTAAGTTCATTCTTCTGCACTGAAAGGATTTATAGAAGCTTTTGATTTATGGCAATTTAATTGTTTCTTTATCAATTTTAAAGGAGATACATACGGTAGTTACACGTTAAAAACAGCGAAATAAAATGTTTTGTTTAACATAACTTGTAATAACAAATGACAAATAAATGAACTAAATCATTTTACATAAAATGGCAATGATCTGAAGCAAAAGATAAAAATCATAAATTTACATTATGGCATTTGTAACCTCAATAGGTAAATAAGAAAAGGTCCTATCAAAGTTTCCACAGATATCTGAATTTAAGCTACCTCTAGATAAAGGCAAATAGGGTAAATGTAAATATGACCAAAAACACAGAGACGAGACATAACACACACAAAGAAAAACCATCAGTTACCGCCTTGGAACGGTCAGTCGGCGAAAGGACCGACTGGGCTGTTTAAACCTGGTTTGTGGAGTGCTCCAACCTCGCACTTCCTGAAGGTTTTTCTATCAAACAGTGTAAATATCCCGTCAACGTGAAACAACTAAAAGTAAACACCTGCATCGGAAGTTTAAAACATATACAATGAACTTATAAACATACAAAATATCTAGTAATAAAATAAACTATTAACATTTGAACAGTATGCACAGTAGATGAAAGCCTCGGCAACATAACAATTCCAAATGAGAGAGTAGTTTGAAATAAAACAGCCCAAGCGATGTCATGATGTCATACAATTTCATGCCGTCATATGCAAAAAGTGCCAAAAGTGAAATGTAAAAAATAAGAAAAGCTGAGGATTTATCCACAGTTAGCATACTAATATAATTGACGTACACAAAATCCCGATGTCATACCTGCTGTGCAATCTCACGTAAAGGGAATGGAGACTGCTCAAGTTGTCTCATCTATATAGGGCACGCTTGAGGAGATGAAAAGACAAGACAACCAGCAGTGACTGTCCGGTTATGGCTTTAGGTCACTGTTTTCATTAAGCCTCAACGACTTATCTAGTCATGTGTAATTTAAAAGCAATGCACGTTCTTGACTGTAAAATGGTCATTTGCAAGCAATGCAGTCCAACGAAGGATTCCTGGGTTGAAACCGTCAATAATAAACTTTCTGATAAGTTTTGTAAAGTGGTCATAAAAGTTATTGAGACCCTTGCTTTTCTTTAAACTGTATAAAACATTTCCATAAAATGCAGGATAGCTTATGCCTTTCTGCATCAGTGCTTTCATTATGCTATTATACTTAGAAGCAATAAAACCATTTCGGTGAAAGGATTTTTAAAACGCCTTTCTTAATTTGTTAAAACGAAAGCCTTGCTGTTACAGTTGAAAAGAAATAAACCGGTTTCTAGCATTGAAATCTTCTATTTTAGTACAAACTTGTGCAAACCTTGTAAGTTGTGATATATAAATACCATAGGAGGTAGCACGAGGTAAATACCGTCAAGGTGTGGATGATTCAAAATACTTGAGTTGAAATTATCTCGCTTGTAATATATTTTAGGAGAGACGTTGCCTTTGGAAATAGCTAAAAATGTCTCAATGTCTAAAAATGCTACATTTAAATGTCAGTTTTTGCTTTATTAAGGGTAAGTTCTGTGGGGGGGGGGGGGGGGGGGGGGTAAATCAAATGAATCATGTAAGAAAAGAAAAGATTATCTATAGTTAGAATATCGTTAAGATAGCATGACCTTAAAAAGAAAACCTCTTTAATGTAGTTTTGGTTAGAAGGGGGTAAAGTTAACATGAAATCACGTTCAAAGCAATATAATAACAAATCGGCAATTAATGGTGCAAAGTTGATTTTCATAGGAATACCAACTACTTGTCTGAATAAATTTACCCCATTTTATGTAAATATTGTCTAATAGGAAACATAGAGCTTCATACACATCCGTGCAAGTCCACATAGTAAACTTTTCTAAGAAATTGTTGGTAAGAAATGCATTACTTTCATGTCATGTAATGTATAGACGTTGCTTACGAGCGAATGTTTTCTCAATAAGAGCGATTAATTCGATCTTAATTAAATCATGAGTTAAAGAAGTGTACAGCGTAGAGAAATTTTAAGTATTACCTGCAGAGCAATGAAAGTTTAAAGTACACAACTTGTCTAAGACTTCTGGAGAATTTTTATAGACCAAAACTGTTAATTTCTAAATTTTCATACAATTTTCACACTATTTTTACAACGATATTACATACGGCTGTAATGCAAGGCGGTAGTAGTTTAAATATGTGAGTGGTGGTGCTAGACCTGGCTTTATCTATGAACTGTGACTTGTATTGTGTTTTTGATGCTTAGAAAACCAGTACAGTGAAGTTTTTCTTGCTTTGATTCTATTTTGATATTGAAATAATGTAATATCTGTTTATGTTTGTCAATGACTGTCTGAAAGTTAAGGTTGGTGCTAGTGTAAGAACTGGTGGTGGATAAGTAAGCACTTAGTACATTTCTGTAATATAGTCGTCAAACAAAATTTATGTTTATCGTGAATATTCTGTAGGGACTGTTTTAGGTGTTTTAAGTGATAAAAAGGTTTCTTAGGTAAATTAGAAGGTTGGGAGCGGTAGTATTTAACCCGACTTTTTATTATCTTAAAAATGGTTTTCGTCCAGGTATTGAGTGCTACTGTATCCGTGTTTTCTCGTTTACACCAGCGCTCGGCAAACAGATCAACAAAGGTCAAAATCCTTTTCATTTGGCAGGCTATATTTTGGACCCTTAAAGAGTAATTTTCTTAAATTATGGCCATCAATGATGTTTAAATCCCCAGTATTGATATGGCCAGAAGATAAATAACAGAAAGGTGAAGATGAACAGTTACAAGAATCTTGAGAAGGAGCATTCAGGTTTAGGTCTGCTACAGTTTAGTTGTAATTAAAAATAATACCTCTATTGGGTTTTTGAACTTGTTACAAATCACTGAGGTTTCTTTGTTTTCGACGTAACTGGGTATTATATTGATGATATTTTGTCTCGAAAGATACTTAGTAAGTCGATAACATCAATCCCTTTATTATTGTTTTGGTTTTTATGAAATGTCGTTTGTGTTGGGACTGTTTATCGATATGCGGTCTTAAAGCACGGGTCGTTTACTTTTGAATGATGAAATCCAAAGGTACATGTATATTTGTAACTGTACAAAGTAAGGCGTGAATACCAGATCGAATATAGAGTGTGTTCAGATCTTGAATAGAAACACGTTTCCTAAATCTGTGTTTAAGATTATGATTTTTTTCTAATTCCATGAAATCGGCGTTTGCGTTTGCGTAAAGATAGAATACTAAAGATGTCAATATTCCGATTTTTAGAAATATTGCCCGCCTGAGGATATTGTCATTAAGACCGAGTGTAAAAGGAGTCTGAAGTTTTTAATCTAATAAAGTTCGGCACTGTAACTGGCCTATACTTTAAATCCTTTAGAAACATCGTCATTGAAAACAATTCTTTGCTAAGGCTGTATGTTAGCATATTTAAAAGAATGTCCACTAGTTGGAATATGATTGTAAAGGTATCCTTAAAACGATGAGCCTTACGGATTTTATATGAAGGTTCTCGAAATCTAATTTTAAGCGCCCGTCACTTTTGTCCATCGTACTGTAGTGTACAGTTAGGATGGTTTCTTTTATTACATAAATTTGTCAACATTATTTCAGGTCAAGTCCAGTATTAATTCTCAGTTGTTGCTTCTTTATTCTTAAGATCAACACTAAGAAGCATCGCGTGCTTACTTTGACGACGTACGTGATTAGTAGTTTGATATCATTGTGATGGAGTAAAGCATGTTTAACAATTTAGAGCTTTCTTATAACAATAAAATGCCTTTAGTTTATTTATGTATTTACAATGACACAAGGCACATGGTACACTGGTAGTGAGTTCCCATATTTTGTAATGTATTCGATTTGTGTAATTTTACTCTAATATCTTGCACTAATAATTTTTCATATTGTTTGTCGTAATCTATGTTCTTGTTGTAGTTAATAATCATTCTTTACCCGTTTTTATTGTTGCAATTTTATTGTGTCTTATTAAAATCACGCGGACGATATATCTTTATTAAGTCATAGGTAACTCACGCCTCTTGTACACGTGTGTGTTTTTTTTGAATATGTATTGTTACCTTTTTTGAATGCTGTGTATGTTTGATGTGTGTTATTTACTTGAATTAAATTATCCTCATAATAAATACGTCTAAAACATTTCCTAAAATTGTTGTGTTTAAAATATTATTAATAATTTCGCATCATTTGACGTCGTAGTGACGTCGACGTCAAAATGCGCTGGTCTCAAACTTACCATATGCATATTTTTAATGTCTTGTCAATTTTCAGAGTGGGCCATTTTAAGCCTTCGTGAATCTAACCCTTTAAGAAGTAATATATATATAAACAGAATACATTTGAATCGATTATTTATATATACGAAATTAAACTATACAATCGTAAAAAAACATTTTCTGTTGTTGTTGGTTTTTAGTCAAGACAGTAATTTTGTGGATGACCTTATCTATAATTGTTTAAATATATTAGATAATATAAATGATTCGACAGGAAAATGGCAACAAAGTTTCGACAAATAATTGAGCGAAAATAATCAAAATAGAAGCCTTTTAATAATAATTTACCACCAAACAATATATGATGATGAAAGCATGTCATTTTGACATGTGTTCCAATTATACCATGCTTTAAGATCGATTACTAAGAAGGTTAAAGTTAAACTCTGGAAATGTATTTCTTACTAATGACAAGCTTTCAAAACAATTAAATGACGCGTAATGCGATACTTGCTACCGGTATCTTACAAACTGTTTTATGAGATCTCTCGGTATCCATTAACAAAAACGTTTGCCCTCTATAACGGTTTGACGGGGATCACAAACAGATGACTTGCAACTTTATATCTTCATTTATAGCACATCTACTATGTACCTAATGCATCGATAGTCTTATAAATCGAAGTAAACATTGTACGATATGTATCCCAGTGGTGTAGTAGTCTGCAAGATATACTTAAATATGCTGCAGAAATACATTTACAATTATATAGATAATAAAAACTACATCTCATGACGGGGATTTAAATTACCAGAAACAGGAAAAGTAAGACTTTTCAAAATATGATGAAAACATTTCCCAACATGGTTTTCTATATTTCTTGATAATACTTCTTGAATTAACATTCTGAAATGGATTTTGAGTTCGTCCATACGTTATTATTAAAATGATTTCAAAACAAATAATCAATATATATTTTAAATCAATATAACGATATATTTTATGTTAAATATTAAGAGTTTGAATGCTTCTTTAATCACTTAGAATTAAATGGTTACTAATCGTGTGTTTTGGTCTGTCTTTATGAATACAACTTGTTTCAACTGATAACTATGAATCCTTCCTATATTAAACTCTAGCCTAATCAGGTGACCTGTAAGGATCACAAAAGAATATATTCGGAAAATAGCGAAAGGGAGCGGGTCGAAACTTGTCATATATTCTTATTCATGATAACACAAATGTTGCTTGTGCAGTGTGGCGGCCGTAAAAAATCTCCCCGTGCATGTAATCTATGTTGTCATTTAATTCATTCTATAAGGATTGTTACGTGTATTTCCTTTGATAGACATTCGACTTTGGTTAATCATTTCCATCTTCACATGGACAGGATGCTACAACCATTACTTCGTCTCTGGTCGTGTTTGTTCATGATTCAGAAAGCTAATTCTATTTATAGTCAACCATTTTGGTGTAGTTTTTCAAATCGAAATAATACCATATTCTTTTCTAAACACTATGTGGACATTATTTTTCAATGACGTCACTACTTTCGTCACAACTTATAGAAAATATCAGCGCTTGGGCATTTTGTATTCAAATAGATCGTTTTTCTTTTCATTACTTGCATTTGAGAAACTAGTCAGGAAGTGCGAGGTTAGAGCTCTGTAAAACCGGTTTAAGCACCCCAGTCGGTCCATATTGCCGACTGACCGTTCCAAGACGGTAACTGGCGGGTTTGCTCTTTTCGTTAAATGACTCATTACAAATTTGTTCTTACTTTTCGCTTGGCTTGCATGAAATACTTTTGTTCTGTGCCTTTTCGGAGTTTGGTATATGTTGCAATACTCATAGGATTTTGTCATATATTCTTATTGTGATGTGTATCTTAAAGTCCGTTTAAAACCTCGCTGCATTTCGATAAGAATGTGTTTTCAATTAGGAACCCCGAGCCTGATGTAGGAATGTAGAAAAAGACCTTTAGATACACGCGTATATAAAATATGTAACATTAATCTTGTGCTTATTGATGCGTTTATCATTACATACGAGTTAGATCTTAATCCTTACCCAAAATGTTAAATGCACTTTGCGTTTTGCAACATGTTGTTATCATACTCATTCAAAGAGGCCAAAAGAAGGGCGGTTAAGTCCAATGGTATGCCGCAAGACTCCTGATTGCGGAGTCTATGATTCGAACCTCGGTTGATCGTTGTTAGTTTACTTGAACAAGAAATTTACCTCTAATTGTTCCACTCCACCCAGGTCTATAGTTGTGTACCTACGATACCTACGAGGGTTATTCGGGACATGCACATTACTTCCTTGCTCCATATGTTTGGCTACAGATGTTCAATTCACAAATATACCCAAAGACCAAGGGGTTAAGCTGTCAAGTCAGCTGACTATGCATCAGCATAAAAGTAGATTATATATCAAACCTTAACTTTTTAATAGAAAAGTTATCACTGTGAATGTTTTTAAATAAACATGAACAACAAATATTTGCTATCTTCCATGGAATGCTACAATGTTCTATTATAATTTTGCTGTTTTTGCAACGTTTAACAAGATCAATGGATACGGAAATATCCTGAAGCGGCTGTTATGGCGTCACTAACTAGACACCACAGACAATAATTACTTAATAGATGGATTAAGATATATATTTTATGTAAATAAATAAGTGATTTAATATTGGCCCTGTTATTTGTTGGAGGGCAGTCTTATTGGCCCAAGGCAGAAAGCCTTGCATTAATTCAAGTCAAAAAATGCTTGTTTATGTTTTTGTTAAATCTGCACTTTGTTAATTTATAACACATTCGGTTAAACACTACCAATTCATGCCGTGAATGGTTAAAAACTGAGACTTTTTTGTTTCATATATCTAGGCGAGATGTCAAACAAGAGCCTCTTGCTGAAGTATGTATGATTATTTGCTCTGTCTTATTTTCCATTCAAATCACTTCACATGCAGGCTTTATATCAATATCACTTTTCAGTCCGAGGCCCAATACGACTGACTCGAGGACAAATAATAGGCCAATATCAAATTACTTATTTATTGACAATTTTATTGAACAAATACATGAACTTATAACATTTCACCTTTCATTTCATACTTAATTATAACAGACGACTTTTTGCATTTTTTACATTAATCAAAGTTAGAGAATGCTTGCTTGTATTTTTGTAAAATCGACACGTTGTAAATTTATAACACATTCGGTTAAACACTACACCGAACAATTTGTCTCATACATTTATGCAACCTGTCGGCGTCTACACATAGACCGAGTCAAAACAAAATGCCTGCCATTTCCCAGAGCTTCTTGCTGAAATCTATATCATGTTTTGGCTCTGCCTTATTTGCCAATCAAATTACTTTAAATGCCAGCTTTATCTCTATTTCATTTTTCGGCCTTTTGACGAAAAGTGATATATATATTGGCACTGTTTAAAAGCAGACCGTCGTGTAACTGGACGTGGCAGGTGTTTTATAGGACTAATAACGTATAGTTATATAATAGCGAATGTTAACTACGAGTAAGTCTGTGTTTCAAAATCTGATATTCATTATTCCCTGTTGGAGTCATCTGATTGTATATGTTGTATGTACATTTCACTATACTGTACTGTATATACTACATTTAAAACACAAAATATCTGTTCTCTAATGAATAAATAAATGGGAATAAATCTAGTAATATTTTGAGAAAAATGCCTAAAATAATAGTAAAAGAGTATAATCATTGTTGTAACATTGCGTTACTTATCCTGTATACAGCAATTTATTGTCTCTTTTGCTCATACATCTTGAACATTCAAATGAACTATTTTCCCATTGTAACTGTTGTTCCTGCAACAGTTTGGTTTGTTTTAGTAGTGACTGTTTAAGTTGGAAATGTTTTGTATTCATTTTGAATTGGGATCATATATTATAATATATACTTGTTTCACAAACAAGACATTGTGTTTAAAATAATAAATGAGACATATGGTTGTCCGCAAGCATCTCTAGACATCAGAGTTTATTTATAACGCTGTTTTACACTACCATTTATCTAGCGATAGAAAAAAAAACATCCCTGTGATATGAATCAAGTACATCAAATGTCTAACGAGAAATTGAAAGAAGTCACTTTGAAATATAGCTACGTTTTATGATTAATTGAATAAAAGCAGTTTTTCTCAGTCAAACGAATAATAAATTGATTTGCTCGTTTGTAAACTGATATGATCAGCGCACCTCCATTCATAAATAAAAAACGGACACAATTAGATTCCAGACATTCAAGTAATTTTAAGATTAGTGTGACAATCATTGCCATTTATTTGAAGGTTAAATCAAATAGTACGTAATACTATTCAACAAACCAGCAAGGTATGTCATGGCTAAAGTAACCATAACTTGATCTAGAAGACCAGATAGAGGATATGCATGTTTTACCTATTTTGTCATTGACAGAGCACAAGTAAATAAAATGAAGCTATCCGCATATCTTGTATTTTGTTTTATCAACGTATTCCACGCATAACAAAATGTCAATATATTTATAACTATGTTGTCTATTAAAAGGCCTATTTACTGATGTTCCAAACAAACAAGTAGCGGGTACAAAGAAGAGAACTGTTTAACAATTTAAATTTTTAACAAAAACAACAGTAGCTTTTGACCTTGGCTAGAGAAATAGCTTCAGTTTTTTCCACCGTTTTAAATAGAGTTTGAAATTGCATTACTTCTTTCTTTTATGGATGTTAATCGTGCAGATGTTAAACGAACTGTTGTAAAGGCCGGTTTAATTAAGTAAAATGACATAATCCATTGCTTAAAACAGGTGCAAGTTATTTAGTTTGCGTTTTAAGGATAAGGCTTAACCTAAAAATTCAGAAATGGTCTAGTAATCTCATTCGTCGCATATAGACCGGAACGCGTTGTACATAGAAGTTCATTATGTAAGTTTATTTTAATAATGACGTCCCCGAGCACATGTTCTTTATTTTGTTTGTTGTATATATCGATTTAAATTGATGTCTGCTTCTTTAGCTCTGTATCTTGACCGGTCGTTGTAAAGACCCTCCGACTGCTGGTTTACGTTCATTTATAAGGACGCTCGAGTAAGATGAAGCTTGGCACACAAAGAACAGACATGTGCGGAGTATTTAACTGCGTTTTTTGCATAAAGATTAATGTATCGGTTAGCTGGCCGGACTTCAACATATTCAGTACAAAGCGAATTATATCATTTGAATTGTATCGTAAATAATAAGATACAGGTTTCGTAACATTTCTAATATTTTATGGTATGTGATTTGACGGTACTCAATTGATTCCTACAATTACAAATTACAATTTTGCAAACGGGTAAGTATACTTTACTTTGTTATGTTGTTTCATTTTATATCGACGCAGTTGTTGTGCCATGACCAAAATATAGGTCTTCTAAGGTTGTTAGGTTACCTTTAACAGTCCAACAAGGTCATGATTTTTTGATGATTGTAAGGGCAGTCTAGACGATGATGTCATTGTGTTCTATATTCAAAGGGTTGTTCTTAATCACAACGTTTAATTTTAGCGATTTAACACATACACTACCAGCAGACCTACCGAGACAATACGAATGTTAACAACGATAACAAGGGGCAGTAAACACGAAAGTTAACTTGAGCTAGTCTTGACATAGGATGTCGGCGTTTTTAAGAAGAGAACGCGTGTTAAAATAATTTTCAAATTAAAGTAAATTGAAATATTTCTACTTTACTGCTTATTAGAAAAATGTCTTTTTAATAGAGAACTTGCATGTATATAAACGGAAAATATTACAAATGTTTACAGACAACCAACAAAGAGAAACTATTTTAAGTCTACAATAAATATAGTCAACAGCACTCCGGGGGTATTTCTCTGAAGTGTTCTCCCAAGAAAGAAAGGTTGCGAAAAATCTATCAATTCCATTTAGTATACAACATGTTTTTGTCTGAATAGTCTCACATTATACCTAAACGCATTCAATATGTTTCATCGGAATGCTTCATCAAATGAAGTACCTGCTCTAAAAGGTTATTTATGGATTTATTGTCTAAATATGTGTCCGACAGAATTCAATAATAATAAATAATTATTTTTGCAGTTGTTTTTAAAATAATGTTTTTCTCTAACTTAATATTTTAAAAGAATATATATATATGTATGAAGGTTGAACATACATGTATTTTCATGAGTTCTTATTTTCTGTGGCAAAATTGGAAATACATTTGCGAGTAACACGTCTTGTACCGTATTATTTTGCACCCTTTCTATCTTTATATATATATATATATATATATATATATATATATATATATATATATATATATATATATATATATATATATATATATATATATATATATATATATATATATCATTTTCACAAACAACTGGCAACATTTTTAATGTTTACAGACCAATCTGTTCTTCGCCCTGTTCAGACGTTGACTTTGCCCAAGCAGAGTGAATCTCACATAGTCCTTGCTCAATGACATGTCGCCTTTTAATAAAAGCTCGTGAGCTACACTTTACCCCAAAATCTGAATGTATCAAAAGTCAAAAATGTATACTTGTTAATTTATCTAATTATTTCTACGGCTTTCACCTTGTATTTACTTTTTTTTCGTCTTCACATACTAGAAATTATTTAAGTATTGAATGTGTTTTTCATTTAAATTGATGCAAGTGTGCACCTTCTCTTGATTTTTTTCAATTGTCGTCAAACAGATTTTGCTTTAATTAATTTAATTAACTATGATATCGTTCTCTAGTGCGATATTAAACTGTATTTTCTCTGATATTAATAGTTTAAACGTAATATTAAGACTCCGTTACAAGAAACATTAAGCCTGTTTCATGACTTAAGTATTTTGCCAAATGTCTCTCAAGTAGTATTATAATTAAAGTTAAAAAACGAACAATTCAAGTATTGTTCTCAATCATGAATGATGTTAAGAAAAAGGCCGATGTGTGAACATTTTTTTCCAAACAGGTGCGAACCGCGAATCTCGTCTCCTTTCATTTGGTTGAACTGTGACAAATCAAGGGAAGGCAAAGTGTCAAAATGATGAAGAGTTACTAATTCATGTCCAAGAAGGTGAAATTCCGGAAGGGAGAATAAACCGTTCGGAGCCCCTCTTCGTCTTCTCGAGTTGGTATCTCCTTTTCAAATCATATTTGTAACTAAAAGCTAGCATGTGAGCGCCGATTATCCGCTCGATTAGTGCATTTAATATAAAACTGCTTAGTACTTGTTCAAATATGTTAACTTAAAATGATCCAATTCTTTGTTGTTTACACGCGCTTCATTGACTTCTTGATCCTTTTCCGCCATATTTTTTTTTTATTTAGTCCCCAGTGGGTCTATAACAAGTAGCCCCACTTTGAAATCAATGGAAGTAATCGAGGTAAAGGTCATTATATAGAAATCCAATGCTACCAGGCAACTAATGCTTTAAGAAGCACCAATAGAAGTACTTGGACTTATTAATACCCTGCTAGTGATTTATTATTCATTTGAAGCTATGTAATTCAACATATTAATGCAAATTGTCCCTATAAAAACCAGATACCCACTCACTGCGGATTGAAAGAAAATGCCAAATATATATGAAAAGATATAGGTGGACACGTATTTTAAAAGTGTTCTTAAAATTAAAAATTATTAGATTTCTCCGCGAATAATCATTTTGATTATTTAAATACATTCTGACGAACAGCTTGCGAATGTCATACATATTTCGTAAAATAACAAATAGATACTCTTTGTTATTTATTTGTTGTTGTTGTTTTGTTGTTGTTGTTGTTTTGTTGCAGTTGTTAGTTAACGGCTTGTTATGAAAGAGCTCCATATTTGTCATTCTTAAAAGAAAATTAAGTGTTAATGCAATGAGCCCAGAGCTAACAAGATCCCCTCTTACTCCCACCCCCACCCCCACCCCCTCACCCGCACACGCACACACACACACAAACACACACACACATACACACGAAGAGGAAAATATCGAAATTATTTTCGATAACAACTTTATTTCCATCTAAATAATATAACCTGTGGTAATTTTAAGAGTTTATGTTTGTGTGTTTGTGTGGTATGATAAGTTAAAAATATTTAAACGAATCTCTTAATATAATCTTATGACCAAAAATAGTACTCAGTATCGTGAATTATAACAAATATCTTACGCTTTTGTTTATATGTGGTATCTGACAGTTTGCCTATATCAAATTCATGTAATAATACCTTACCACTTATTTTGGGAATATCTAATTCATAAATTCATACTTTAGTATCATGAAAGACGGTTGCCTATAGTGTTCAACAGTACAAATCGCGATAACACACTAAAACTTCATACATTCAAAATCCATAAAAACATGAAGGATAGTGACCTCTGCTAAAAGTAGATATAGAGAGCTGATTTCCCGGATGACGATATATCGTTATCTCAAAAATGATATTTCACGCGGTTTTCTTTTTGATAGATGGGTGTTTCATAGTATATGTCATTATTTTATCAAATTGTTATTTCTAAACCATAAAACATACAGTTGTATGAAAACAAATACCTTATAGCAGACATAATAACATTGATTTTGATACATAGAACATGCATATACAAGATACATTAATGATGTATAAGCCAGTTTATAACATTACCACATTTACAAAATATGTTCAATATGACGTCCATTTTGTGCAATTACGACGTCAAGTCTGCGTTTAAAATTGTCAATCACATGGCGACATGTTTCTGGTGTAATTTTGCCCATTTCTCGTTGAATTGCACGTTTGAGTTTATCTGTACTCTGGGGTGAGGGTGTGTACACACGCTCTTTTAGGTGTCCCCACAGGAAGAAGTCCAAAGGTTGAGATCGGGGGATTCATTTGCAGTGCGATACGAAATGAATCTGTCTCCGAATGTCGAATTCAAACACTGAATAACATCTCCTGCTGAAACCACACTCGGTCCATATCGAACATTTTCCTCTTCAAAGTTGGCAAAAATCGTTTCTTAAGTAAAGTCAGGTAGCGATCCTTGTTGACAGTTGTAACATGACCATCATCATCTTCAAAGAAGAACGGCCCAATTATTCCGTGCACGCTTAAAGCTGCCCAAGCGGTCACCTTTTACCCCTGCAGAGGTTTCTCAATGTAGAATTCAGGCCTCTCGGTGCCCCAAAATCTGCAATTATGTTTGTTGACCTCGGCATTCAAATAAAAATGAGCTTCGTCTGAAAACCACAGCTCATTAACAATGACAGTGCGGGAGTTCAGCCAAGTGGCGAATGCAAGTCTGCTTGAAATGTCCATTTTCTTGATGTTGCATGATAGATATCTTGTATGGAGTCAGGTGTAAGTCATATTTAAGCATCCTGTAGACACTTGACATACTTGCAAAGTTGGTAATGTCACCGAGAACTCTTCGTACAGACCTTTGTGGTGTATCGCTTATCGCTGTCTTCACTTCTTTAATGACGTCATCTGTTCTAACTGAACGTGGTCGACCCGGGTTGCTGTGCCGTCTGTCCTCAACTTATCTTTATATAAGTTTTAAAAAGCATGTCATTTGTCTTTAAAATGATATATGATTTATTACCATTGATAACCGTACATAACAAATATGATAATTTCTTATAAGGACAGATATTATGAAACACCCACTTTGCATTGAGCTTTTGGGATTTGTGTTTCACTGTTCGCAATGATCTATGGCATAAACGAGTAGAGTTTGCAGGATCTTTTCTGGTTACTATGATTTATGTGGTTATTTAAGTATAATTATTGTGGTCCAAATTGTCGGAAACAATCTTTAAACAAACGAAGGAAAAAAATGAAATTAAGCCTTTATATAAAAAATACAGGCAACCCTTACCCTATTTAGCCTTAGTCCATCCTGGTTACTTCTTGTCATCTTACAACACCAAGTGGGTTTCATGTTTTTCCTCTACCAAATCATTTAGATTTGCAATCATTTGTTTTTCTGTGTGGTTGTGATGAGAACATCTAGTTTATTTGCAAATTCATTTAGACCGTGTATTAAAAAGACGAAAAACAAAAGCCTGTCTTGAAATAAAAGAGGTTACTCAAACTTGTCTAACTCCAGCGTCTAGTTTAAGGCATGTTTTAAGATTCAGTAAAGTGATTCTAGCAAATTGTATTCGGAATGTTATTTGGAATATTGAATATATGACTTGTAACAGTGACACACCACTTATCTCTCAACATTATGATTTGCATTTTATGATTGATTTTTTTACTTATTTTTTTATAAACTGACAAATGTTCGCAGCCACAGACATGATAAATGGGCTTCTGGATAGCAATCTGCAAATGTTTTATTTGTATGTAATCAATATTGTCTTTCAGGCAAATATAATGTTATCTTAAATGCATGCCGGTAAATCAACATGCTGTATTCATCATTAACAATTGTGTCCACAAAACAATTTCTTGAAGAATATAGCAAATATGGTTATTTGTTTAAAATAATGGTTGTTTTAAATACCAAACACGAGATATGTTGTCCGTTAAAAATGAACTCGTGCATATCATCAATGAAAAGCATGACTTTTGCAGTAATTAATCTACTTGAAGCATTATGTGTTTATTATTTTATCATCGAACATAACTGATGTGCAAATTAGTTGAATAACTAGATATTTTATATACCCTACAACTTATACTAAAATTTCGTAACACAATGCCTTCATATTCTATTCCAATAAGGTTAAGTGCTGTTTACATGTCAAGTGTAGTTTTTAAGAAATCATACGTATGTGAGACATATTTCTGCGTTGGCACAAAAGCTAAAATTATTTTATCTAGTTTTTGCGTTATTAACTTCTAAAAACCAATTCATAATAGATTTCCAATCCATTCAATTTTAACAAAGTCTCTTGAAATAATAGTCTCACAGAAATGTGCCATTAGCACAAGTGAATCAAATGGTTCAAGTGAGCAATGTTGAAAGGCCATCAATTACAGTTTCAAAGCATAACGATTTATCTGATAAATTGTTAGATACTGTCAGACTGATAAAGTAATAGGGCTCTGCTTCTATGAGCTAAAATTTATTTTTCCGGCTAATAATTTAAGCAGAGACAGCCTAACATCATGACAAAATTTGAATTAAAACAATGCACGTTTTAAATCATTTTCTGAACGAATTATTATGTTATGAAATTAATCCTTATCAACTATCAACAATCATGTCAAATATAATAATGTGACATAAAAGAAAATATAATCACTTGAACAAGAATACCCAAAACAACAGCATAATATTCTGATTTCTCCAAGACATATTGTTACTCAAACAATTATGTTGTTTTTTAAGATCATGTGGCTGTCCTTGAATGTTATTGCCGAATTATATTGGATTGTCTCTCAAAACGACAGACACATGACACGAAGGTGTCTAAAGAAACACGGTCTTTTATTGTTATAACATATAATTAAGCAAGCATGTCAGGCTGGCATGTGTTTCAAGGTAAATCAAGCATTGAAATCGATTATTTATCGGGACAACGATGAGCCTAAGCATTAAGGCAAATGACAATATGGCAAACAATAAAAATACAACGCGATGTGAACAACATTTAGATAAAGAAATTTAACTTTGACATGAAAGAAATAATGTCTTTTCATAACTGTTTAAAGGGACAGCACCAAAGATTAAGCGAAACTTTATATCATCGTCCACCACGATTGACAAATTTATCTAATTAATATGGTTACAAGATGGAATAAACACAGTGCAGTATCTGCCCTAATTGTGTATACGCCTGCAGAGCCACCTTTTAAAGAATTATACTTGTATATCAATATTGCTCAGATAAACTGTAATCTTATGACATGGCTTTAAAAATCGAAAGTAAAAGTTCTGCGTCAGCATGTTTATTGTACAAATATTAAAATGACATGTCAACTTGGTTGTCAAGAGCAATTGCAATTTTCAACTTTTCTTCTTAGCATTTGTAAGTAGCACATTGTTTGTTCGCCAAAAAGTCATCAGTTAGAAGAATCGTTCAAATGAATCATTGTGGTTTTCTCGGGGTAAAAGCAATTATCCATATTCATACTTAGGTTTTGAATGATTCTAAAATATTGGATGTTACAATTTGTCTGATGCTATAATTTTGGTGAAAAACTTAGGCAACTTCGGACGCCAAGGCTGGTAATAGTGTATCTTCTGGGTTTTAAAGCACAGCTCATATTTAAAGTTATAAACGTGTGAATTTGGCAAATAATTAATTATGAACAGTAAATAATTAAATAATTAAATGCCTGCCCAAAATGATTAATGAATATTGAGCTACGTACTATTTGTATTTGTAGTCGTCCTAAATTTATTGCCAGTATGCTCTTTTTACAGCAGTGTCTTGAATAACAAATATGGATAACTTAATTGGCAACCGTAATCTGCTCTGCCTACTTCTGCTATACATTCACACAATTAAACTCTTCTTTAATACGTAAAAAGAAGACGGAGAAAGCATTTCCTAATTTGCATTTGGCTTAGTCCTGAAATATTCTATGATTGCTTTAATATATTTCTTGGTACTATATAGGTAAAATTGTCATTTAAACATTGTTAAATCTCAATGTCGATAGACAATCGATTGTCTACAAAAAGTATCAGTCGTTCGGTGATGGCTGCGTAAAACTTCAGGAAGGGTAAATAAATGTTGGCATATTCTACATGATGTTTGTCCTAAAAATTGTTCCTAATTGATTTTGACGCTAAAAGTGTGTGTTTCAGAGTTGGCATTATAGATGAACGTCATCACAGCAATATTTGTAGAAGGCAGGATTGAGCAATCTGCTGTGGCTGAGAGGTGTATGACTGACGCCAAGTAGATAGTATGCGTATAACTTTTTAGTTATAAATATTTATTCATGTATTTTGCATTCAAAAAACTAATACAAGCATTTGCTAGGTAAAAATAATAAAATAACTTAACGCAGTAACTATGAATATTAGAAAATAGAAAGGTTCCAGGAAAGACCGCTTTTTAAAATTAAGGAAGTGGATGCAAATTAAGAAATAGAAATAAAAATGGATTAGAAACAATATGCAATAGTACACTTCAGCCATTGCTACTAGCTTCTACAAATTAATATCACAAGTAGGAGATTATTTATTTAATAGATGGCATGGCAGCGACATAAGCAAAATTTTAAAATGCGCCCGTCAAAAAGATATCACAAAGAGCGTCCCTTACGTAAAATAGAACTTAAAACAACGCTCTTTTTGTTTAAAATTGACAATTGTGTATTTAAGGAAGTGCTAAATTCTGAAATACTAAAAACTAATTTGGACAAACTCGGATGTAAACAAACCATTGTAAAATGATTGTGTATATTTGTAGAGCGTTTAACAGAATTCTAAAGTGACGTTAAGTTAAAATGCCATCATGAACCAAAAATCAATACTGATTGTCAAACGCTCGTTGAAATCAAAAAGATGCACTATAGGTCTTCTGTCAACTTCATCTACTCTGGTAAATTCCATTATAAGGCGTTGAAAATATATGAAGAATTTTATGAACTTTCCGCGTTGCAGCTCGTTGCCGATTTTTGATAACCACAACAGCCGCCGCTCGTTGTCGACCTTTTACTACTGCAATACCTGCCGTTCAGCTACGATTAATCATAACCTAAAGTTTAAAGAATCGAAATATACTTTAATTTACAGAAAAAATAAGGTTTCACTTCACATTCGTAAAATATAGCCATTTGTGAATCTATTTTTGTTCAAAAGAGAAATACTGTGTTTGTTTTTTTTTACGAACATGTACTAAAATGCACGTTAAAAAGGTAATGTCTGTGTTACATATGCTCCTCGGTAGAGGAAATGTTTACTGTACTAGTGTCAGTATTAAGTACATTTACTCCCAAATACGTTTTCTTTACGTTTTAAGTAGGGGTTTTATTCCTTGTAATACCATAACAATATCCACTAATGATCAAAGTAGTGCATGTCTCGTTACCATGGGTGAAGTAGAACAGTCACATCTAGATAGATCTATATCCTGTGCACTTGTTTAATTCTTTGATTCATAGCAAGAGCACCGGCAGGGTTTAATGTAAACTCCGTTAGATAATCCTTACCATGGATGCAATGGACCAGACAAAAATAGAAAGATCTTTGCCCTATAAAATCGTTGAATAGCTAAAACATGTCTTCGGAAATGTATGTGCTAGTTCAAAAGATCATTGCTGGTATACTTGCGGATGCTCATTACGATACTAGAGTTAAAAAATAAATAAATGAAAATAATTCCGTTATAAGGAAAAAAATCCAAAATCTGTCAGACATAATTGGAAAGAACATCTTGTAGCGTAAATGTGTAAAAGATGAAATAATGAGTGATGCTTATTGACTTTGAACCTACAGATATCAATAGATAAATAAGAAAAGGTTCTATCAAAATTTTCACAGATATCTAAATTTAATCTACCTCTAGATAAAGGCAAAGATGTTAAATATAAATGTGACAAAAACACAGAGACGAGACATAACATACAAAAAGAAAAAACAAACATCTGCTACCGCCTTGGAGCGGTCAGTCTGCAAAAGCTTCAAATTAAACACTGACAATGTACGTTCATTACTAAACAACGCATTGCAAGAAAATATGAAGTTTTGTATATGTAAATTGTATGGAAGAAGCCGATGAAATATTATGTTCTTCTTCCATAAAATTAATGGCAACTACCCATAGCACAAATTGATATCCTTTAGACATAATAAAATACACAAAATGCCCTGTTGCTGATTGTTTCTGTCTCATAGCAATTTAAGTTTTTACGCACGAGTTTGTTATTTGTCTGATAAGTCTCCATTCAATACACAGAGTACTTACATGGTGTATTCCTGCGTTGTTAAGGGGGTCTAAGGGAAATAAAAGGCAGCAACTGCAAAGTTAATTGTCTACAATGTTGTTTTATTTGTTAACATTAGATTTGCAAAGCTATAAAGTGAGTTTGTATTTGTCACGCCATACTTGTTATCTACGGAATAAAATATCTCCTACACAAAACAGGCCACATGCAACAATTTGCATTATGAACAATCAACCTTTTCATGTTTTTTTAAGAATTTATATTTATACGATATAATGTTCAATTATTTACTAAAAATAGAAATTACATCAGTCTGTAAGATTTGTCATAAGCAGATACTGAGGCAACATTGTTTTTCTTTTAATTCCTTAACAGTAATTGAAAGCGGCTGAGCAAACCTTCTTTTTATTTTATAAACTTATGATGTCAAGAACGGGTTTTCTGATCATACTATAAAGCGTCAGCAACCGCATCTGGTTTCTAATGGGTGTATTTATTATGTGTATGTTATTAGAACGTGAAAGTATGTAGAAAGGTAAATCAGAAAGAACTGCGGCAATAAATATGTTGCAATGTGAAAACGTTTTGTTTAATTGTTTATAATTAAAATTATATGAAAATAAACCCGTATGACATGTGTTCTTGTTGTGATATAAAGTATCATACTTCAACTAAATGGATGTAGTTATTGATCAACATTCCTAAAATAAATAAAATGCAAATTATTACGATACTAGTTATAAATAAATAATATTTATAATATATATGATAAATAAATACACATACAATTCTAGACTAATCAAATGTGTTTTGGGGGACACCACCTTAAACTATTAGCCTCATAAAAGTCCAGACATTTTATATAATTCAGCGCTGCGTTAGAGAAATTTTGTTAACAAAAAAGACAACGATAAATGTGAAAAGTAGGTAACAACAAAGTCGTTCCTTGTTCTCGTGATTGTCGATGGTGTAAGATTATAAATTATAAATTGTGATTCCAACGTTTCGCTGGTATTGGTGCAATATTTCAATCAAGACAAATTGTGTAGAAATCGTTTTATTAATATATTTATTGCTGAAACGTCTTTGACCTGCCTACTCTCACATATTAAGCAGTTCTACTTGATTGCTTTCGTTCTGTTTCGTAAGACTCAACATGTTTCCCTAATGATTTTAGGACTCCAGGTAGATAAGAAATAATGTCTCGTTAATTATCCGACGTTGCACTCTGCTTCCTTTTAAATAAACACATACATCTTTGTATGCATGACTGTGATAGAGTTCATTGAGGTATTTGTAAGTATAACAATACCTTAAATATACTTTCGCTATTTCTTTTTAATTTCCAATTTCCATGCGGTTATACATTAGCAAGAACTATTATGAAAAATGTACTAAGGTACTTATATAACGTTATGATATATAGAACGCTCTTTTGCTAAAAGGTCCGTCATTGATGTCAGCAAATACCGGACCTTTCCAAACACATTCTATGAAGTGCTGGAAAGTGACGAGACAATAACTCAAAACTTACGCCAAACGTCTTTATGAAAAATAATAGTAAACCTTAATAAAATATTTATATTACCATATGTAAATCCGTCACCAGATATTGTGTGGAATTATGCAGTTCAATTGACAAAAGAGGTTAATAACCGTCGAAAATGTTTTATTCCTTAAAGGCTGCACTAACCATTTTAGTTCAGAGGTAACCCATCTCAACACAATAAAATATAAAATATACGAAAACAACTTCAGTCATGTCTAGTCTTCAAGACATGACTTTGTTAGTTTAACGGTATGGGTTTGTGTTTTGTGATAAATTACAAATTTAAACAAATTGTATTAATAAAAGACGATACACTGTATCGAAAATGTTTTAGTAATAGAAAAGACAATGGAAAGTAAGAGGCACCCCTGAAAAAACAAGCAACCCTTTAATTATAAAAGCATTTGTCGATTCGGCTTACACTGATGTAACTTGCAAAACTATCGCAATATGACTACTACAACTGAAAAAAGCAACATTTCTCAACAACGTGTTGTTCTATAAAAGAGCCCTTGTCGTAAATAAATGTATTGAGTGCGTTTCTTATGTATGTATGTATTCATCTCTTGTTTTATGTTGCTGTGACGAGAACGTCAAGAATATTAGAAAACTCTATTCAGGCTGAGTAGTCCTAAAGCACAATGGCTCTTAGACGTGAAATAGAGGTTACTGCATCTAATATCATTCTATTGAACTGTTAAAGACATGTCTTAAAGTTCTGTTGAACGATTATACTGACTTGACTTTGGATTGTTGTTTGGAATATTTATAACATGACTAGCAACGGTGAAATACCACGGCACCCTCGGTATTATGATTTGCATTTTATGATTGATTAGTTTTGCTCCGTTTCTTTATATAATGACACATGTTCACCGCCTCACACTAGATTATGAGCCTCAGTAAAGTAGACTCTAGATGCTTCATTTGTATAGCATCAATAGTGTATTTTTGACAAATATAACGTTACCTTTAAAGCTTGCCCAAAGTTCAACATGATGTTTGCAGCATTCAACAATTGTATTCACAAAACATTTTTTAACAAAAAGAGAACGTGTATCTTCAAAAATGGTTGTTATTAGTAAATTAAGTCATTAGATTAACTATCATTTAAAAGGAATAGTGGAATATTAAACATGATTTCTGTGGCTATTCTTTTAATGAACGCATTGTTTTGTTTTGTTTATTTGTTTTTACACTGAATTGCACATTATTCTGACCACCAGATATTTATTGCATATACCTTTTAAATGCATACTGAACACAATGCATGTATTGCATATTCAATATTCAAATCAAACACTTTGAAGTGCTGTTTAAAAGTCAACCATGTTCTTGTGAAAGAATGGTTAGTAGTTTGAAAATAGAAATCCAGGAGTGTTCGAGGTATAGTTCTAAGTTCTGCTTACTTCCCCAAAGAGATAATATTCTTTCATTTTACCTTGCATTATATTCTTCAAAGCAGTCATTCAAAAGGGTTTGTCTAATGATTGAAAACACCATAAATGCACCACTCAAATCAAATTTTTACAAACAAACTCCCTAACAGAATTGTTCTGAAATCTGAAATTTGCCATTTACACAAGGTAACTATGTTGAATGTTTAAAGTAATCTATCAACGTTTAAAACATACCGTTCATTTTATAAATAGCTAGTCACTTTCATTCTGATATAAGAATGAGGTTTCATTCCAATATGTAACTTGCTTATTGTTTGCAAGAATTTTAAGCAGGGCGGCCTAAAATATTCATACAATGATTTCTTTTTTTGCGTGATGATCAAAATTACAGTGGGAAATCCTGAAAAAAAACAAAATCCCAGTCATCGAATTATGACAACAACGTCGTTAAACTCGTAATCGCAATATATAATCCAAATTTTGCTTTTAATATATTAAGGAAACGGAAGACAATTTTTTAACACAAGGTTACACTGTTGTTGCTGTTATTGTTGTTTTACTTTCAGAAGTAAATTCGATATAAACAAAATAATAGTTACTTGTCAGAAGAAGTTCCGTTGGGATATCTGTAATGCTGATTTACGCTTAAAGTATTACTAGAAAATATCATTTGAATAATATGAATTTAAAAAATGATAAACTATTTAGAGCTTAACTACAGCAAATATCCCTAGTTTTAAATATTTTTATCAACTTGAACGAATTATTGCGTAATGTAACTATCTTTATAAACTGTCATACAAATGAAATATATAAGCGTTTTATGATATAATTACAAGTGAAATCATTTGCAATTTAAACACACACAAAAATTAGAGAAAATAGTATTCTGATTCCTCAAAGAGCAACATAGTGAGAGTCAAAGCAATCGTGTTGTTTTGTGAGGTTATGAGGCTATCCATGCATGTTACTGTTGCACTATATTATATTTACATCAAGACAACAAGACAACGGCCTTAATCACTGATAAGTAAATTGGTCAGTAAAAACGAAAGTGACATGAAAAATAAAAGGGGGATTCGTTCTACCATATTATAATAGTACATTCATGTTGTGTTGATGTTAGTTTTAAATGGCTTCATGCATTGGTTTAATTAATCAGGGCAAAGTTACCTTTTCCAAATTAACACAAAATGAAAATCTTTCATATATACGCAAAACGCGATAAGAACTACAATCATCAAAGACGTAATTATAATAAACTGAAGCTGGACATGAAGAAGTGCATTTACTATATTTATAACATTTTAAAGGGACATCACCAAGAAATTTGTGCAACAGTATATAATCATTTAATGACAACATATCCAATGCATTTACAAGGTTATGAGAAATAAACACCGTATAATATGCAATCTTTATATTCTTTATCATGGTATTGATAAGATAAACCCTAATTTTATTAAATAGATTTAAAAAATTGTAAAAATGTAAGATCTGCCGCATTTTTTAATGATAATGTGTCCCTGTATAGTTTTCGACAGCCATTTGATTGACTACTTTGCTTCAGCTTCGGCATTCGTAAGTAATTAATTGTAAGGTCGTCAAAACGAATGAGTGTGGTCTCTAACCCCCCCCCACCCCCCCCCCCACCCCCCAAGTGAATGATACTGTGTTTATGGGAATTATTTAATTTGTTCATGCTTCTAAATGTTAGATACAATTTTGATGAAAAGTTTGGCAATTTCAAAGGCAAAGACTGGTAATTGTTTATCATTTTGTGTTTTAAATAATAGTTCATGTTAGAAGTTACAAAGTTAGCAATTGTAAAAAAACTTTCTAATTTAAAAACACATTCCTATTAAGAATACTGTATGTAAGAATTATTTGCTTGTCCATCATGCTAAATGCATTTTGCGTTATGTGTCATTTTTTATATGTATTATCTTAGAAGCATGCTTATAGCCAGTATACTCTATTTACGGTGAAGTGTAATGAAATACGTTTGAATGACATGTACTTAAAATCGTTCACTGCGAATTTCGAGGAACAATTGAGTAATAAACGTGGCACTTTGCAACAAAATGCAATGTCGGAGATTTTCCGACTAAAAGAAACTTTTTGACGTGCTTGACGCCATCGTCAAGTAATTTTTTAAACTTTGGTATACATTTATTTATTAAAGGGACACGCCTAAAGGGTAAAATAGGCTTAATTCGAGTTAAAGATAAAAAAAAAATGTGTTAACAAACTCTAGGGGTCATAAATATTATTATTCCATATTATTATATATTATTCCATATAACTCATCGAGTCGACCTTAAAGTTCGGGGGTTTATTAATGATAACTGGTCTTAAAACGTCGATTTTAGATAATAATGGGATATTTATTTGCATAAATTGTTGACATTTTTATTTGAAGATCGTGTTGTTGTTGTGATACAGCTATATAAACAATATTCCGTTATCATGACAAATTGTGGCACTTGCTCATGAACTGATGATATGTTGGTAGATTAAACTCAATACCACTACAAAAACAACAAGGCTTTAGACCTATTTGGAGCCATCAAACAGTCAAGATAGGAAATTCAGAGCTTTAAACAAGGTTACTGTAACATTTTTTGTAGATTTAATCTTATTTTTTTCTTGAAATTATTATTTTTAGTTACTACATCAGAGAAACACGCACATGAAACTATCATTTACGTGTTTTAATATATTGCTCAATGGTGTATTACAAAGTGCCTTCAAGTGTTGCTAAATTTACTTTGTAGCATCAAACCTGTAACCACCATAAATGGAAATGACTGTTACAAAATGAGGGTGATATCGTTTAGATTGACCAGGTTGTAACCTGGAAGAGGTTAAGGTTGGATTGATTAGCTAACTGATAACCTAACCGATGCTATCTCTTAAATATTTAATCTATATTTTCTTGAGTAAATTATTCGATTAAAACCATAAGTAGTTCTGAATTACTAGTAAAATATAGGATGCAGATCGATTCCGACAAAGGTTGTTTTTTCTCATCCTTACTTAATGGAATTATGGAACGTGATTTCCAACATTGATATTGCTAATTTAAGTGCCAGTTGATCTGATTACATGTGTTGTTACATGTAGCTTTTGGTTTCTCATAAAATTCTTACTTGATTTATTTTAACATTACCCACACCAAAAGATATGTTCTGCTGCGTTTCAGCTTCAAGAAAGATGCCAGGCGCAGAAAAAAAGAAATCTTACATCTACACCTGGATACCTATCAAGAACAATAATTTCACAGTAATATACAAGCACTCCAACAACATGGGCTGCTGCACCAGTTACATTCTGTAAACACAGAGGTATAAATATTTATAGACATTGTATTTTAATAGACTTTTTTAATAAGGACTTATAGGTTAACTCAGCTGAGTTGAACTGTTTCTTTTTTATTATTGATTTCGTACATGTACTGTTTATGTTAGGTATGCAACTGTGTCCCTTTTTGCTAATTTTATTATAATGAAATAAATTTTCAAAATGTGTTAGCTTGTTTCTTTGAGAAATACACTACATACAGATATGTGAATATCAAACCAGGACATCGTGTACCACTTGGTCGGACAAAGCGTAGATGTTTACAAAGAAATAAAATATATATAATTGCTTAATAACTACTATCTTCACTCTTTTTAAAAGTAAAGACCAACTGATTATTTTTGTACACAAACAATAACAGGCAGGAACCTCTGAATCTCATAAATACCACCATTTACATACACCCCATAATACAAATTTATAGATGATAATCTTAGTCTGAAATTGGGGACACTAATACAATGGTACTTAAAAGCATTGGTCTTTTTGCCTCCCAGAGATGTTACGTAATTCAGTTTTATCCAAGTTGATCTAATACTACAAATTAAAGATGGAATTGGTTAATCTTCATAAAATATGTAATAGCTGTCCTTTAGCCTCAAGAAAGATGCCAAAAATAAAAACAAAAAAAGAAGAAAAGTGATATCTACACATGAACCTACACAACAATATTTTCCAATGCTTCTGTAAAAAAAGGGGCAGACACCCCAACAACATAGTTTTCTTTGCCATTAAAAACACAAACGGTAAAACTCTGTATATTGTGATAAAAGGTCAAGTCCGTAAAGCTGGCCTCTATTCATTATTATTGTTGCTGCATTTGTATGTTTTTTATATTGTCAGTATTGTGTTTTTCTTTAAACGTAAATAACACAGAAGAAAAAAATATTGTAAGAGCTTGTGGTTTGAAAATAATAATACGGAATTGAAAAGATTTCATTAAGGATCCAAAAGGATATCTTTATTTTTGAGAGAAAATCCTTTTCTCACAATTTTCTGCAAATTAGATATTCTTCTTGTTCTACCTCAATTTAATTATTTATAAGCAACATTCTACGTAATAAAGTAAATTAATTTAAGTATGTCAATTAATGTTCGAAATGTTCATAAGATACTATTATGAAATACCTTATAATGTTGTTTTTTTGTGTTTCAGCACCAGATAATTAAAAACCAAACATCATCTTTTGGTCCAATACTTCACTAATATGATATGCCAACACCTAAGACAAATACCACTGCACTGTACAGGTAGATCTATTTCTTTGCAATCTCTATTTTTATTATACTGCTTTGACCAAGGGGTAGGATTGCTAACTTGTAACTACAGATACAAATCCCTGGCCTCTCACTGTGTGGGTGTGGTCGTCTGATAGTGAGAGCTAATGGTCTGTGGAAATTTGAAGACAAATTTCCAGTTGCCCGAGGTGTATGTAACCGGTGAAAGGGAGATAATGTGTAAATCTGTCTTGTCAGCTCAGTCGGTAGAGCATTCGGCCTGTTAGCAAAGGGTCAGAGGTTCGTGTCCCGGGGTGGCTGCACATTTGTCTCCCTATGTTACATGGTTATGATTAGATTTATGGAATGTAAGACTTAATGTGGAAATCATCTAGTGGACTAATGTGCCAGTGGTTCTACCCAGTCATTTGTCAATAGCTGGATGTTACTATAATGATGAATATAGCTGAAATACAGCTAACAAGTAATACCTAACATTGACTTGGGGTCTTCCTCCATCATTTATAGTTATATCTTGGATATTGGATCATTTAAGTGTCACTGCAATGTGTAAGTTTTCAAGTTAATGACAGATAAGATAGGACACATCTTATTTATTTCATCTGAACTGCTTTACAGGTAAAGATTACTTAGTGCCATACCTATGGGAATAAGCATATCACTGGATTGAGGCGTTTGGTAGACAGAATACAAATAACTAGATAGCTAGACCTTGATATTCCAGAAGTGATGACAGATGTTTAAGTCATTTAAGGGGATTCTACTTGATCCAGTATTTCAGAACAATTCACGTAACAAGTAAGTAGTTTATTGTGTTGTTCTTTTAGAAATATTTTGTAGAAACACAGTATGCCCATAGCAGCGATGGTGGATAAAGACCATAGAACATGTTAAGTTAGTGCGACCGGTGCACCATAGGTCAGTTTGAATATCTTTCCCCTTCAAGTCTTTCCTCTAACTGGAAGTTGAACCCATGTTTTAGGGAGGCCATCGTCCATAAGGAGTCAGAGGGGTAAGCCCCTTGTCCATGGAAAACCCCTAGTTCTTTGCTCTTGCTTTTAATGAAAACATTCAGTTGGGAAGATTATGACAGTACAGTTGTTATAAATGGAGAAACATCCAACACAGAAACCTTGGTAAACATTACAGGTCTTTTTACTTTCACCAGCCGCAACAGCTCAGGTGATAGAGAGTAGACTTGCAGATCGGAACGTCGTGGGTTCAAAACCCGGCCAGGTTAAACAGAAGACTTTGGTAGTAGAGGCTTCCCTCCTAACGCTCGGGCTGAGGGGACAGCATTACGCCTGACCCGTCTGTGTCAGTATAATAGACCAGCCGGGTTCAGTCCCTGGGCACCTTATAAGTGCCTCTGTGCTTTAATGATAGAAAAGTCGCTGCACAATATCGGCAAAAGTACCAGCAATTCAATTTACTTTCCATCAAAAAAGTTTTTAAACTAACTCAGGGTCAAGCCTTATTTGCAGTTATTGTCGATGTTTGATTTTAACAATCTGTTGTTGTTATAGCAATGTTGTCACCTTAAAAAGTCATCATGTGGGTATACTTGATAATCAAGGCAAATTTGAGTTGGGAAAGGTCTTTCTTCTGAAATTGTCTGAATAAAAATGGTTCATTATTCAATGATGCTTTTTTAGCAACATTACTGCTGATGCTCATAATTATGCTACAGCTTATCATTATCAAACAGATAATTCACATTAGAACTTAAGTAAAGACACTTAAAGGCTTGTAACATATCTAAGTGATGCCTTTAATGCAGTTTGTATATTAACTCCTGGTATATGATTACAAGGAGGTAAAAATACTACTTAACAAATTCATGATTTTACATATTTTTTTTTTATTTCAGTTACACAAAGTCCTGCTCAAAAGCTGCCACCGAAAGGCCAGCGTCTGCTTATATGAGACCTCCAGTTATTAAAATTTTGTCAATCTGCACAGGAGAAGCCCCATAGATAGAGCATCAACGATAAATAAAGCCAAAATGTGAAACCTCTTAATGCAATTACATGTATACAGTTATGTAGGCAATGCCAACATTTTTAATATATACATCTCAGCATGCAGTGTAAATTATTTATATTTCCTGCAAGACATGTCAAAGAAACAACCATTGCATAACTTATATATGAATTGTGTTGCTTGTTAAATTATAGGTATTTCTTGGAAAAAATATGTTGTTCTTTGAAGTATGATGCACAAACATTGACCATACATTTATCATCACTGAGTAATGCAAAAAAAATAGATTTCTTCTTATTTTAAGAAAAAATAAGAACTGTATAAATAAATGATTTTTGTTTGTTTGTTTTTTTCTGTGTAAAGGTCAGAATAAGCTGCATGTTTGGGACATAATTTCACTTTAGTGTATTTTTTATTAAATGGAAAAGGTTAGACATATACAAACACAGTGCCCATCTTTTTAACATAACTTTAAGAGTAAAAAGGGAATTGAAAATGAAGCAGACATAGTTAAAAAAAATTAATTCCAAAAAGCATTACATCGTTTTCATATACGTGAAGCACGATTGTTAACTTTTGAAAAAATCCAAGCTATAAAATCTTTCTTTCAATGTCCACACAGTGAAGAAACCAGCTCTGTAATGATGCACTGAATGTTCTGAAATAAAATAGGAGTCATTAAGCATAGGATTTAAGCTGAATGTACACAATAACTATTGTTATTACAGTGTATAATACACTAGAATATTTTACTTGTGCAATAAACCAGCAGACCCCGGATCTGGTAGAGCAATCGGAAGTGCGTCCGCTCCAGGTACGGCAGGCCCCGGTTCGATCTCGGGCCGCGACATACCAGTCGTTATAAATGGTAGCGGTGCTAATCTAGGGTCCGGATAATATGATGGGTGTGGTGTCTCCAAACAATTGACAATAAATATAAACCAGCAGAAACGTGTAACACTAATTAGTAAATAAGGCAACAGGTCTGTTGCATAAAAAAAACGTATAATTTAAGGTACAAATGACTCATAAAGTGTATTAAACAATTGTTTTAACTGTTCAACTTTTTTTTATAATTTTTATAATTTCTGTTAAGCAAATTCTATGCATGCTTATATCATACCTGTCATTTCATTTTTATCTAGTAGGTTTTCGTTAAAAAAGTACATACAATTTGAATATACATGTACATGTGTATATAAACAAACAATAATTTAGATTTAGGAAGTTAAGGTTCTGGACCTGTAATGGTGACCTTCCACAATCCTTATAATGATACTGTTTCTTGAATCTGTACCATAAAATACATCGTACGGTTAATTTTCAATGAAGTTTACCGTTTGTAACTCAAGTTATGTACACTTTTATAATGTGACCCTTGATTTTCAAAAACACCGTAAATTATGCTGGAACAAAAAATAAAAAAGTACCATTTTTTCAAATTCTACTGTTCTATATTCAAATTTTAACTAATTTTCCTGTTACACAATCATGTCATGACAAATCAGAACAATAAAATCACACTTTGGACAAATACTTATAAAAATACAGAACTTTGCATACATGTACCACCGAGCAAAAATCCGAGTTCTTTGGGTGTGTTTAAAAATTTACTCTATCTATAAAAGCAAATAACTCAAGTTTGAAGCTAGTTAGACACAAACAACTAGTTTTAAAATTTTCTGCAATATGAATTGCCCATAATATGAGATTTTAAAGGCATTTTACCGTTCCTAATATAAGAATATATTATAAAATTTATAAGAATTTGTAAAGGTTACTTTAATGAAACTGCAAGAGAATTTATAGCGAAAAATAACGTCAAAATGGTCAATTACAGATTATATTCCTTTATACAAAAAATCAACTACAGTTGGTATTAGAGATGGAAATATGTATGTAAAACTCTGCATTATTACATGAAAACCTTCTCTTTACTGATTTGGCTGTCTTGAGGGAAATATTTGAAATAAACCATTTTTCGTAAAAAAAATCCGACAGTTTAGGAATAACTGAGTCAAGCACTCTTTTGGTATTAGTGACACTTGGTTGTCCCTCACAATTTTGACCCCTGAACACATTTAAAAGTCCATCCTGGCCATCCCGAGAAAATTTCAGACGAAGGTGAGCGAGCGTCAAACCATGTCGCTAACTCTCGCGCTCAGCATGCGAAGGCAAATTTAAATCGCAAACACAAGATGAAACAGTGCATTTTTCACCTGTACACAGGAAACCAACACAATAGTTAGGATCCACTTCAACTTTACATGACTTTGTTGTAGGTAAACCACGGTTTTAACAATATCGCCCTCGACGATCACGCTGTCGAGCTCCCGGTTCCCTCATTTTTGAGAAATGGGTAACCCAATGACGTCATGGAAAATCCATATCACGTGGGGAAAAACTACTAAAATAGCAAATACGAAACTTTACGACGAATGCTATTCAAATAAAACCGGATCATACCGAGTGCCGATGTTTACCGAAGTTAGTTACAGGTCCAGAACCTTAACAGCCATTGTAAATGTGATTGTTGGGTTTATCTTCGTTTCAAAAGTATATCAATTATCTATAGACTGTGTCCACGTGATGCATATATGGAGCTGCCTTCACTGTGTATTCCATATGTGAACACCTGGCATAATACCAAACCCACTAGCATTGTCCAAACACCAGATCATCCATTTGTGGGATTGGATTGGGATTTGCCAGTATTTTGCCGATACTTTGCAGCGACATTTCGATCGTTATCGCACAGCAGCACTTATAAGGTGCCCAGGGACTGAACCCAAACGGTCCATTATACTGGCACCGTTGAGTCAGGCGTAATGCTTTCCCCGTAGCCCCGAGTGTTAGGTAGGGGGACACTACTTCCAACTTCAAAGTCGTTTGTTTGACCCGGCCAGGTTTTGAACCCGCGACCTTACGATATGCAAACTGACGCTCTACCAATTGAGCTATTGCAGCTGGCCAACAATTTGTAGAGCTAACTACCCTTAAATTTGATTGAGTGTTAGCAAAAGAGATATACCACTACGTTTTTATCACAGTCTACGTAGAGGTCTGATATCGAACCCAGGCCCTCCAGTTAATGGAGCCTTACTCTACCCCCTTGTGTACCTTGTCTTGCTCCCTTTTAGGTAGACCCAACCAACATTTATAGCCTATCGTGCTTCTGTGTATGTTACCAATTCCTAACGACTGCGACGAGAAGTAAACTCTTTAGCTCAATTGTTACATTTGGGTCATACACTCCATAGACTCATGTTTAAGTTAAAGCTGTCATATGTAAGACCATAAGTTTTGTAATTTTCATCTTGATAATAGTGCAATTTTAATTGGAAAGATAGTAGGTTATAATGAACTTATTGGCATTTGTCTGAAGTACATTTTTTGGACCAATGCCAACTTTACCATGACGTCACAGCAAGGGTTCAGTGGCTACATCAAATGGTATACGGGGTTGAATAAGTCATAAGGAAGCTATTCAGTCGGGTTCAAAACGAAAAAAGACAGTTTTGCTTTCCTGAATAATAGTACAAGACATGAAAATACTTACAAACATTTTAACTTCTTATCCAAATTTATTCACATATTAAAGGATAAGCTCTTAGTGTTTAACAGTACGCTGAATTTAAAAAAATACCTGCATTGAAAAAGGAATATATTAAGACTATTGAGTTAAATCTAACACCGTGACGATAAGTCACCATGCAAAAAGCAAACTAGTGTGTAACTAATTACTTTAAATTAGACATTATTGTAGCTATTATGATTTATACTTTTTTTTAATAGTAAGCTTTCAGAAAATGAATTTAATGCTATAAATAGATTGGATTTTTATTACTAATGCTAATGTGAATACTATCACCACATAGCCAGTTTGGTCTGCACACACAGGGTGCAAGGACAGCCAACCACCTGCAGGACAGTAAGTGAGGGTCTGTACTGTGTGACTGGGGCTCACAGTAAATAGGTCTCTGAGCAACAATTGGTTAACTAAACAAAGACAGAATAAATCTGTGGAGTTGGCAAATGAATATAAAGAATGCTTTCACATATGTTTCTGGTTCTTCAGCAATCGTTGTGACCATCTGCACTCTTCTTAGCCCTCTGGCAAAACTCCAGTCTCCTTCTTTCCTACTTCTCATTCTCTTTTCCAACCTCCATCTTTATCATGTCTTATTTTTAATTTCCATCTGTGCCACTTTATCAGTTAAATAGTATCAAAATGCAAGTATATTTTTAAAATACCGTATGTGCATGATGGGAATGGCAGGACATTTACCTGTAAAGTGTACATTGTCAACACATACTATTACAAATAAAGGACTTATGCATAAGGTTTGTTTCTTAGGTTCGTCGTTTTTCCACCAACGTTTTAGCTATCGGGAGACGGTATCCGCATAAAAGTGCAACCTTCACACTGTAAAGTAACTATGAATTCCCACCATTAAATCACAATCACTGACAACCTAATGACACTAGGCTGACCCGATATGAAACATAATTTACCTTTATATTTGATAATGAGTTTCAATGTTAAACAAAAAATTAAAGCATTTTCATTTTTTACGACTTTAGTTTATCGCTTTTGAAGTTTGAATCCTGGGACTCACGTTCTTGGAGCCCGTGTTTTACTCTTTTTGCTTCTTGTTGCGGTGTTAAAGCTGTTTGAACACCAAATGAACAGTTTATCAGAATTAGTTAATTTATTGCAGCAAATTTAAAAACAAATTTTGTAACAGACATCTGGAAGAGATCGCTTTTTCTAATTTGCATTTTGCTCAGACTGGAAACATTCTGGAAAAGTTTTCATACAACGTCTTTAAACTTGATATGTAAATTGTCATTTAAAATTGGTGAAATCTCAATCTTCGGTAGCCAGACAATCGATTTGCTACAAATAACATATCACTTGTTTCCCAAATAGCTGCCTACAACTTTGGGAGGAAAAATCAATTGTAGTTTAGCATATTCTACAAGGAGTTTGTTTAGAAATTGCTTATAACCATTTTCACACAAAATATGTCTTTCTTTAAGGTGACATTACATTTCACAGCAACAATTGTGGGAGACACAAAAACTATTGCTACCGAGAGGTGTTGTGCAGATCTCATGATTGGCACAAAGTAAGAAAGTTTATGTAAAGCTTTCTAATTAAACATATTTATTTGTCATTTTATTATTTAATGTTAAAAAAAACTTTATACATAACAAAATAGTTTAACACACTTGTTTTATTATGAAATATACTGTTTAAAGTTAAAGGAAATATTACGAATTCAAATGAAAGCCGATTTCTTTTAAACTTCTATTTTCAAATTCCGAACCGGCATTTTACTTGAAATCTTATTGCGTCATGGTTTCATTAGAAGTGTAAGCCTAAGAAAGAGTTAAAAACAACAATCTAAGAGTGTACAGGAGTGAGACACCCTTGAAAGTTGTATGTGTATGACCGTTAACGTTTTTCAAGTTTCAGTAATTATGCGCTGAAATGTGCATTTTGGAGATATTTTACATCATAAAATCACGCTCCTTTTATTTGGCATTCAAGAATGAATAGTGACAAGCCATTTATCAATGTTTCGAGATATAACGGTCCATTAAGTAAAGTCATGTCGCTGTCGGTCTAATGTCGCAATAAGTCGTGTGTTGTATCTGTCTGCCATTATTTTCTGGCCCAGATGTTTTCAGAGCGAATGGCAGTTTTCTGTGCTGTGTTTTATCCATATTATAATGATTTAATACGAATTTCCACACCTCTCCATTTGATTTTTGAACATATTATTCTATTCTATTTATACGCACAAAGCTTCATCTAACAAATGAGGCTGGTTTATTCTTTAAAAAAAGGTAGCAAATTATTTGGACTATCTTGCTCAGGTATAGCTTTCATACACAATTATTCAGACCAACTTTACTTCACAACCTCACTGAGAAAACATCAAGCGTGATTTTTACCAATATTTTATACTGATATCAAACTGATATAAATGTACATGTATTACTGAAAATACGTTCTAAGGAAATATTAAGTTTTATAAATGTTAGTTGTATACAAGGTGTCCATAAAATATGTATGTTCTTCTGCAACGAAATAAATGGGAAACTTACTTATATCACTAATTGGCTATCAGTCAGACATAATGAAATACACAGACTATCGTGTTTATCAATTGTTTCTTATATCAATATAAGGGTTTACTGAAGTTTTATTTGTCTGATTAGTTCTATTTAATATACATGATACATATTCTGAGGTATATAACTGTTTACGAAGATCTAAGATAAATAAAAGGCAGGGACGGTAAAATTAGTTGTCTACAATAATGCTTTTATATGTTTACATTTGATTTTGCAAAGCTATACAGTGAGTCTTCATTCGTCAAATCTGACTTGTTTTATGCAAAATTTATCTCCATGCAGTATAGCTGCAGACAAATCAGAGACAGTATTGCAAACAATGTGCTTTAAGAACAATGAATATACTCTGCTTATTTCCTAAGACTGAATATAAAAATTGTTATTTTCTTATATCGAATTGTATACATGAATTTCCGAAGCATCAATGATAATTTAAACTTGTTTTGCCATTAGTTAAATATAACTAGGTCGAGAAGGTAGCTCATATCTAGTGTGTCTTCATCATAAAAGCAAATTATGTGAAAAAGGGGTTTCCAAGGGGTTTCCAAGGGGTTTCCAAGGGTTTTCCAAGGGCTTTCCAAGGGGTTTCCAAGTGGTTTCTAAGGGGTTTTTAAGGGGTTTCCAAGGGTTTACAAGGGGTTTCCAAGGGGTTTCCAAGGGGTTTCCAATTACACCTAGCACCAGCCTCAACGGTATTATTTATAAATGTGTCTATAATTGTATGTGTATGTTATGAGTACATGAACGTATGTACGAAGGTATATCAGTAAGATATGCTTCTCCATAAATATGTTGCCTTGGATACATAATCTTCTTCATACTTAATAATTAAATCAGCACTCAGGTAACTAGTTTTGTTTGTGTTCCTCTCAACCTTCAACATTTAATCATATGTATGTACTTTTTGATCAAGCATTTTGATGTTAAAAAATAATTAGTAATGTCCATAACGGTAATAATAGGTTTATATAATTTTACACAAAGCAACTATCATTTCTTGTTGTATGGTTCTTACAGTAATCTTAATCATCACTATATAAATAAATAAGGAGTTTTTTATAACGCTAGTGAAGTCGAGTCAAGAAATGACAACGATCAACGTATAGATTAGACTACAGCAATATTTATATCTTCAGGCAAGTATGTCCGCGTACACCCAATAATCGAATTCGTGTCGTAAGAATATTGATTTATTTAATCCAAAGCTTTCCTGTCATTGCTGGAATATTTAAGTAAATATGAAAGTATTGCGATAACAAAGAAGCCAGAATGTGAATCGGATATATTGATATGTTAATTGTTGGAATGTGCATATTTGTCATTGCCAAGGCTTTATATATGAAGCAGTTTTAATTGGTGCATTACTTGTCTCATAAGACTCAAAATATTTTCCTAATAATATAAAGACTCCAAGGATTTAAGAAAGATAAGAATTTATATCACGTCAATTATCCCCTTTCGCATTCTCCTTATTTTATAATCAACCCATAAATCGTCATGTTCGTGACAAAATGCAAATCTGGCGTGTTCAGACGGATATATTAAAGTATTGCAATACCCTATGTGCGCATGTCAGTTATTTTTCTAATTTGAATACGATGATATTTTAATTATGTATTTTGGGAATATATGGTCGATTCTTCTTGAATTGATTAGTCTTACATTTTTATAAGATGCAATCTATGGCCCATCAGATATTCCTGTTCTGGTGGTTGTCGATATACCAAATCGCTTTTCCAGAGAAAAGTGGTTGTACTCTATCATATTTACAGATTACTAAACAATAATTAGCTACAATAACATATACCGTTTCAAATGCGTGAGGATATTTAAATGTTTTAGTTTAAGGTTTCGAGAAGCCAAATGAAGTATATGCTGAAATTGGTTTATTGTAACTATCAAAGTACAGAAATGTAGAAAACTTCACCTTAGCACAATTACGTCAATGACATACTGTTCCATTATTATATTAATGATAACACAGAACAATGATGTACTACACTAGTTTTACATTCAATACGGCACGTGCCGTTTGAGTTTAATTTTCACAGTAACCGCATTAGCACGTTTTAAAAATATAAACATTTTTAGACTGTAAACGGGCACACATTCCCGAACGGCTAATCATATGTCCGGGGTCTTTCCCACCAATAATAAGGTTGATGTCATCAATGTGATCACAATTATTGTTTTGCTGCGATGAGGTATATAACTAAACAAATATAGAAATATGAAATGAATTTTAGTACTCTTTCGAAAAAAAATTAACAGTACAACAAAATACTTATTTGGCGCTTCCTGGTCATCTCTTCACAACTTCTTCAAGCAGTCACTAAGCCGAAGTCTCAATAGCCAAATATGGCTCATATTCTTCTCCATTTGTTTTCCTCATTGACAAAACAAAGTTTGCCAAATAATGATCAAGCTCTTCAGTTGGAATGTGGTGAATTTGTTCTCATTTTTGTTAAAAAAAAAACTGTAAATTTATTTACATCCAGATTAGTTTTCTTGGGGTATTTTCTGAATTTCTTATCAGGTAAACAAATGCTGTCACTGGTGAGTATATTTTGAAAAGTTAAATTTCATGACAAGTTGTGGATAATTATATAACGTGGGTGTTGTAAACTATGTAATTAGCAAAGTAAACACCTAAGACAATAGCCGCGGTCGATCCGAAAGTCCGCAGCGCGAACGTTGATGACCTGGATTTGAAGCCATTCCTAAAGGAAGCAATAAAAGAGAGTTAGGTCCGACGATTCATGAATAAAAAATATAATAAATATAGGACAATCTACAGCGGTATTAATCCCAAACTATAAACTGCATTGTACATTGTGCAATACATGTAATTATAATCATTTTATAATTTCCAGCAGCGGGAGTCGTTGTAATGTAAAGCATTAACCTTTCAATCTGTGGGTTCGAGTCGGGGTCAGGTGAGAACTTTCTGGCGGGGAGGTTTTCCGGCTAAGCTGCAGTGCCTCACTGATTCTACATAGACACGTGACTGGGGTCTTACTCTTCTAAAACAAGCTGGACGTTGCCAATATAATGATGAGTGTTTATGTTTGACTTAACAAAATACAACATGACATCTACGTAAATGCAATAAACTGCTGTATTGTCTATCGGTCGTTGGTAAAAATATGGGCTCATTGTTTAGATAAGTACATTGTAACAATGAATATTTCTGTTTATGCATGCAGGTCAAAAATATATATGGTAGATAAACTTTATAAAATAGCAATGAATTATAAATGTGTGTTATAACATTCGTATTTACTGTAGAAGCTTCACTGTACTGTAAGATCATCCCCTGTATATTTACATACTAATAGCAGAGACTAATACACTTCTACATCAATAAAATTGGCCCTTTTTGCTTTCGTTTTTATTTATTCTTTGCTAAAGATAAATCATAAAACATTACTCTCGATAACTTTATTTAATAAAATATTATACTTTATATCTTTAAGATATTTTCTACACTTGTATTTCTTATGACGACTAACGATGATCTGAATGTTGTTGTGTTTTGTTGTTTTTTTTTAATTTAAGGACATTTTATTCGATTACTTACTGCTTGAATTGAAACTTTGTTGACAATAAGGGTAATATCCGTTTATTATTAAAATAAAATAATTCAATAAGTTTGACTTGTTTCGTTGTTCATACAGTTTGCACACTTAAATATACAGTAAAACCTCCTCAAAGGTACCTCTGACAAGCAACAGCCTCTTAGCAGCAGCACTGTAATCCCCTCCCATGGTAAGTTTTCATTACATTTTAACCTCTGAGCAGCACCACCTCTGATAAAGGTAATTGATCATTTAAATATGTTCCTGAAGGCTGCTACAACCTCTGCTGAAAATTACGTGAGGCTTCTTGAGTATTGTCATTGGTTAAATTAAGGTGCTTATCGAGTGTCTTTTTTACAGGTAATAAGTTTGGTGGGAAAGACACTTGATAACATTCTTTCAAAACAATAGTAGTAGAAAGAAAATTGTTTTATTGATAAGTGGGACTAATGATGTTTAATAAATTTACATAAACGAATTGGGGACTTGGTGAGAAGTAAGAAATGCCAATTGCTTTTTTTTATCTGCAGCTTACAATTCGAAATGGTGACTAAATGTTGACTAAATGTTAAGGAATTTATCTACATTTACCTTTTAGTGCTCACCTTGTCTACTTTGTTTGCTTAAATAAGTTCTGTTCCAAATTATTCAGATCGTACAAACAAGGATATTTAAAGTATTTAAAAGTACAGTTGTTATCTTTGTATGCTTTTCTATATCATCTTTTTCAACATTAGTGAATTACATTATGGATATATGCAATACGATATTTATATTTATACAGCATGCATGATTCAACGTTGAAACAAAATAATGTTTTATGTTGGGTATTATAACTTGGCATCAATGATGACAACAACAGTTCCTTTGCGTCCGCAACATGTTACTGTGGAAAGGTTTCACAGTAGGTTAAAATAACTTTTTGTTTGTTTTCCTTTTCTAATCATTTTACGAAGAAGGGTGTATTGTACGTTATGTCATCATTAGAAAAATGTACCATTTAAAAATAAAGTGTTAAAAGATTTTGGTCATGTGGCTGATTAAATCCCTTGTTAAAAATAAAGTTACTCTTACTGTCAATTATCTCTCATCGCATCTCACAAATTTAATAACCAACTCACATTATTAACTAATGTTTTGGAACTCTAAGCTTATATAAATCATTAATGCAAATGATTGAGAGAAGGGCATTCTTATCAATATGTGAATTGTAAATAAAACCTTGTTCGCGATTTAAAATTAAATAGTCTTAAAAATTTTAAAATTTTTGTGCTTAAGTTTAATGGCATCCATGCATGTACAATTATTATTAAGCACGCGGATCTATTTTCGTAATCGGAAGGCGGTTACATAACGTCCTAAATAAAATGAAAGTAAAGCTCTCAATACCCAAGCAAATATAGGGGTAGATCTACGAATGGTCGACACTGTGTCAGAATGATGTGACTAGGTGTTCAAACCAGGTGTACCCTACACGCTATACACAGTTAGGGCAAATACATTTCAGGTAGACAACATGTATGGCTAATTGGAAGATTGCCAGTCTGTCGATTAACACATCAAGCAAGCAATAATTAAAAATATAGGTTAAACGTTTACCTAAATATTTGCTGATTTAAGACTTGACCACATATGTACATAGCATGCCAATTTTTACTAATATCATAAACTACGTAGTGTATCTATTAAACAGAAGCTTTTCCGGGAATGCCAGTAGGTATCTGGTTATTGACAACGTTGGGGTTGTCTGTTGACCTCAACCCCATGAGCTGCTTCCAGTAATGTTTGACCATTGTCTCTAAGCCTAGACGATATATGGCATATCTATTTGTAAAGTAGCATGGTTCACGAGTATCTAGCGGCAAAACAACAAATTACATCGTGTTTATACATTTGTAAAACATAGATGAAATAAATGCATTTTTGCAGAAAAATGACAATGAATTGTATTGGATAATTTCGTTCGCTTGACTTGATCACTTTGCTTGACTTAATAACTATTAGATGCAGGACAGCATATTCAATAATGTGTTTTTGTTTTGTTTATTCAATTCGTCAAAATATTATCATTATATCATTTAATGTAGTATGCCAGTAGGGTTACTTTTGTCCACTTTTCAATCAACGATATTATCTATGACATTTAAGATATCAAACGTTTGCACGCACACGTGCAATTGCTATCAGGTGCAGTCTTTCATCTACAAGACTTTCTCTATTGTATTTTATTAATACGCCCAGCCTTATTAGGACAAGAAATCAGACATATCAGATTGCGAATACATCTAGATGGACAGTTAACAACGACAATAGTGCAGTGAACGTCTATCATATAACAAATAATATAATGTGACAAAACTACAAATCTTGTGTCGAAATAGTGTGCAGCTACAATTATTTAAAGAAGTTTGGTATAACATGTATAGTCAGAAAGCAATGATGAAAGGGAAACTTACCAAGCAAAGTGCTACAAGTTTTTTTTGTTTGTTTTTTTTGTAGAAAAACGTTTACATCTATATAACCATCCATGAACGTCGATTGTGACATGTGCTATTTTGTAATTTGAACTACACAATATTACTATTGTTATTTGAATTAAACTACTTTTGGAAATATAAAAAAAATTCACCTCAGTGTTATTGACACTTCGACATTCATTATCCCTTAGTTAAGAGTATAATATGTTTCTATTCATGTGAGAGCCTGTTATGTCGTTGAGTTAAGTTTCTAAGTTGGATATACCGATTCATATAAGCCTGGAAAGACATTCATGACAGCCTTAGTGGTATGTATAGTGCAATATATCGTTATCAATTGAGAAAGAAAAAAGATTTTAAAATACTTGCGTGCTGAACAGTTGTGTTATCTTTGACAGCAGGTTTGCTTTTGTAGTTACACGTTATATGTCACTTTACGAACTTTGTTTTAATTTGATAGATACATCTTCAAACTGATTAGACATATTCCTTGTGTTTAAGCACTAAAATTATTTTAGTCCTCAAGAATTTTGTTAATTAAGAAAGTACCTGCATATGCACACCCTCTCTTGTATGTATGTAGAGTAGGGATTCTTGTTAAGTGGAAATGTTTTGCACTTAAACGTTTCCAGGGACTCAGTAGAAAACGTGACTCTTTAGTGAACTATCTCATGAAGTTAAAATATCTTCAATTGCTTTTGTCAATCGCCGTTCTAATCACCATACCAAATTAATAACGAAGCAGTTTTTCTTCTTTTCTTAAGTGTTCCTTTAAAAAAAGTATAGTTACGGAAAACATGTCGAGTAACTTAGAGAATAAACATAAAAGGCATAATACCCCCGCCAAGCACGTCGTGTAACCTTATCTATAACTCATGTAAATAAGTGAAAAGAAATAGGTAAGTCGTTACTAAATTGAAGAAGATGGCACCAAAAGTGTCAAGCTTAAATCCTGCATTCATATTCATAATAAAAACTGAATTACTTCGTAGAACGCTGACATACTGTTGTTTCAAAGACATACGTTCTTTTCATGTGTGTTATCTGCAATCAATGTGTGTTTGTACTTAACAACTCTTTATTGTCATCCAGTAAATAATTGTGTTAACTAAAACCTTCATAATGAGCTTTAAACGGCAACACAAGTTGATAAACGCAAGCAAATTGGCATATAAACAATTATATATTGACATGTGTTTTTCTTTCTTTCTTTCCTTGGAATTACCTGATTAATGATTCCAACATTAAGAATTGAAATAAACAAACACTCTATTGTCAATTTCATCAAAAATATACAATATGGCATATGTTAATTATACGAGCAAGATGAGAAAGCGACACTGTTGAATTATTTTAAAGGAAATCAACACAAATAATGTCAATGTTGCTTACACACTGGTAAACACAGTAAAGCCGGCTTTTAATAACCGACCTATTACCGAGCTTTCTCTCATTCCGCCCAACCCACTGGTAATACTGTTTACGTTTTCTGCAATAAATGACATTTTAACAATTGAGAATATGCATACAGTCTACCCGTCAGGCTGTGAACAATTCTAGGAATAGGACTACCTGACAAGCGGAACAGTTCTTGTAAGAGGGCTACCCAGCAAGCAGAACAGTTCTATGTAGTTGTCAAGCCAACAACAGAGCAGTACTAAGTAGAGGTTAATCATCAACAAGCAGAGCAAGTCCAGGATCTATTGTGGACTCAAGTCAGGTAAAGTGGTATCAAAAGGCTTGAATAAAATTTAACATGCAGTTAAAAATCATTCAACAATTGTATTTACACACACACATAAACGTATATTCCTTTTTTAAAACAATGCTTTTAAACAGAATTACGTGTACATTTAAACTGGATTTCTAAATTTGAGCTTGTCTTCTTTGTTTTTGTTGAGTTTTTAAATTATTTTTCTGTTGATTTGGATAACTACGTATTGATTTTGATAAAATCGTTCAACAAATACTATAAAATAACAATTAATGCACAATGCCTGCATAATAAAACTCTTAACCGTTTCAGTTATTCTTTAAAGTTAAACATGTTTTACTAGTTTAAAATATTATTTACCAAAGGAATCGGTGTTTTAAAAATAGAGATCCAAATGTTATTTGTATAGTTTTGCATTCTCCTTCATACACAAATAGCCAGGATCCTTTCATTTTACTTTCATTGTTGCCTCATGATTTGATAACACCATACGATAAAATCCTATTTAAACAAACTCGCTAAAAGAAGTAGCCCGACAGTAATTTGCTGTTAATACACTGAACAATTGCTAAAAACCGTCTATCAACATTTAAAAAAAATTCAATTGATAAATTGATGCATTGATTGCTAGATACTGTCACTTTGATATGTGTCTTAATTATTTTTTTTCACAAGATATTTTAAACCTGAAAATAAAAATATGTCATCGAATGATAACAGCAGCGACTTTTTACACGTTATCAAATTCAATAATCAAATTTAACAGATAATCTATTCAAAAAGGGACAACAACTTTAACTCAAGTATGAACTGTCGGTGTTGTTGTTTGGTTGTTTATTTAATTAATTTCTTTAAACAACATTATGGCACATGTCCGTGGAAGATTCTTCGAATTTCTGTAATGTAGATGTATGCTTAAAATGATTTCAATAAAATCATTTCAATAATTTGAATTTAAAAAATGAACATTTCATGTTTTTTCTGATACCACCGCAAGAAGATATAATATAGTTTTGAAAATTTGAAACTACCAAGCTTAACTACTGCAAAAAAAGAGAGGAAGGGAAAGTTATTTCAAATTCAAATATTTTAATTAAGTGAATAAACTATGAAACCTATCTGTATAAACTGTCAAAATCAAAATTGAATATAAACGTATTATATTATAATTACAAATAAAATCATTTGGCATTTAAAAAGAATAATTGAAAGTAAAAAATATATTGATTCCCCAAAGATAAACATAATGTAAGTCAAAACAATCGGGTTGTTTTGTGAGATTGTGTGACTGTCCTTATATGTTATTGTTGCCCTATATTATATTTCCTCTAATACGACAAGAAAACGATTTGAATATTTGGCAAGTATATGGATCAATGAAACGAAGGTTAAAAAAAAAATGAAATAGGGCTTTGTTCCAGCAAATTTTCATAATAGAAGCATGCTATATTCTTTGTTTCTGTGTTGTTTTTGACATACATTGCCGCGACTATTTATGATCATCATAGTGACATCCAGCTTTTTTGTGGAGGAAGACCCCAGAAACATGTCTGGGTGTGTTATGTTGGTATGTGTTTTAACTTATATCATCTATTGGAATTAGTAAAGAGGGATAAATACTGCCTTTCTAAATTCATCATAAAATGAAATCCTGCCAAGCAAATAACAAACAACGCGATAAAACTACAACCATCAAAGTCTTAATTATAATAAACATTACCTAGATATGAACAGTGACATTCTATCTTTTAATAACTGCTAAAAGGGACATCACCAGAAAGTAAGTGCAATTGTACAAGGTCATTCATTTACAGTATATTCAATGCATTAAAATGTTTATGAGCTAAAATAAACAATGTTTAATATATAATATATAATTCTATTATACGTCAAAACGTGATCGGTTATAGAATACATTTTCAAACGAATGAGTGTGGTCTACCCCAATAGGTAAATTAATGACACATTTTGATAGGCAACATTTTGGACACATTTTTGTTGAAAACATAGGCAACCTGTTTAAATTTATAAAAAAGAATATATGACAAAGTCCTATGAGTATTGCAACATATACCAAACTCCGAAAAAGCACAGAACAAAGGTATTTCACATGCAAGCCAAGCGAAAAGTAAGAACAAATTTGTGATGAGTCATTTAAGGAAAAGAGCAAACACGACAGCTACCGCCCTGGAACGGCCAGTCGGCAATATGGACCGACTGGGGTGCCCAAACCGGCCCCACAGAGCTCCAACCCCGCATAAACGTTTGCATCTGTCAAAAATTATTTTTCAATTTGAAAACACTTTCCTTTTAAGAATACTAAATGCAAGAGTTGTTTGCTTGCACAACATGTTAAATAGTTTGTGCACAATGTGTATTTTTTAGTCTTAGAGGTAAATCTATTGCCAGTTTACTCAATTCACAGTGAAGTGTAATGAAATAAACGTATTTGCAGTCTTTCTTGGCAGATTTCATATACACATTCGAGTAATACGAGTTATAAACGGTCATGTACCAGTAAAAAGAAAGGTAAGAGATTTTCTGAATATCACCCACTATGACGTCCTCATTTTTATACACAAGCATACATTTTGAATTTAAAGGCTTGGCACACACAATTAAAGTCAGTAGGTTTAATACAATAAATCATCATTATGTTATTCTTTCATGGTTATATTTCTAAAACATTGTGACGCCATTTTGTTGCTTTTTTATCGATAATTTAGGTGAATTTTTCCTCTATTTTTCATTCAGGCGTGAGAAACTTGTGCTGTATCAATAAAAATCAGCAACACTTTTCGGCTGGAAATGTCAACACAGTAATTCTTTTAATGTTGTTGTAACTGCTTTTGAGGCTCATGATAGAAGTGTATATACTTTTAAATTATTTTCATGTAAATAATTACTGTAATGAGAATGTTGCATATAAACTAGAAAGAAAAGTGTTTCATGTAACTGTACATAAAGATTTAAATTATTATTAATTTACTAGCATTCATCAACCTGCCAGTTAAATGGTTATGTTGGTTATGTCTCAATGTAAGTCTCTTTCCAAAATATGACATACGCATATTAAGATGTAGTGGGTACAACTTTAACATAAGCTATTTCAACTAAACTTCTAAGACGTGAAGCTGTTTGTTTCTTCGGGCAATCGTCCCACTAGTAACCTTTAACCTACCGGTAGACATGTACACATATAAATTGCAACCTGTACCCTGTTAAGTAATTGTTAATACCATGCATGGCACCAAGTTAACCTGTACTGAATCATATTTGAGAACGCAATAGAAAGAATGCTAAAGCACTAGAACTGTAAAACTTCTTTGGTATATAGTATTCCGAGTTTGATCCAGGGTACACGCATTTATTGAACACATAAATCATTACGTACGAGTATGTAGCATTTCCTAAGTTGCATTTGATGGAAATGTTATACAAAGTCCTTAATATCAATAGATAAAATGTCGTTTTAAATTGGCAAAATCTGATTCTTCGGGAACCTGGCTTAGTTTTCTAATCTTTTTTTTTTGCCAGGATCAAAAAATATTCCAGAGTGAATTAGCATATTTGTAGAGCTGTTACCAGAACATATATATAATATTACGATATGTAAAATTGCCATCATGTACCTACAAGCAATGCTGGTTTTTACCAAACAAATCAAATCGATGAAATACAATATTGGCCTTCTGTCACTCTTTTCTACTATGATAAATAAAAAATTATTGTTAGACGTGAAAAGATGTGTTGCTTTAAAAAGAGTTTCCTGTAGTAAAGGCCCTTACGAGAGAGTGCTTAAATATACAGAGATTTTGTTTGTCGGGACGTCCGTACGTTTCTGAGACCCGCATTCTAATTGATGTATTCATTCATCATTCATAGACAATAACGCTTTTTGAACATTCTCGGCTTAACAAAGTGGCACACGGCGGAATAAGGCATATAACTTTCAGCCAGTGTCTGACAGTGAGTGACTATTAAATACACCCACATCGATTGCTGTATTGTTGAATAGTGACAAGCCATCTATCAAAGTTTCAAGATGTAACGGTACATTTGGTTAATTTCTAGACGCTGTCGGTCTAATATCGTAATAAGTCGTTTGTTTTATCGGTCTGTCATTATTTCCTCATCAAAATGTTTTTTGAGAAAGAAAATTTATACTTTGTTTGTACTTTTTCTATAAATATTATATGATAAAATTGATATCCACAATTTTCGACATTGGCTGATAAACGGATTAAGCTCAATTATTACTTTTACAAATAAGGTTGGTTTAGATTTTTAAATATAGTTGGATTGCTAAATAAATTTGACTAAATATTTAAATGTTAGTATTGTTGTATGTGTATGAGAACATGAACGTATGTAACAATGTAATTTAGTGACAACTGCGACTCAGTTTATATTTTGCATTATGAATAGGATCTGCTTATACTAAATGATTAATAAAAAAACACTTAGCTAACCCGTTTTAAGGTTTTATGTTGTCATTATGTTAAGCTTTTTTGTACTTAAATCATATGTGTGTAGTTCTTAATATGCCATTTTAATATAAATAAAATATAAGTAACGCGCTTTAGCGGTAATAAAAGATTTGCATGTATTTTTTACACCAGTCCACTGGCCTTTCATGTTAAATGGTTCTTACAGATGAAATCATCAACATCATATATAGATAGTCTATAGTTTAATATTATTCAGCGCAACGTTTGCGAATGTTTATCAAGAAAAGACAATGATCGATGTATAAATTAGGTCACAATAAATATATCTCCATGCAAGTATGCCCGCGTTTACTTAATAATCGCTTTTGTGTCTTACGAATATTGAATTATTGTCATCCAATCTACCTCTTGACAAAGGCAAACAGGGTAAAAATAAATGTGTTCAAAAACACAGTGACGAAACTTTACACACAAAAAAGAAAACCATCAGTTACCGCCTTGGAACTGTCAGTCAAGAAAGGACCGACTGGGGTGCTTAAACCTGGTTTGTGGAGCGCTTCAACCTCGCACTTCCTGAAGATTTTTTTATTAAACAAGCAGTGTAAATAAAAATATCCCGTCAAAGTGAAACGACTAACAGTAAGCACCTACATCGGGAATTAAAACCGATACAACGAACTTATATACATTTATAATATCTAGTAATAAAATAAACTATCAACGTATGTACAGTGTGTACAGTAGATAAAAGCCCCGTCAACCTTAAAGGTATTGCGTTAACAATACAAACTGCATAGGAATCGTAATTATTAGTATGTTAGGTGTTGGATTGTAGATGTTTGCCATTACCACGGCTTTATATTTTAAACAGTTATAATTGATGCATTTTGCACTGTTTCGTAAGACTCAAAATATGTTGCTTTAACATTCGTAGGAATCCAGGGAGATAAGAATTTATCTTAATTCAGTTATCCTACTTTGCATTTAATATTATTTTATATCAATTCATAAATCGTCGAGTAAACATGACGAGTTCAGTCAGTTAAAGTATTGCAAAATCTTCAATGTACGCATGTCTATCATGTTTATTTTTCAGTTTGCTTACGGTGCGATATAAATAATGTATGCTAGAGATGTATATATATGAAACATAAGTTTATCTTGGTTTATTAGTGTTTGCATGTACATACATTTCACTTTAGTTCTAACTGACGTTCAAATGACTATACATGATAAATATTTAACGTATTTACAATAAAATAAATATCTCAGACCAAACAAACCATTCAAAAATACTTTACGTTTGCTTTTAAGTACATCTCATGAAGTACCTCATTTTTTCAAGTTCTCTGTATACCTCAAGCGACCAAGTTAGAAACGTATGTCGATTAAGAAAATTCCGCATGTATGTTGACATTTTTAATTTAAAAAATTGGTCAGGGTAAAGAGAATCTGTGTATTAAACATATTAAGTTATAATTAAAAGTTTGTACTGTAGCCAGCGTAGAGATATACACAAAGATAAATGTAAGTAAGCTTTCGTCTGCCTTTTTAAAGAATCCACCATTCTAGACCTCACCTCTTATTGACAATATTGAAGATGTTAGCTAGGCATGATTCAAATATCGGAAGACAACTCAAGGTAGTCATATATTTGTTCTAGATGCAATCTGTTGCCAATCAGACTTCCTGGTCTGCAGGTTATCGATATGCCAGGACGTATTTCCAAAGAAATGTCATTAATCTAAATCAGATTTTGAAATTGCTATGCAATAATCGATAACAATAAATAAACATGTTACAGGGCGCCTTATAACACAACTAAAAGGTTCCAAGAAGCCAAATGGCACGCATTTGTTCTGACATAATGTTCCATATCCATATTATTGAACAACACAGAATAATAAGGTACACTTTGAGTTTTAAATTGAATATGTCATGTGCTTTAAGAGTTGGTTTCACACACTTGCTTTTAGATTTTTCGTATCGCCCCTTTTTTAAATATATATAATTTGAGACTGCAAAAGGAGAGGTAAAAGTGACCAACTTGAAACTTCTCAGCCACTCACCGCATAATTCGCTGCGCAAGTCCTAACTAGGTAGATGTCTGGGGCCTCTTTCACCAATTATTGGCTGGATGTCACCAGTTTGACTACAATTGTATCGGTAAGATAATAAAGACGTTTACACATAGATGATGTCACTGGTAAGTTTACAGTGGAAAGTTAAAAAATAGTAACATGTTATGAATGTTTATATTTCGCATGTGTATTAAAATCATTAAATCAACAGTATTAATTGGGCCAATACGAGAAATGGAGATCGAATATGGAAACGAATAGATTATTTAGGGCTTATGTAACAGGGCCAATACAAAAAGAGAGTGCCGATCGATTTAATTAGCTAAACATCGTAACGGCACACGCTTTATTTATTGCATCCTGAAATTATTTTAAATAAGTTGTGTATATCTTTATTATATTCCTTATTATACATCTTAAAAACATTATTCGTAATGATACAGGCATAGTCAAACTGACAACGTTATCTATCTTACTTTTGATGCAAGTAAACACGACCTAGATTTGAAGTCCTGCTTAAAGCAAGTAATTAAAGAAATTTAAGTCCTACGATTCGTGAATATAAGTAATTGAAATAAAATGAATTTATACATATACGAAATAGATCCCCGCCATACTGACGCTACTAGTTTTTTCAGACTCAGTAAAAACTGTTAATTAATTAAATACAGTGAATGAATAATGCCTAAAGGTTTTTCTGCATGGATAGAGAACATGTCTGTTAAAAGCTTTTTAAAAGAAGAAGCGTGTACCTATAAGTTTCAACATGATTTATTTATATAAATTGAAATATTCTAATGACTGATGAGAACAGCTCACGCGTGAAAAATAAACCTTCGCTATGCGTTCGTCGCACTAATACTCCCCCAACCGCCGGCTCTTGTTAGTAAAATTTTGACTTGAAAAAGCCTTTTATCAACAACATTGAAACACACGTCTGTGGTGGCAAACACTACTGAACGTTAATTCCATAGTATAATGGTTCGCGGTAACAAGAGGATTTTTTGTACAAAATATAGCCATCTTTACTAAAATAACAGACAGTTGTCATGTAACGAAATACATAGACATTATTAAGACATCATAGGTTATAAAAGCTTGAAAATTATCTGTAGGAAACGTTGTTTGCATCTGCATATATAGAGAGGCACCGTTCACCCAACCAGATGAAAGTGTTCATGTTTGTTTCAATAGTTTTGCCTGACAAGTGTTCACAACTGTCCAAGTGATAACAATGCGTCTGGTGTACATTAGGCCTGGCCTGGACGACTAGCGATCCTTATCTTAAAAAAAATTAATGCATTGTTATGGTGATTTTGCAAGAAGAACAAATTAGTGATGAGAATATGGAATGACGTGAACACCTGGCGTGATACCACACCCAGTCACATTATCCTGACACCTTGCCAACCCGTGGACCTACCCTTATATTTGCTGAAGCGTTAGTAAGGGAGCTATACCAATGCCACCTTTTATGATTTGGGTAGGTCGCAGCCCGGGATCTAACCCGGGACCTCCTCAATCATTGAATAAGAAACCACAAACGTGATATATTGCAATCGGAATATCAACCTTCCAAATATCATTTTTTTTACAATCACGCCATAGTTTTCAGGAGTTGTGCCGTTCCCGGGTTGTGGTAGTCGCCGACTTGTAACTTATCAGCTCTAAACTTGGGGTCAAGACGCTATTGGTGAACTCTTTTAGGTGGAAAGTTTTCTAGCTAAGCTGCGGTAATTGACACATTACTGGGCTGGACGAGGCAAATATGGCCATACGTCTGTAGAAATAAAGTTACAAAGAAATATATATTAAAATTGTTCTTCTATCAGTCGTTGGTTTAGTTGTGGGTTCCTTGACTGGTGATGATACACTAAGTAATTTCCCATAATTTCTTCGATACTGCGATACTGCGATATCTCAACATCTCTAAGTACATGTAGGTCAAAAGAATACATAGTTAATAAACTGAGCTCTATACAAATATTGTAACATAATTTGTGTTATAAAATAAAGTTTAGCGCTTGTTGCTTAAGCTTGTATGTACTTTTTGATCGTTATTAATTTACATTCTTTGTTATTTACACTTTGCAAAAACAGATTATTATAAATTAAAATATTGTCTTTGTGATAGGCAACACATAGCTCAATATAAATGCATTTAATAACGGCTAATGCATTTAGGATTGTTACCTTTTACATTTTGTGCAATTAAGTCCCGTATTGATAAACAAAATTTAGGTTAATTACTCAAATCCTGGGTTTCAATAAAAACGTTTTCCTTACGATGAGTATCAAATCATATATTTCAATTCTACAGACACGACATCGAAGGTTAAGTTATTTATCAAATCATTTATCGACCATCAGTATTATATTTGATTATGAAAACATAGGCAATATTCAATGGAAAATGTAATTTGCACTATTACAATATTTTGCTTGAAGATCATGATGCAGCTATACTCCACAAAAGCTTTCATACCACATTTTTTTCTTTAAAAAACAATAATACTTGAGTCAAAAATGAAATAAAAAATGTATTTACACATTTACGCATAGGGCGAGTAATGTAAACTACAGGTAGTAGTTATAGTTATTAAAGTATCGCTTAAAATATTAACGTTTTCCATATTTTCACACTTATTTATTAAAAGAATTCCATCATCCTTTGACCTCAGGAAACTAGTATTGCCTCATCACTAACTTTACAGAAACAACAAAGCAACGACGACGTTGAAGTTATTATAATGGCGCATCTGTTTTTCGATAAGTACAACATTCTTTGACCAGTCTTTATGTTTGTATGCATAGTACAAATTACATGTTAGTTAGTTTACTCTTTTAGCTTCTCGGCAAGAAATGCGTTTTAATGCAATAGTTTAAATACACATACATGTACCTCTTTCATTATTGTGTACTTGTGTATTTGATATTGACTAAAGTAGGAACCAAATATGTACTGAATCTCAAAAAAGAAAGAATATTGTTTTATACCAATAAATTATTTCTTCGAGAAGACCTTAACCAGTAAATTAAATGTTACGACTAAATGATTCTTAAGATAATTGTGGAAATGGAATTGTTTCATTTTTTTAAATTAATATTTAGATAAGAAATAGCTGTCTATATGTAAATAAAATTGGCAAGCTTAAAGCTTAGTGCGGCATTTACTTTTCGGATAAACATCAGTATTACAGCACAAAAAGCCTACAAACTGTAATACAAAACTCAAACTTTCCTTTTATATGTCTTTTTCTCCAGTCAATGTGTACTTTACAACACTTTAATTGGTAATGCAGCTCATCATTTCATTATAATTATAATGAATATAAAACGTCAGAATTTTTTTAAAGTTCAAAATGAATTGGTAAAGGGCAACAAGATCATATAACATACTTTTGCATTGACGTTCTTCCTTACCTAGGAATTAGTTTATTGATGATCCCAAAATTTAAAATTGTAATAAATGCACACTCTATTGTCAAACCCATTTTGAGTACGCAACATCGCAAATGTAAATTATAAGAGGAAATTATGAAAATGACACCGTACATTGTGATTTATTCACAATTAATTAGGAATTGACACCTGTTATTGAAGACATTTTATTCATCTTTGAGTGCCAATGATGTTTATACGATCACGAAAATAGAAAAGCTAAGTGTTTATAACTACCTTAATACCGAGCCTTTTTGCACGCAGCCCAACCATCCCAACCTAATCTCGCTCCTGTTTTCCACGTGAAAGAACAGTGTCATATTTATGAGTATGCGTGCATTGGTTCGTTACCGTACTTAAACAATGAACCCTTGCTTGTATCAACCATGTTATCTGTGAAACAAGATACGGAAACTTAAAGAACAAAATTAAACCTAGTACTCAGTTCTTCACCAATTATTCATAAATAAATATCATAATCTTCAGTTGTCGGACATCATTTTTCTGTAATATTCTATCTTGTGCTTTAACTGATAAAGTGCTTCCCTGTGGCATTTGTTGCCGCAATATCCACTACAGTTTCCAAATTAAAGATTAATTTTGCCTTTTATCTCGTCTAATAGTAGTTATATTCAATTATTTATTAAAGAGCAGGTCAATATTAGGTTGTACCTAAAAACACCATAAGGTATACTTTTAGTATTTATTTACAAGTTATGCATGGCACTGCAACTGTTTTACCAGATCAAACACTGGAATTTGGACATATACATATGTCTGATGGGAGAAATATTGTATTGCTAAGTATCCTATTTTTCAAATAATCAGAAAAAAATGAGAGGCACTCATCATAGATAAAAAAAAGAGTAAGGCATTCTAAAAGATTTTCTTTGTTTTTAACCTTTTTTAGAAATATATAGTACTTAAAAGTGTTCGTTAAGCTGTACGAATATGGATATGTGTTGAATTGTAAGTATAATGGCATTAGAAAATTTGAAAAAGAAAGACTCTTGAGGCAAATTCAGATTAAATATAAAAGTGACAAACACGGAGATGAGACGTTGGACGGACAAAAGACGACATTGATGATTGAACAGGTTGGCAAAGTTTGAATCTCGAATTTCATGGGGGCAATATTTAGACAAATATTGAAATGAAAACATATAAATTTAAAATAAAATATTCAAGCGATGACGTACCCCTGTATCTGGATACAAAATAAGTTTTTAAACGTTAAGATTATAAAAAAAACCGCTGCAGTTATTACCATTTTCATCCATTAAAGTCAGCGAAATACTAGATAGGCTCCAGTAAAATCGATTGTTGAAGTCTATTTGTAAGATGGAACGTAAGTACCAATGTCAAGCTTAAGTTAAAAACGTAAATGTCTGAGGAATATTTTGCTTTGCATAAATATTTATGTTGGTTATTTTTATTAGTTATCGGAATAACCAGAAAAGAGGGATTACAAAATAATAGTAAAACAAATGCTAGGCTTTAATTCTGTTAAAACACAATTCGACGTTTTGAACATCTTGGGTAGTTGGTTTAGACATAACTTTGTCGGCTTTGTGTTCCTCCTTTTAAAGATATCGGACCAAGACCAGCCTCCTGTATCAATAAGTTTAATCAATTCTTCAACAACGTCAAGGGACAAACTTATACATGTACAGTTTTCCCGGAGCTTTATTGGAATTACCTAACTAATTTATGTATAAACATATTTATTCAAGAGTCCGTTTGCAAAACATTATCGTTTACACAATCACAGGGCATTGTCCCGTAATGTCGGAAATGTTTTTGTTGCTTTTAATTTCCTTGAGGAATAAAATCATTTGCTGCAAACAAACCAGTTTCATTGCGAACTGAACGACAATGTGTAAACAATATTAAATGGGTTGCAATAAAAAAGAAAGAAAGATGGATTGGTTGTCAACCTTTCAAATTGAATGCATTTACTTCGCATCAATGGAATATTGTCATTCCTTTTATATAAATATAAATAAAACTGTTTTATTATCTTTGTAAAGTATCTGACCAAAGGCATCGTCACATAAAGAGTTTGAAGTGTTTACTGAATAGTTTTCCCTTGTGACTAATGTGTCTACATTAAGCGCGATTCATAAAAACAGAAATAGTTGTTCGTAAATGACCGTGATTGTTGCGTTGGAATTGAATTAAGTGTTATGGCCCCTTCAATCAAGTGTCAGTTCTTTGAACATATATTTTCGCAAGAACCAATAAAATAAACAATGATTTAATCCTTTAGGAAATTGGTTCCTAGCTGCTTAAGTGATTCGAGCAGAGACTATTGGTTATTCAAGGGCAGACATTGTGAGGTGGCATGGTGTGAAGATTGTTCCTATAAACGTCTGAAAGATCGAGAATGATAGAGATTAAATTGAGCCTTTAGATTTTTGCGTACATTGCGTGTTCGATTTTCGTTGATCTTTTTAAATATCATTATCCACAAACTTTAAGAAAATAAGAAAAATAGTTATTATTTATTTTAAAAAAACAGCATCGCAGCGATCATTTATATTTATTTTAGCAACGTCCAGCTGTTTTGATAGTAGTAGACCAGGACAGACGTCTGGTTAGAACCACTGGCCACTGACTCAACTCAATGTAGCTGGAAGACCTTTCCAAATTAAGTCCTTCTACCCGAATAGACCTCGAAACCGCGCCGTGAGTGATTTAGTAGTCTGTGACTCTACCACTATGCCCAAGGCGTCACTACATTTAGTCAGCAACTGTTCCAAGAAAATAAAATCCAGATAACAGTTGTGACGTGCAAACATTATAATGATTTTGATTTTCTGCAACTGCAAGCCGGATATTGAAATTAAGTTTACGCATTTTCACTTATTATGCGTTTCGTTTATTTTAGTTGTCAGGAAAATTGTTATTTCTTCAAATTGTTATTAATTTGACATTTCAAACAATTCAAAACGTAAATTGACACACAACTAAGTACAGAAAACTCTATTTACCAAATTCATATTAAATAATTTTTCAAAAAGCTTTATATTTGTTTTACATGCTACAGACAAATTTTAGAATCACAACTTATGCTTTGTTTAATTTCGTGTAAGGACATTTTAGCTGACAGTTTGTTTGTACATTAAATGCTCAAATTATCCAGTAAAAAGAAATCAAATTAATATTTGCACCTTCATTTTGGAGGTAGATAATTTGCCAAGTTCCGGGGTTTTAATAAATAGACCAACACTGACGGTCATGATTATACTATTTCTCTTTTCTTAATGAATTGATAGAAATTAAGAATTAAGCTGATAAGAGTATTGTCTGAAAAAAAGAATGTAAGACAAAGTCTTATGAAAACTGCAACATATACCAATATTTGAAAAGGCACATAATAAAGTTATTTACATGAAAGGTTCAAATATCTAAGTAATTTGTGGTTAGTAGAGTTAACTATGTATTAAATAAGATGTTGTTTTGATTAGGTATCATTTCAACCTATTTACACCAGAGAAAATAAAACAGGGAAACAAGCCAATTTATATCATATTCGTCGTCATATTCGTCATCAACACAAAGACTAAAATGTTGATAATAACTACAACACAGAATCGGTAATAATTGGTAATCAAAACGAGTACATACACTTTGTTCAATTCGGTATTTTTAACAGCTGACAGCAAGAACATCGAATAAGAATATATAATACAAAGTCCTATGAACATTGCAACATATACAGAAATTGAAAAGACACAGGACCAAGGTATCCACATGCACGCCAAATGTAAACGTGAGAACAAATCTGTGATGAGACATTTGACAATAAGAGCAAACCCGACAGTTAAACCGGTTTTACAGAACTCTTACCTCGCACTTCCTGACGGGTAAAATATATCGGAAACTGGGATTCTATATAAAAATCAATCTGATGGCACATAGGCGTTGCATACACAAGACTACAAAACATTTTGCATTTTATTTGCGGTTCCGTGTAACAAAAAGTTATCTGTCTGAATAGAAAAGAGGATTTCACATAAGGTTTACTCGAACTCTTTGATACTATAACATATTAATTATTTAATTAGTTTTATTGTCTTTGTTTGTTTTGTACCACTGTACATGTAAGATTAAATTCAATCCAAATGTGTGCAATGCGTGCTGTTTTGTGTGTGTGTTTCTGTTTGTTTCTGTTTTGTTTGTTTTTATTGTTGATATTTTGTTGTTGATGATGTTTTATTTGTTCCTTCTTCAAAGGTTTGTCGTTATCAAATTAAAGAACATAAAAAATTACATTTAAATAAGTGATTCTTTTGTAATCCTAGATAATACTCACTTTGCGTTGAAATCGAGCTTTTATGTATTAAGAGAAAAAATCTAAATACAACTTTGTTGTTTCAATTTGCACAAGAATTAAAATCAGATTTATTCGAATAACAACAAAAACGCTAACGTGCTACATGTAAAGAACACAATTCTCTGCAGAATTATTCTAATATCCATGCACTGGAAACCGCACCTTATCTGTACATTTAAATAAGTTGTGTACGTGACATTGTTAAATTATTTACGTCTGATTTTATAAATTTTCACCCGAATGCGTTTTTACATAACGATTTTTGGGTTTTAAAAACATAGACTGGAAACAAGCAAGCCGTCTTGAGAAAAAAATGTGTTAGTATATAAAAATCATTTTTTATCGATAAGTAGATACAAAAGGCACTAATGCTGTGACATAAACGCAACAGAACAATTGCACAGGTCATGAATTAAATAATTATATAGTTGATTTTTATTTATGGAAATAGGTGTAACCGAAATGTAAATGAAATCGATCCCATTGTTAATGACTAAATCAGTATCACCGAAGGAATTATTAGCGCGTTTCAATTCATTTACCGTTAGTTACAATAATTACAAATTTACATTACATATATTCTCTTTTTTATCTTAGAAACATATAAACTAATGTTATTGTTATTTGTTATTATTGCTGTTGTTGTTGATATCGTCTTGTATCTTGTTATGTCGCAAATAAAAATACAGAGTATTACAAAACAACTCATCAATTTAATTTCCCTTTAAATGACAATCTGTGTTGTATCTTTTTGTCTGTTAAGCTTATACATCAACGTTAATTAAGTCATGACCTTTCTAATATAGTACATGTCCTTTCCTGAAACATTTCATTATATCTTTATTATTATTATTATTATTATTATTATTATTTTTATTATTATTATTATTATTATTATTATTATTATTATTATCATTATAATTATTATTATTATTATTATTATTATTATTATTATTATTATTATTGTTATTATTATTATTATTATTATTATTATTATTATAATCATCATCATTATTATATTTTTCTCAACACCAGGAGATGCAGTTAAAACTAGTTTAAACTTTTGCTTCACTTCCCCTTGAAGCAAAAAAATCATGTTTTACATAAATATTTTTATTTTGCTGATAATTGTAAGAACTTGTATCAATGATTGCATATATAGAGTCAGGGACAGGAGATTGGTGGTTAGCAGTGCAAACAATTTCATGTATAGATGATATCATATGAGCTTGTAAAATGGTTTTCTTTCTTTTAAATCCCATTACTTATTTGTGCTGAATTAGCATGGATATCAAATACCTTAAATAGCAATGGATAAAAGAATGACCATAATCTTTAATATTGATTAGCAAATCACGCCAGAAGCTCTGTACTTTCTTAAATTAACTCATGAGTTTCCTTCCTATCGTTTTCACTTTTTCCGAATTTTGTGTTCTTATAAAAGTAGTATTTTATTGGCAATGCATTTATATTGTACGCGTTATTATTGGAGCATTTGTATCCCCAAGTGGACAGAGTATTTTATTACATTGATCTGAAGACGGTGGTTAATACAATTATGTTCAGCTTGCAAACAACATTATTTGGAAGGCCTCACCGAAAGCCTTTTCAATCGTCGTATGTTACTTAATAATGACACAAGTGTGATGCGATTTTTCGGGCTCATCAAATGGTAATCCGGTAACACTGTTCATTACTTTGATTGTTGCTGTAAGCTGGTGTTTTCTTTCGAAGTAACCTATTTCCTGATATAGCCCTAGACAAAGACAGGGTAGACGCAAATATGATTGCATTCGCTCTTAAATATCAGCAAGGTCATATAACGTTGATCGAGTACTTTTCATCAATCAAAGATACTATGATCAAAACTAAAACTTACACAGAATAAGAAAAGTTGTGACACACAAAAAACGCCGAAACTCAAAAAAGTCTTTTTATACAATTTTAATATGTAATGTCTTTTACCAATTAAATTTAAATTGTAATAAAGTACTAATTTCCTCTTAATGACTAAAACCTTAAAGTCCATTTTTGCAAATAAGTAAAGACAGTAAGCTCAAAGGCGGGATGTCTAATGGTTTAAATACTTAACAAACACTTTAGGCATTTAAGATTAGCAAAAAATAATAATCGGGGTTTGAAAAGAAAACACTGTCTTATAACGAAAATACAGAATCGAATTCGACAGGAAGCAATTGATTAGTAATAAACGAAACATTCTTTTATAATATGACCTTTACCGCTAGAGACTAAGTGTATATCCTTTGGTCATTTTACATTTAGAAACATAAAGGGATGGCTAGACAATTACAATGAAAAGTTATCCCTATCACGAGGAAACCAATTTTTAAAAAGACGCACATTCTTTTCTTGTTTATCAAAAGTCATAAAAGAAAGGAATTAAGTAACGCAGATAAAATATGTATATATTTATAACCTACCTCATTAACTTACCAATACATAATAAGTCCGCTATAAAGATGGCACAATTTACTGTCTTATGTAACCTTATTGACGCTTTCTTCAAAATAATTTCGATGTATGTCTTGAGGCATTGGTTTTAAATAAGTATTGTGTCTGGTACAATCATTTTCTTTAAAGTTATATCCAAAACTCAGACTTTAAAGCGACTGCTAGATTACCGATGAAATAAGGAATTCATAATTGAGCACATAGCCATATTGCTAGCATACTGTGACACATTTTATCACAAAAGACATCAAATCTGAACCACACACACTGTAAAATGCGGGCCGTCAATTTCTTAAAGTAATACGACTACATTGTTTGGATTCTTGTATTTGAATTATCGTTAAACCTTCTAAAGTCAAGAAGTAAAACAACGAATATATTTCTATAAAATGCAGCAAAGCAAATATCGGTATCATTTCCACTCAGCAGATATCAGCCAGGCATCTTTTTAGCTTATTTCAATTAAAGTGCATTTCTACAGAAAAAAGACATATTTTCAATTTAAAGATAAGATGTATAATTCATATTAATCAGCTTTATCTGTACTGTAATGCTTCTATGGGAATTTTATTCGAAGGAAAATTTAAAAGAGAATTCCTGTATTGCATTTAAAGCTTACATATATTTCAGATACATGTAAAGTACGTACCTTAAAGTTTTCCAGATGCGGTGATGTTCTTGCTTTTCACTTTGCATGCATGTGAAATTCCTTTGTCCTGTGCCTTTATGTCGCAATGCTCATAGGACTTTTCATATATTCTTATTTTACATTTGCAAATTACATTGTCTATAGAAAAGTATTATCATTTGTCTGGATCTCTTACATTCCATTATTTTTTCTCGATGTGTTGGACTGGTGCAAGTGTTTTACGCATTGTTTTTGTTTTAATCCTGCTATTGTTTTATATTTAATAGCAACATATGTAGTCTATGGATAACCGAAATAATTAATGCTATTGCGATGATTGATCTAACAAATAAACAATGATTAAAATATATAAATGATAAGTATTGAATAGTTTACATAAATATTTGTCAAATCAAGACATAAACAAATATTGAAATAGCGTTTCTAAATTTAAAAAAATACATTGTATATGTATTATGCAGAAAAGTTTCCCGCAAACACCAGTACTGTACCGGGTTATTGATAAGGTTGCTCTAGTCCGTTGATCTCGTGGTTCCAGTAAGGTTAGATCATTGTATGATAATCAAAGCCTAGACGAAATATGGTATATCAATTTGTAGACTTGAGCTACGAGAATCTTGCAGCAAAAAACACACTTTTATTGCTTTTGTTCGCTTGAGATGAAAAGATCATGCTATTGTAACACAAATGACAATGAATTATATTGCATTATATTATTTGCTGGATTGTATTACTATTTAACATATGCATTAAAATATATTTCTTCATTTATCTGTTTATGTTTTGTTTATTCAATTAATCTGATTATGAATATCATGTAATATATTATGCCAGCAAGTTTAGCTTTGTACTTTTAAAGCAACTATGCTTCCTGTGCCATTAGAAACCGTGCACAACAGTGAGCTTTTGCTTCCAGGTTTAATCTTTTACCAACTACACTTTCCCTCTTGTATGTTTATTGACACGCTATACCGTTTCTTTTTTTTTTTTGTAAAGAATATGCTCCGTTACCTATCTGATTATTCATATGTATACATAAACAGACAATAGTGCAGTAAAATCGACATCTGCTAAATACTTATTCCAACTGCACAATATTATTACTGTTATTTTATTAAACTACTTTTGGAAATATATTCAAACAAAAAATGTTTAATGTGAAATATTTTTGTGGACATTTTTTTCAGCACTCCTGAATTTCACGTGTCTGTTCTAGCAGTACTAATACAACTTCTCTCACCCAAATACAAAGTGGATACCACTGTTTAATTCTCGCCACAACCTTTATATCGTACGACGTTTTTCCCCACAACTCATATAGGTCATTTCTTCATCTCATTATCATTTGTTTTAAATGACTATGCTTTCATTTTACAAATTCCAACTTTGTCGATTGGTTGTTCCAAGATTGTGTTTGATTTATTTTTATTATTTCTCATTCCAGTATTATTGACGCTTTGGCATGTATTACCCCTAGTTGTTCTTCTGAGTTTAAAATCTGTTCCAATATCCCTGGAGCACTTTGAACTTTCTAAGATTCATGTAACTATGGAATAAAAAGTGTCATGACATATGTTATTATTTAAAATACTGAACATTTTTCGTGCTGAACTTTTATGTCATCTTTCATAATGCATGTTTGCTTTTGTATTTATATGCAATATGTCAATTTACTTGGTTAAAATCATTGTTAGATAAATTTACATCTAGATTAGACTTATTATTTGTGTTTAAGTGCGTAAAAGTATTATTATTAGTGTTATTATTTTTGTCATAAAAAATTTGGTCGATTTTAGTTTACCATTTTACGAGTATGTGCACATCCACGCATGTAGGAATGTAAAATAGGGATTCTTGATAAGTGGTAATCTGCTGAATTCAAAGATGTTCAGAGACTCGAAAGGAAACGTGACTCTTCAAAGAACCATCTTATAAATTTAAACATCTGTCGTTGCCTTATCGGTCGCTGTAGTAATCATCCTTCAACATAGTTAATGAAGCAATTGCTCTTGAGAGTTTCCTTTAAACGTAAAATTTTGGAAAACGTCTTAAATAACTTGTAGAATAAACATTCAAGGTACATTAACACCAGCAGGTATGCTGCATAACCGTGTCAATAACAGTTGTAAACAGGTGGAATAAACTCGATTAAATTTTAGTCGATGATAAAATAAGGAAAAAAAGAAGGAATCAAAATTGTAATGAATTTCAAAATAATAAATTACAATAATTGAATTAAATTAAATGAATTGTATCTCCGAGATGTCCTTAAAGCTTAATGGGGCACTCATTTTTCAGAAGAACATCCTTTACATAAAAAAGCCTACAAACTGCAATTCAAAACTCGAGCTTTCTTTTTATGTGTTTTTTCTTCAGTCTCTGTGTACTTTACAACACTTTAATTGGCAATGCACCTTAACATTTCATAATAATTATATTAATTTTAAGACGTCAGAATATTTAGTAAAGTGCAAAATATATTGGTAAAAGTCAAGAAGATCACATAACATTTTTGCATTCACGTTCTTTCTTTCCTAGAATTTAGTTGAATAATGCTCCTAACATTTATAATTGTAATAAATACACGCTCTATTGTCAAACCCATCTTACATGCAAACCATCGGAAACGTAGACTGAAGAGGAAGATATGAATATGACACCGTGCATTGTGATTTATTCACGAATAATTAGGAATTAAATCCTTTATTGAAGAAATTATATTCAACGTTGAGTGACAATGATGTTTATACAATCGCGAAAACAGGAAAGCTGTGTGTTAATAACTACACTAATACCGAGCCTTTTCACACGCAGAGTAACCATTCCCACTTAAGATAGCTCCTGTTTTCCACGTGAAAGGACAAATTTGTATTTATGAGTATGCGTGCAATAGTTCGTTAACGTACTTAAACAATGAGCCGTCTTGTATTAAAAGTGTTATCTTTGAAATAAGATGCGGAAACTTAAAGACCATAATTAAACCTAGTACTTAGTCCTTCACCAATTATTTAAAAATAAATATGATAATCTTTAATTATCGTATTTTTTCTGATTATTCTATCTTGTCTGCTTTAAAAGATAAAGTGCTTCCCTAACGCATTTGTTGTCGCAATACACACTACAGTTCCATTATGAAAGACTAGTTGTGCCTAATATTTTGTCTAATATGATCATAGTATGTATATTTATTTATTACTCATGGTATTTATTTACAAGTTATGTATAGCATTGCCATAAAACACTCTATAATGGTTTCAAATTAGGAAATATCACACAATTTTAGGAACTGATACTCTCCTTAAAAAGATTAATATCAAAGACAATAATAAGTTCTCTCTGTGCTATGAAGAAGATGAAACTATCATTCATCTTTTCTGTAATTGTGACATTGTAAAAAAAATGGAATGAATGAACTAATTAGTACACATTGTCCTACTTTAAAGATCCAATTGTCAAAGAAAGACATTGTATTTGGAAACAAATACTACCAAAATAGTGTAAGCTTTATTCTTCTGCAAGCACAACATTAGAGCAAAAGAAAAAAAGAAAATACTCAATGTGGGAATATTAAAAAAACAAATAATTGACCATTACAGGACTGACTAGCACAATGCAAATATGTCACAAAACAAATAATGAATACAGGAAACCATTAACAAACTTAATAAATATCTAAATAAGTTAAAGTGGTATTGAAAATTAGTTGTTAATTTTTATACCGTTAACACCGATATTGGTCTTGATTTTATAACAAATTGATTCTATTGTTAAAAAAAATAGTTTTTATATGTTGCACAGTGTTCAACATATAAGTACATATATCATTTCAAGATTAAAAATGGTTAGAAAAAACATGCGCACACATACAACAATTAAGCAAAAATCATTGTTACCCTATATTACCACCATTCAATTTTTTAAATGTTGAACTTTCCAATGATATATACCTTTCCATTGCCTGTATATATTATTAAGCCTGCAATTATTAACAGAGCATATTGTTCCTCATGAATGTTTGCTTTGCCTTCCTGTCTGTTTATTTTTATTCTCTTGTCATATTATAATCATAATCATAACATACATTCTAACATAACAATGTAACAAAATTTGTTAAAATTTAATGCATATTTCTGAAAATACACGTATAACTTTAAATATTTTGGAAGATGATCATTCACGCTCAAATGTAAATATCTATGATACTTAATGTGTCATAACGTTTCAAATTCAGGCTTTAACATTAGCTCAAAAAAAAAGAAAATAATTTACATTTAAAAATATAATCTTATAATTATGACAGTTTAAATAAAATGTAAGTTATGGGAAAAGTGCCACATAAATATTATGTATATGAAAAAGTATATATCTGTTAGTACTATTCTTGCTCCAATCAAAATGTATGTGCATGAACCTTTCATGTCTGTATGCCAAATTATACATGCTTTTTCTTGTGCATATGTGTGAAAAGAAATGAAATAAAAGTTAAAAAAAATGTTAAGCATTGCTACTGTTTTACCAGATCAGACACTGGTATTTGAGCATAGCCTATGTCTGTTGGGAGATAAATTGTATTCCTAAATATCCTATTTTTCAAATAACATAAACAAGAATGAGAGACAATCGTCGCAGATAAAAGAGAGAGAATGTTTTCAATATGTTTTCTTTGTTTTAAAGCCCGTCCAGAAATATTTCGTACTTGAAAGTGTTCGTTTATTTGTCCGAATATGGACATATCCGGAATTATAATGGCATATGTGGAACGTTTGAAAAGAAAAGACTCTTGAAACAGGTTAACACATTCAGGTTAACTGTAAAAGTGACAAACACTGAGATTAGTCGTTGTATGGACAAAAAACGACTTTGATGATTGAACAGGTTGACAAAGCTCGAATCTCGCACTTCTTGTGGGCAATATTTAGACAGAAATTAAAAGAAAAACACATAAATTTGAAATAAAACATAATTAATTTATTAAAAATAAAGATAAAATCAAGTGGTGAAGTTATAACCATTTTCAGCCACAAAAATAAATGAAATACTAGATAGACACCAGTAGTATAGATTGTTGGAGTCTATTTGTAAAATGGAAGTGTGTGTTATGTCTCGTCCTTGTCTTTTTGTCACATTTACATTTACCCTGTTGGCCTTTGTCTACAGGTAGATAAGATTTAAATATATGTGGAAGTTTTGAAAGGAAATTTCCTAGTTACATATGAAACATTTCGAACAAGTTTGTAGCATTGGTGAACTGGTTTTACAGCATAACGATATACAGTAGTCTTGTATAAACGTCTGTGGATTATTTTGCTTCGCATGAATATTTATGTTGGTTATTTCTATTAGTTATCGCAAAATTGACCAAAAAAAATGGGATTACAAAATAATACAAAAACAAATGATAGGCTTTAATTTTCTTAAAACACAATTCAAAGTTTTGAACATTTTGGGTAGTTGGTTTAAACTTTATCTGGTCGCCTTTATGTGTTCTTTTATAGAATGACGGACCAAGATTTGCTCATTGTATTACGACGGCTGGATTTCCTCACGCCGCAGTAGGTGTAATTCAATTCTCCAGCAACATTATGCTACAATCTAATACATGTACAGTTTTGCCCAAAGCTTTATTGAAGTGACCTTATTTATGTATCAACATCATTTCGCAAGGGTTCATTTGCAAAAGGAAATGACATTGTCTCGTGATGTCGGAAATGTTTTTGTTGCTTTTAAAAAAATTGATAAGTAATATGTAACCTCTCTTTGGTAATGTCGAATAAACCAAATCTTCGTAGGTTTTAGAGTTCTTTATTTTAGGGTATAGTTTGTAACCAGCCAACTTATTACTAAATCTTGTAAAAGATTTAATGTGGTTATGTAAAAGTGTTCCTTCTAGTTTGAAGTTCTGTCAGGGAACTATTGTCTGTTAGGACAATAAATTGGTTCCCATACAGATAATCATGGTACTTATCAGTTATTGCCCACTTTAGAGCAAAAAACTCTAACTTGTGGGCTGGATAACTGCGTTCACCATGTCTTAAACCTCTACTGGCATAAGCAATGACGCGTTCCATGCCTTCCTGTTCTTGTATAATAACTGCTCCAAGACCTTGCGAGCTAGCATCTGTGTGAAGCACAAATGGCTTAGAATAGTCTGCTATACCTAGAACAGGAGGTTTGGTCAGAGAGACTTTCAAAAGTTGAAAAGCAGACTCCTGCTCTGGTCCCCACACCCACTCTACAGGTGAAGCTGCAGATTTCTTTGCCTTCTTTGTCTTTTTAGTAAGTGAATGGCCTTCAAGGAGACGGTTTAATGGCTGGGCTATCTTGGCATAGTCCTTTACAAAGCGCCTATAGTAGCCAGTAAAACCAAGAAAAGATCGAAGCTCTTTAACATTGGTAGGTTTAGGCCAAGAACGAACCGATGAAACTTTTGCTGCGTCTGTGGAAATCCCTTCAGCCGATATAACATGGCCCAGGTATTCCACAGAGGTCTTAAAAAGTTCACACTTGGAGGGCTTGAGTTTGAGTCCATGAGCCTCAAGGCGAGAAAACACAGCTTCAAGACGATCCCATTGATGGTCACAGTTTCATAAGCTGGGACTCTAATGGTTCTCTTGTTCGTGGACCGAACAGTACATGGCTTACAGCTAACTGCATCAAAAGCCATTTGCCAAGCATCTGAAACTTGGGATCCTTTTTTAAAGTATTCTTGCACCGCCTAATGACGTTGGTACCAAGTATAACTGGACATGTCATATTGTCAGCGTTGTCAGGAACATTCAGAGGACAAGAGCTGATTGCAGGTACTGAAATAGTAATTTCAATATACCCAAGAACATTACGAGAGGAACCATCTGCAATAGAAATATCAAGACCAAGGCGATCTAAACTGAGTAAAGTTACAGATTCAAGGGATCTGAACAGTGACTCAGAAATGGTTGTGACCATACTCCCACTGTCAACAAGGCATGTGACTTCTTTACCGTTTTACAAGATTTAGTAATAAGTTGGCTGGTATGTTAAAGTATATTTATTTATTGTAGTGATCTATTGTAATTTGTATTGAATAATTCTCATAACTTTTGCTATATCATGAATTGTTGTATTGTAATGAATTGTCGAATCTTTATATTTATATAGGCTAGAAGTTATTGATTATATTTGTTAATTTCAGGTAACAAACTATACCCTAAGATAAAGAACTCTAAAACCTACGAAGATTTGGTTTATTCGACATTACCAAAGAGAGGTTACAAATAGGAATAATAACAATTTGCTGGAAGCAAACCAGTTTCATTGCGTACTGAATGACAATGTGTATACAATATTAAATGGGTTGTTATTTACAGAAAGAAAGATGGATTGCTTGTCAACCTTTCACATTTAATACATTTACATTGCATCAATGGAATTTTATCAATCCTTTCTTTGTCAAGTATCTGACTACAAATATCGTCACATAAAGAGTTTGAAGTGTTTACCGAATAATTTTCGCTTGTGACTTATTTGTCTACCTGAAGAAGGATTCAGATAACAGAAATAGCTGTTCGTAAATAGCCATGATTGTTGCGATGACGTTAAATGAAGTGTTATGTCCCCTTCTATCAAGTGTCAGTTCTTGAAACTTATATTATCACAAGATCTTTATTTATTAACTTTAAAATAAACAATGATTTTATAGCTGGAAAACCTTGCAAAATTAAGTCCTTCAACCCATGCAGGACTCGAAACCACGTCGTAAGGGGTTACAGTACTGAAAATCACGAAATTGACAATTTTCCCGTTTCCACTCCGTTTCGTTTCCATTTCAGTTGGAAGCGTTTGCCGCTCCGTTTCCATTCCGCTTCCGTTGCGTTTCCGTTTCGTTTTATTCGCTTCCAGCGCTGCATTTCAAACGCTTCCAGCGTTTCTATCGTTTCTTCCGTTTCTACCGTTTCAAGCGTTCCGTTTCGCTCCGTTCCGATTTTGACTAAAAATTTCGTTTAATAAATTTCTAAAGGTAAAGTACTTCCGGTGTGTTTGCAAAATGACGAAAGAAGTAAACATTCTAGGGAGAGGCAAAAGTCTTCCATCACATATAAAGGAATCGGCAGTAGATTGTTTGCGACGAGGATATTCAGTGTCAGTCACCCGGAGGGAAATTGCAGACAAAAATACCCTTAACAACCAGCACCTGCAAATAATCCTCAAAATTCAGGGAGTGCAGTATTGAGAAGATGCCTACCTACTTGTCTTCGCCAGACGTCATATCCCGGAATAAACAAACAAGAAATTACTTTCAAATATGGTCCACACACACCCAGTATCCTAAAAAGTTAACGTCTCTGTGACGTGTTAATCCGCAAAAAAGGCGTAATGGTGATCCGACCTTAAAATAAGACGATATCACACACAATTTTTTTTAAAACTTGCCTCCGGACGTTTGCCCCCCGCCCCTATAAGTGCAGACCGGACGTTTGCCACCCCCTCTCCCCTTCAAATAAAAAGGTCCTTCAAATAAAAAGGCCGAGCGTTTACCCCCATCCCCACTGCCAAAATAAAAAGGCGAATGTTTGCCCCTTTCCGATATTTGTTATATGGCGGACTTTAGATTTAACGTCTCGCTGATAGTAACGTGTAATATCCAATAATTTTAGATAAGTATTACTCACTACAGTCACATTTCATGGTTAAAATGATTATCTCATATAAACATGAACATGTTGTTTTGTCGAAAACAGGCACATACATAAAGTCTCATAGAACAAACAACTTTCTTAGAAACAAGTGTGTGTTGTTGTGTTTTCGGTTTGCACATATTAGCGCCAATTAACGGCTGTTAACAATATTGTTCACCCACTTATAACATGAAGTCGCTAATTATATCAATGTGATTTTAATTTCTCCAAGGTTGTAACAAATAAATGCGGTGAACAAATAAATCATTAGATGCGGTGTAATTTCTTTCTGGAGAGGAGGGCTCTCTGGCTAACACTGCAACATCAAAGAATATTCTGGGAATCAATCGCCAGTCACTATCATTTGAAGTCGCCGAAAAGATTTTTTTTTGTTTCAAATTGACCGACCTATTATTTCTCTCAATACTGTGCAACATGATATCGATCGATAATTGTCTTCAAGCTGCCATTTAGAAGAGAGAGAGGGTGTGAACGCTGGGTACTGTTTAGGGATTAAAAATGGTAAGTACGCGTGAACAGCGTTATTGACGATTTACCTTCGCGGCATAAATATAAGTTCTAAAGGAATGATAGTGGAGGGAGGAAACTGTACTATGTAGTAATATTTCAGACTGCGCATGTTTTTACTTATATAAATGTCCTTACAAAAACTTTTTAGTCCTTTTAATGATCATAAACACTTTTATAAAGGTATTATTTATATTTAAGGTATGGATTAACTACAAAAGAATAGGCGAGCCATTGAAATAATACATTTGCAATAAACACGAGATGAAAATATACATTAGACTATGTTCCTTGATGTGTCTTCTCTTGATAACATTATTTACAAAAAACACGACAATTAATGTAGTATTTACTATAAGAAATCCCCAATCCCCACATCCACGTTTCCTCTTCTTAAACTAAAAAATAGTGGGTGGGGAAAGGGTGCACCATTGTGGGTACTACTAAATATAGCGTTAGGTCCTTTTATGAGCCAAAAAAGATATCGTGCACCTTAGTGTTTTGTCCTTTTTGTTGTCCTCGCGTAAGTCAATGCATATTGCTCTTTAAAAGGTGAAGGTCATAAACCACGCGACTGCCATAAGGTGACATTTTCAAACACAGCTGCATAGAGGATGCATGTGTTCTTGCGAAGTGGAAAAGACGCCAAAACACGGTCACACTTCCTGTCCACTAGACAAACAAGGTGTCATAAAACTGCCAATTAGCTTAATTAGTTGGGGTGTCCGCTCATGTCTTAAAATTAGGGATTCAATTAGAGTAGAACTTTATGATGGCATGAACCCTACCCACGCGCATGGAGAAACATAATATCAATTTACAAAACGATATATTTATTTTAAATTAATATATTTCTATCTTTAAATGGGTACAAAAATTAAGTACCCGGTAGGGCCCTCATTAGACCACATTTTGGCATAGAACATTCAAGACATGAATGGGAAAATGAGCCGTAGCCAGGCCTCATTCAAATAGTTGCAATTCAAGTAAAGTCAAAAGTTGTATGCAGATTCTTAATCGCAGTCCACGAAATCCGATTAATCCTATATATGTAACAGCGCATTATGGGAACTATGCATTTAGAAATAGGAATTTTGATACTATTGTCCAAATTTACAACATTGTTCATTATAAGATATATAACAATAAAGATTAGAAGCAGAAGAAACTTTGCTTGACAAAGAGGCAAGATAAAATAAAATACATATCCGTACCCCTGTAACTAAAGTAATGATGATGTAAATGACGGTGCTGCTGCTGCTACTGCTGCTTCTGCTGATAATGATGACGGTGATACCGATGCTGTTTATGATTATAATGTAAATGGTAATAACGGTTACGGTGATGCTGATGCTCATGACGATTATGATGTAGATCGTGATGCCGGTGATGCTGTTTTTGATGATGATTAGTGGTGATTATATAAGTAATATGGGATCCTGATGATGATCATGTGTGATCAGGTGAATTTAATGGCGGTAATGATTATTATGTCTTTAATATTTATCGTGATGTAAGTTTTTATCACGGTTGTTTTATTTAACTGTCAATCGATGATTGTATACGTGCACTATTTGGCAATCTATGGTTATTCAGACGTTGAACTTTAGGATCATACTTGTCATTGGCTCTGAGTGCCGGGGAGGATGTTATTGGTTCTTGATTGGGTCACACCTTGCAATAATACATAGCATTGTTTGTTTGTTTTATGTGTAGTTGTTTTATGTTTTTTGTGTTATATGAGATGTGTTACCTTCTTTTGGTTGAGGTTTAATTTCATTAAGTAACTTTATTTTGTACCACGCAATGCATTCTTTGTAAATGAAAAATACTTTAAGCAAGTATGTTCACACAAAAATGATTGGCGTAGTTGATCCGGGAGGTGTACGGACATTTGCCCCCCCCCCCCCCGGACATTTGCCCCCCGGACGTTTGCCCTCTTTTAAATGCAGGCCGGACGTTTGCCCCCCTGTCGTTTTTCAGAGCCGGACTTTTGCCCCCCTGCCGATTTTCAAAGCCGGACGTTTGCCCCCTCAACAAAACTTGAGGGCGGACTTTTGCCCCCCCCCCCCCCCATAACGTAAGGGCGGACTTTCAAAAAAATCAATCTGTCAATTTCATTAATTTTACAAAGAATGTAAAAAACGGCGATTATCATCCTTGTACTTAATTATAAACAATTTGCTGTAATGCGTTCAGTTATACGCGGCGGTTTCTTTGCATTACTAATTTCACAGAGAATGCCAATTAACGGCGATTAACATGATTGTATTTAATTATAAACAATTAACTGTATTGCATTAAATTATACGCGACGGTTTCTTTGATTGGCCGAATTAAATCCAGGAGATTCAATTAAAGGAATGTCACAAATTGTGTTTATTTCCTACAATACGTGAATTTTGCAAACTAATTTTGATTAATCAAAGTGTTTTAAATGGGTCTAGGCCTACCAGTTGATTGACAGTTAACCTGTTTGTGACACTCCACGCATGAGTGGCAAGCGATCGCGGGAAATGTGTAGCAAACAACCTGTTAAAGCCGAAGTCTTGCGGGTTCGACGGCGAGAGTTTTAGAACGGGTAAATTGTCTCGGAACCTGATGCGATGTAAAGATATGAAGGCAAACTAGATTGTAACTTTTACTTAATTCCAGTCCTATGAAAAAAAAATATAGAAAATTTTGTTACACCTAACTGTAGCACCATGTATTACCGTTTGTTTATGTTTCTAATATGGCGGGAAGACATTTACAGGCGGGATACAGAGTTTGAGAAGAAAGGGAGGGCAATTTCCGCCTTGACATTTTAGTAGAGGGGGCAAACGTCCGCCTTGTAATTTCAGCTGGGGGGCAAACGTCCGCCTTGTAATTTCAGCTGGGGGGCAAACGTCCGCCTTGTAATTTCAGCTGGGGGGCAAACGTCCGCCCTTCACAAATAGGGGGGCAAACGTCCGGGGGGCAAACGTCCGGGGGGGGGGGCAACTGTCCTAGATTCGATCCGGGAACGGACCATGCAGCTACAAAGTAATTAGCGAAAATTCAAACTCGGGAAATGCTGCGACATTGCGCGCGCATACGTGTAATGACAGCTGTGTACACACTATCTTCATATGCCAAACAATGAAGACTAAGAATGTCGATCCAAGGCGGATGTTAAGCTATTCATTGGAATTAATTAAAACATCAGTTTCGACAGAAACGCAATATTATAGTTAAATTGCGTGTTTTATCGTGTGGAGTGATTTTTAGTGCAGTTTCTGTTTTGACGGTACACGATGACTAGGACAACTCGTGCGGTTTCGGAACTGAAATGTACAAGTTTGATAAATACGAATTTTTGATAATAATTTATGTTATTTCTTTCTGCAGAGTACATATAAAAGCGCGTCTGTGTTGATAAATTGAAGCCAGTTATTGTGTTTGTTTAAATTTATTTCGTACCAAGAAACGGTTGAAATGTTACTATAAATAATCGGGTGACCTAGAAACGTTTGAAGCGGTAGTGAAAATAACTCTACCGTTACGAGCATGCCGATTTTTCCGTTTCTACCGTTTCTAGCGTTCCAAGCGCTCCGGTTATAGCGTTTATACCGTTTACACCGTTTCAAGCGTTTGTAGCGCTCCGTTGCATTTCCATTTCCACTCCGTTCCGTTTCCGTTTCAACAGGAAACGAAAAACGTTTCATTTCCATTTCCACTCCGTTCCGTTTGTCAATTTCATGATTTTCAGTACTGTAGTGATACTGTCACTATGCCCAAGTCACCCCTATATGTAGTTAACAGCTACATGTTGAAATTTCAAACAAACAACTAATTTTTACGTATTATGTGTTCCGTTAATAAATTTTCAGGGACATTGTTATTTCTTCAAATTTATATTAATTTGGCATTTCAAACAATTCAAAATGATTATTTACACACAACTAACGACAGAAAACTGCCATTTACCAAATTCGTATTTAATGCCATTTTTTCTGTATGTTTGTTTAACGTCACCCATACAAATTTTACAGTCACAACGTATGCTTTGTTTAATTTCGTGTGAGGATATTTCAGCTGTCAATGTGTTTGTACAGTAAATGCTCAAATTATCCATTAAGAAGAAATACATTTAATATCTGCACATTCTTCTGTTTGGAGGTAGAAAGTTTGCAAAAACGGTTTTCTCTTGTGAAATAGTCGTCGCTTTTGATATAAATCATGTACTTTAAAAGTTTAATGAACATCTTCGGTGGTTTTTAAGACGTACAGGGACAATGTGGGTCATAATAATACCTCCACTATATTTTTTTTCATTCTTTAATGATAAATAGAAATTAATTAACGTAGTATGATATTGTTAGAAAGGTTGCTTCAAATGTATTAATAGTTTGGATTATTATAGTTAACTCTGTATAAAATAAGCTGTTGCTTTGTTTACATGTCATTTTATCCTATTTTATACTATAACTTACTAATTATTTAATCATTATTATTGCTTTATATGATTTTGTACCCATGTACATGTAAGATCAAAATCAATCTAAAAGTGTGCAATGCGTGCTGTTTTGTGTGTGTGTGTGTGCTTGTTTGTTTCTGTTTTGTTTTGTTTGTTTGTTTTTATTGTTGTTGTGTTGTTGTTGTTGTTGTTGCTGTAGTTCTGTCTTCAAATATATGTCGTTATCAGATTCAAATAAGTGATTCTCTTGTAAGCTCATAGATAATACCCACTTTTCATTGAAATCTAGCTTTTATGTAGTTAGGGAAAGACAATAACTACAACAGAGCTGTTTTAATTTGCATCATAATTAAAATCAGATTTAATCGAATAATGACAAAAACGCTAACGTGCTACATGTCAAGAACACAATTCTCTGCAAAAATATCATGATATCCATGCACTGGAAGCCGCACCTTATTTGTACTTTTTAATAAGCTGTGTAAGTGACATTGTTAAATTATTCAACTCTGATTTTATCAATTTTCGCTCGAACGCGCTTTTAGATAAGGATTATTAGACATTTTGACTAGAAAAGATATGGTTCTAACTTATACGGAATTAAAATATAATAGAAACAAATATAATGATGCGAATAGGTCATTGCACCATTAACGATTACAAAATTTAAATAAAAACAATCACTGGGGCAAATGTCTTAACAGATTTAAACCCAAGTGGTCGAATATAAACTGAAGTGTCGTTTTCCATTTAAGAACAAATAGAATATGATAATTAAATAAAAATGATATGCAAAACAATGCAGATAAGAATGTCGAAGCAAAAGGTTTAAAAAATTTAAGCCAATCATATAGATTTTTCGATTTGTCCTAGACTTATATAACACATTAACTGGGGGTTTAAAGACATAGACTGAAATCAAGCAAGCCGTCTGTGAGAAAAACTGTGTTAATAGATACCAATTATACGTTTATTTATAACTAGATTAAAAAGATGCACTAGTGCTGAGACATAAACGCAAGAGAACAATTGCATAGGTCATGAATTATCTAAGTTATATATAACAACTCATCAATTTGATTTCCCTTTAAATGACAATCTGAGTTGTATTTTTTTGTCTGTTAAACTAATTTTACATCAACGTTTATTAAGTCATGACCTTTCTTTATATTGTACATGACCTTTCATGACACTCTAATTACTATTGTTTTATTATTTTTATTGTATTATTATTATTATTATTATTATTATTATTATTATTATTATTATTATTATTATTATTATTATTATTATAATTAGTAGTAGTAGTAGTAGTAGTAGTAGTAGTAGTAGTAGTAGTAGTAGTAGTAGTAGTAGTAGTAGTAGTAGTAGTAGTAGTAGTAGTAGTAGTACTATTATTGCTCTATTATAATTATTATTAGTATTATTAGTATTAGAATTATTATTATTATTATCATGATTATTATAATTATTGTTGTTGTTGTTGTTGTTATTATTATTATATTGCTCTCCACACATGGACATACAGTTAAAGCAACATTCATATTTTACATTAATTTGTAACATTTGCTGATAATTTTAAGAACTAGTATGAATGATTGCATATATAGCGCCAGGGATAGGGGAATAATGTTAAACATTGAACACAACTTTATGTATAAATGAGCTTGTAAAATGTTTTCTTTCTCTTTAATCCCATCACTGTTATGTGTTGTATTAGCAAGGTTACCAAACAGCTTAAATAACACATGGATAAATGATTGGCCGTGATCTTTAATATTGATTAATAAACCAGAAGCTCTATACTTTCTTAAATTTAGTATTGTGTCAAATGTAATCATTTACTTTCAGTCTGTATGCAAAACTCAGTCGTTAATGCAACTGCTAGATAACCGATGAAATGGGAAATTCATTAGCGAACACATAGCCATATAGGTATGCTCCATATTAATCAGCGTTATCAGCACTGTAATGCTTCTTTTTTGAATTTTATTCGGAGGTAAATTTAAAAAGAAATTTAAAGCTTACATACATTTTAGATAAAGTACGTACTTAAAAGTATGCTAGATGCGGTGATTCATTAAGCATTTGCAGATTATATTGCCTATAGAAAAGTATAATCATTTGTCTAGATCTGTGACATTCAATTATTTCTTCTTGCTGTCTTGGACTGGTACCATTGTTAGCACATTGATATTCTAATATTATGATGTAATTCTTTTTGTTATAAAAATGTCATTGTATTATATATTATTGCAATATATGTGGTCTATGGATATCCGAAACGATGGCTATTAAAACGATTGCTCCATCAATTAAACAAAAAGTAAAAAATATAATATGTACTTTAATAGTTTACATAAAAAATATATGTGCCAAATAAAGACATGACCAAATATACCAATATCGTTTCCTAAGTCATAAAATAAATGGTATATGTATTATGCAGAAAAGTTTCCAGCAAACACTAGTACTGTATCGAGTTGTTGATAAGGTTATTGTAGTCTTTTGACCTCAAAGGCAGCTTCTACTAAGGTTAGACCATTGTCTGAAAATCAAAGCCTAGACCAAATATGGTATATCAATTTTTAGAACTGCAGGAGGCACGAGAATCTAGTGATAAAACACGCTTTTTGTCGATTTTGTTCTCTTGAGATGCAAATAGCATGCCATTGTAACATAAATGACTATGAAATATATTGAAGTATTTCATTCGCTGGATTTAATATATATTTAACATATCCATCATAATATATTTCTTCTTTTATTTGTTTATGTATTGTATATGCAATTAGTCTGATCATGAATATCATGTAATATGTAATGCCAGTGAGTTTAACTTTGTATACTTTTAAGGCAACTATGCTATCTGTAGCATTTGAAAAATCATAAAACTTGCACGGCGGTAAGTTTTTTTGCAATTTTAGGTTTATTCTTTAATCAACTACTCTTTACCTATCTTATTTTATTTATACATGTATGCCAGACCTTTTTGTGAAAAGAAAATACTCCGTTACCTATCAGATGCCGCATACATATAAACACTTAACAACGACAATAGTGCAGTAAAAGCGACATCAGCTCTATACAAGTTCCAACTGCACAATATTATTGTTATTTTATAACTACTTTTGAAAATAGAGAACAAAAATTT